>BSBK01002591.1:0-600000 GCA_027943335.1 Chamaecyparis obtusa | reverse complement strand
GGGATACCTTTGAGTTAACCAAAAATTAAATTAAATTTGAGTCTCTATTTTTCTTTGTTTCATTTGTATCTTCCAATATGGAGGAGAGTCACATTTCTTAATTATGTCCACCCTTTGCAATGGTCACAATCTATAACAATTGTCACCATTCAAAAGAGTCACAACCCTTCACCATTTCTATCATTTGTGATTGTCACAACCTTTCACCATTTTTTATTGTTGTCTTTGTGAATAATATATTGTACCCCACATTGATTTTACTTGAATGTCATGCTAAATCTAAATCTTCTCCCATTTATATCTTCTAATGTCGGGGAGAGTTACACCTCTTCATCATGTTTTCCTTTTGGAATAATTATAATCTTTAACAATTTCTAGCCTTTTAAAGAGTAACAGCCCTCCACCATTTTTTTCATTTACAAATTTCACAACCTTTTATAACTTTTTCTTTTGAAAGAGTCACTTCATTTTTATTTTTCTTATTTCATTTTATCTTCCATTAATTCTTAGAGAGCTACTCTTGGCTAAACTCACCCCTTCCAGAACGCCAACTTGGCAATATGTAAGACCAAGGTAAGGTAGACTGGGCCCTGAGCTAAGTCAAGAGAATACCTCTTAGTCAACAAAAAAATGAATTGAGTCACCACTTTTTATTATTGTCTTTATGAATAATATACTATACTACACATTGATTTTACTTAAATGTCTTTCTAAAATGAAATCTTCACCACATTGTATATTTTAGGGTGGGTGAGTCACATCTCTTCATCAAATCCACCTTTTTAAATCATCACAACAGTTTATAATTACCCTTTTTAAAAAGTCACAACTCTTCACCATTTCTTGTCATTTGCGAGTGCCACAAAATATCATAATTTTTCCTTTATAAAAATTTACTTCCATATATTTTTCTTATTCTTTTTTATCTTACGTTAATACTTAGAGGGATAGTCTTTCCTCAACTCAGCTCTTCTTGAACCCCAACTAGGTATTATTTAAGACCAAGGTGAGGTAGGTTGGGCACTAGATTGAGTCAGGAGGATACCTTTGAGTTAACAAAAAAATATTTGAGTCACAACCTTTTATTGTTGCCTCTGTGAATAATATACTATACCCCACATTGATTTCACATGAATGTCCTAAAATAAAATCTTCTCCCTTTTTTATCATCTAATGGGGGGAGATTCACATCTGTTCATCATATCTATCTTTTACAATTCTCACAAACTTTTACATTTTCCATTTTTTGAAAGAGCCACAAGTCTTCACCATTTTTGTCCTTTGCGAGTATGTCACAACATATCATAACTTTTCCTTATGTAAAATTTACTTCCATATTTTTTCATATTTCTTTTTATTTTACATTAATCCTTACAGGACTCTTCTATCCTCAACTTGCCCCTTCTTGAACTCCAACATGAAAATATCTAAGACCAAAGTAAGGTAAATTGGGCATGGGATGAGTCATCGGGATCCCTCTAAGTTAAACAAAAAGAAAACAAATTGAGTCACTACTTTTCATTGTTTCTTTTGTATCTTCCAATATGGGGGAGAGTCACATTTATTTATCATATCCACCCTTCGCATTGATGACAACCTTTAACAATTTTCACCATTCAAAAGAGTCACAACCCTTCACCATTTCTGTCATTTGTGATTGTCACAACTTTTCATAATTTTTCTTTTTGCACAAGTTTTTTTTTATTTTTAAAATTCTATTTTTCTTTTTCTATTAATTCTTAGAGGGATAGTTTTTCCTCAACTCACAACTTAATGAAGATCAAATTTGAAATATATAAGACTAAGATAAAGTAGGTTAGGCACTGGGATGAATCATAATTATGTTTGAAAAATTTTAAGTTCTCCCCTCAGGATTCATGATATGGCTTAATCGTCTCGAGTGTATTCTATTAGTCTAGTGGTTGTATCGAGCATTAAAAGGTTGATCTTTTGGTGCAATAGAAACCACTACTTGTAACAAGTGGTATCAGATATTGGTCACAGGCTTGAAACCCCTTGAGTAACATTGAGGGGGAGATTGTTGGCAAAATAGTCAGTGCTCCCCTCAGGATTGGTGATATTGCTTAACCGCCTCCTGTGTCTTCTTTAAGTCTAGTGCTTGTATCAGGCGTTGAAAGGTCAATATTTTTGTACAATGAAAACCATTACTTGTAACAAATAATACCCTTTGAGTTAAATATCTAAGAGTTATACGTTATCAAATGTATCCTTCAAATATAGGGTGACTTAAAAATATCATATTCATACACATTATTTAAAGACAAAAAATCATAAATAGGACCATTATTTGTAAGTAAAAAGAATCATAAATAAGAATCAGTATAATTTTTATTATAATAAATAATATTTTAAACCAATTTATAATTATATTCAAATTTTGTATGCTCTAAGATAGAGCTTTGTAAGACAGATCAGATTGCTTCAAAGATTTGAGGTATTGGTGAGTTATTATTAAGTAATTATCGATTAGATGGTTGGGAAGTGAAAATATAATAAATGCTGGTTTGACATGTTGATGGATGATGATTGGATTAATGTTGATTTAATAGAGTGATGCTTGTGATGAACTACAACTAATTGAGAACCTGATTGATGAACTTCAAGTGATTAGAGATCATCGATTATTGAATGGATATGTAAGATAATTAAATTAGTTTTTATGTTGTCATTGGTGTCAACTAGTTTTGACAATACTTATCATGTTAGTTGCAAATATCTAAACATCTGTAAAGAGGAGATAAAAGATGAAGAACAAAGATATCTATATTGAGGAAGATGGATATGACATATGAGATTAAGGAATACTATTGGTAACTTATTGATGAGTCTATGACCTCATATTGTTGACTTGATTATGTTGCATTAATTTGGTATGAATTTGGAAGAAATTTTTGACAAAGAAGTGTGGTCGGTTAATGAAGCATTCTATTATACACTGAGAAAGTGTAATGTATACCGAGCGATAGTATCAACCGAGCTTGTGTTCACCGACATATTTCTTTGTCAACCGAGCAAGGACAAAAAAACTAAATAATCAGTTTACATGACATAAATTGATGAGCTGTAAAGTTTATGATTTTGAGGTGGAAGACAAAGTTTGTTACGAGATCAATGGCTAATAAAATTTGAAGAAGATATAAAGGATAGAAATAAAATGTGTTACTGACACATCAGCTGAGGAAAGTTTAAGCAGCAAAATTAGTGAAAGAGATTAAGTAGCAAAATCTGATGGATGAGAAGAAAATGGTTTACTTGTCTATTTAAGAGACTAGGGTTTCCACATTAAATATCTTGTGTTATGTGTCTATGTTGTGATTGTTTGGATATCATACTTTTCATGTTGCATATTTGATTTGGTCTGTAATCAATCTAAGCAATTAACTAGAAATCGGTAAAGTCACAGACAATTTAGTATTTTTATTTTACTAAGCTACAAAATTTATCTGAATTAGTTTTAAGTGGTACATTTTGTATTTGGGACTATGGATAACTGATTCACCTCCCTCTTAGTTATTCTAACAATTGGTATTAGAGCATATTGGTTGCTTGGAACAGAGTTTTAAGGACTTCACCATAAAGATCACAAAATGTATAAGAGGGAAGTGCCAAAGCTGAATAAGGACAACTTCACAATATGGCAAAGCCGAATGAGACTTCATATATCTAGAATTGGGAATTCTACCTCACCCTATTGGATAATGGCTACATTGCCCCACCTACATGACCTTTGAATCTTGATCAATTAAGAGATAGACATGAGCATAATATTACTATGATGTAGATTGCTACTGCTCTATTAGATGACGAGTTTGAAGATGTCAAGGATTGCCTTACTTCTAAGCACATGTGGGATAAACTTACTTGAGTTTATAGTGGTGATGCTAATGTCAGAAGAGCCAGAGCTGAAACTTTAAGATGGAGATTCGATGATATGAAAATGAAAGAAGGAGAAAATATTGTGCAATACACAAACTCAATAAAGGAGGTAGTCAATGCTATTAGAGGATCTGGTGGAGTTATTGAAGAAGATAAAGTGGTAAGAAAAATCTTGAGAACCTTAGTGCCTGTTTATGCAATCAGAATATCTGCAATACATGAAATGAGGTCTGCACCTAAGAATACTCCCACTCTTGATAATTTGATCGATAAGCTAACAAATTTTGAACTAGACAACTTTGATAATAGTGTTGTATCATCTGTTGAATCTTTTTTCATGACTTTTCTAAAGATTGGTAAGTCTAGTAGTAGAAGTAATAAGGATGATAATGACAATAATTTTGATGATGAGCTTAATGAACTTGAAGCTCTTATGGCTAGGGAATTACCTAAAGGTAAAGGTAGATATAGAGGTAAATTACCTTTAGCATGTTTTAACTGCAAAGAAGTCGGTCATATTGCTACTAGATGTCCAAAAAGGAAAGAGGATGATAGAAACAAAGAGTGATCTGGTGAAGGAAGCTATAGGAAAAGAGGCAACATAAGTTACTAACACTACAATAGAGATAACCAAGACAAAAATGATAAAGACAAAAAGGTATGCTACATTTTTGAAGAGAATGATAGTGATTCTAATATAGATGTTGATGTAGAAGTAGTATTTGTTACGATAAAGGATGATTCTGAGGAAGAAGAAAGTGTTGGAGATTTGCCAATAGGCCAATACTGACTGTATGTTTGTCATTGATGAAAACATATGGAAAGTAGCATGCGTGGAAGTCTTATGTAGTAAGCTTTCAATATATGTAGCATGGACATGATATTAGCATGATATCATGGGTGTAGAGGTTAACTGCTAGTATAGATAGTTACATAGCAGCTGGTGTCAGTAGTGTTCCCGATAGAGTTACAGGTAGTGTTCTATGTATGGTTGCTCGTACAGTTATCATGGATCCTTGTGTGCTTGGATATATGTTGAAGAAATGTTAGTGATGTTTTAGTTATGGACACATAGTCTGTTGATGAGTAGAAGTGAAGTTATGTAGTCACTATTTGCCAGTAGTAGTTTCATGTATTTTTTCAGAAGAGCCAACAAAGATATTACTAGTTATGTAGTTGTGCCTATCTTGTGGGTATGCACCCTTAGATTTAAGCTTAGAGGAGAGTTATTGATGTTCGGTTAAGAGTGCATGAGTTAATTCATCTTGAGGAGAAAGATCTAGATGTTTTTGTAGAGTCGACAGTGTGTAGCGTGAATCTACAATTATCTTACTGAACATGTCCCATAATGTGTTGCATGCATAGTAGAGCCGACATAATGTTTGTTAGAGTTTTTTGTAGTTTCTCTAATATGATTTCAAGGTGGTTCTAATAGGCTGACTTGATTATATCATTTAGAGGAAAGGTATTTATAGGCAGTCATTTGTGATTGCTGAAGTGTGGTTCATAGTTAATTAAGTAGAGCAAAGCAGAGTGTGTGAAGTGTTGAGCCATCAGAAGAAGGTCTATGTGACCAAGTAAAGTACTTGTGCTATGCATTGGAATTGATCCAGATAGTAGGTCAAAGTGCAGTTCACCAAGATCCAAATATAGTGTGTATCTGTTATTCAGAAGGTTGTAGTCTTCACCAATTTGAGCAGTGAGCTCTCAAATAATGCATCCTCTCCCTTAACAAGGAAAATTGTAAAAGACTCCTAACAGGATCTGACCCTTGACTAGGTCTACTATACTAAATATATTGTAAAGCAACTCCTAACAGGGTTAAGGATCTTCTAACAAGGATCATAATACTCTAGTGCAAAATATTAGTGGGTGTCAATTCCCACCAGGGTTTTTACCTATTTGGGTTTCCCCATAAGAAAAATATTGGTGTTGTGTTCTTGTGTTCTTTCATTGTGTTTATGATTTATGTTTAAGTATACTTAATTAGATAAAGAATTGAATCTTGTAGATAACTGATTCACCCCCCCCCGTCTTAGTTATCTCTTGGGACTATTCCTAACAGAAAGGTATGTAGAGACAACACTCATTTCTAAGGTTAATAAAAATGATAAATTGATTATTGATAGTGGTTGTACACATCACATGACTGGTGATGAAGAAAAATTGATTATCTTGAGCAATACAATAGAGGATCTGTAAAAATGGGTAATGATACACCCTGTATGATTAGAGAAAAATGATCTTTACTAATAAATGAAAAAATAAATGTGATAATGCTTATTGGGTAGAAGGACTAAATTATAATCTACTAAGTGTGGTACAGCTTAACAATTCAGGTCATCGAGTAGCTTTTGAGAGAAAGAAGGTAAAGATATTTGATGATGGAGGAAATCTAGTTGGAACAGGAGCACAAACAAAAGGTAACTTGTTTTACTAAGTCTTCTTGTTTAATGATGAAAGATGAGGATGCATGGTTGTGGCATAAAAGGTTATGCCATGTAAACTTTGATAACATGATCAAGATAAGTAAAAAGAAAAAGGTTAGAGGTCTACCTAGCCTAGCTAAGCCTGATCATGTAATGTGTCATCAATGTCAGAAAGGTAAGATGAAAAAATCTAGTTTTAAGAGCAAAATTTATTCAACAAAGAGAATTTTGGAGCTAGTTCACACTGACCTATGTGGTCCAATGAGAACACAGAGCTATTATGGAGATATATATTTTATTCTATTTGTTGATGATTATACTAGATTGATGACTATAATGTTCTTAAAATAAAAATTAGAAGCATTTAAGATGTTTAAATGGTATAAAGAAAAAGTAGAAAAAGAAACCAGGAAGGAACTGAAATGCTTAAGATCTGATAGAGGTGGTGAATTTATTTCTGATGAATTTACTAACTATTTTGATGAGCATGGTATTTGAAGACAGGTTTCAGCACCAAGGACAGCTCAGCAAAATGGGAATGCTGACAGAAGAAATAGATCAATTGTAGATTGTGCAAGGACACTGATGATAGAAAAGAATGTGGCT
This sequence comes from Chamaecyparis obtusa, assembly GCA_027943335.1. Classification (NCBI taxonomy): domain Eukaryota; kingdom Viridiplantae; phylum Streptophyta; class Pinopsida; order Cupressales; family Cupressaceae; genus Chamaecyparis; species Chamaecyparis obtusa. Next base: position 593,068 of record BSBK01002591.1, on the reverse strand, counting down.
CAGACATACTAGAGAGAAGCAGCCAATACAACTATTTATGTTCTGAACTGAGTACAATTGAAGGACACAAACAAAATACCCTACGAGTTATGGTTTGGTCACAAACCAACTGTAAGTTACCTCAAAATTTTTGGTAGAAAATGTTTTATTCTAAAAGATGAAAGAAATGGAAAGTTTGACTCTAAAAGGGATGAAGGGATATTTCTTGGATATTCCACTAAAAGAAAAACTTACAAGTGTCTAAATAAAGTTACAAATAAAATTATTGAAAGTACTAATGTTAGGGTTGATGAATTTGATACTAAGAACAGTGAAGAAAGCACTAGGGAGCCAAAAGAATACGGTATATTAACTTACATTGAACATCCAGAGCACCTACCAAAGCTACAGACTATGTCAACTAAGCATTAGGAAAAAAATACTGAGGAACAACAAAGAGAAACCAATGATCAGGAAGGAGGTACTAAGAAAGAGAATGAACCTGAACAAGATGAACAATAAAGCAGAGATCATGTGCTGGAAATATTTGTCAAAAGACATCATTGTGAGAGCCAAATCATTGGTGACAAGAAAGCTGGCATGCAGACAAGAAGTAAATCAAGACAAGGTACATGCTTAGTTTGTGAGTTTGAACTAAAAAATGTTAAAGTTGCATTGGAGAATGAAGAATGGGTAAATGCAATGAATGAAGAGATAGAACATATAGAGAAAAATAAGACATGGACCTTAGTACCTAGACCTAAAGATAAGAATGTTATCGGTACTAAATAGATTTTCAGGAATAAGTTGAATGAGAATGGAGAGGTTACAAGAAATAAAGCCAAACTAGTTTGCAAGGGGTATGTACAAGAGGAAGGAATAGATTATGGTGAAACCTTTGCACCTATTGCTAGACTAGAAGGAGTTCAAATGTTACTAGCTTATGCAACACATAAGAAGTTTAAAGTTTATCAAATGGACGTTAAATCTGCATTTCTAAATTGGATACTAGAAGAGGAGGTCTACATAGAACAACCAGAAGGGTTTGTCAATACAGACAAGAAAGACATCGTATGTAGACAACATAAAGTTTTATATGGTTTAAAGAAAGCATCGAGAGCCTGGTATGAAAGGATGCATACTTATTTGTTAAGTATTGGTTTTACTAGAACTAGTGAGATCAACAATTTGTATATGAAAGGTGAGTCTGATGACAATATTTTAATTGCTGAAATATTTTTGGATGATATTATTTTTAGAGGACAAGATCATATATGTAAATCATTTTCTGATGAGATGAGAAAAGAATTCAAAATTTCTATGTTTGGAGAGATTAAGTTCTTTCTAGGCTTGTAGGTTATTCAATAGAATGATGGAATGTTCATCAGACAATCCAAGTACATAAATGAAATACTGAGTACATTTGTCATGGAAGATGCTATACCAGTTGGAACACCAATGGTCCACCAATGGTCATAGGCTGAAAACTGACTAAAGAGGATGAAACAACAAAGGTGAACCAGACATTGTACTGATCAATGGTTGGTAAATTGATGTATACAATACATAGTAGACCAGACGTTGCACATGTTGTGGGGATAGTTGCTAGATTTTTTGCAAACCCTAGGGAGTCACACATGGTTGCTACAAAAAGAATCTTAAGATACCTGAGGACTATGGACTATGGCATCCTAAGGAAGGAAAGTTTGAACTAAGAGTCTATACTGACATAGATTGGGCTGGAAATATAGATGACAGAAAGAGTACCACCAGAGGAGCATTTTTCTTTGGTGAAACACTTGTTACCTGGATAGACAAGTAAGAAACAACCTTGTATTTCTCAGTCCACTACTGAAGCAGAGTATGTTGCTGCTACTACAAACTGTTCAAACATTGCCTATATTAAGCAAGTGTTGGAAGGGATGAATGAGGTAATCACCGAGCCAATGATTATATATTGTGACAACACAAGTGTAATAAACATTTCTAAGAATCTTGTAATGTACTCAAAGACTGATCACATCTCTATTAAGTATCACTACTTAAGAGAACAAGTACAAGAGAAGAAAGTTAAATTGGAATATGTTACATCAAAAGAAAAACATGTTGACATATTTACCAAGCCTCTACCGAAGGAAAATTTTGAATACTTGAGGAATAGACTTGGGGTCTGTCCCCTGTCTACCGGGCACTAATGTGATCTAGAGGTTGCATCAGCCTAATCTTATCAGAAGATCATTCATGTTGATGCAGCATAGTTCACACTTTGGATTCTATCTAAAGTTGTGAAAGATTTGAAGATTTTAGGAACAACTATTTTCATATCAGTATATACAGATACATTTGATGCATACATTGTATAGGAACTAGACAACAAAGAGTCACATAGCTAATACAAAGCTGTATGTTTTTGTGTTTCTTTGGCATTGTTGTGAAAAGGAGAGAAGTTAATGAAATATCAGACAAAGATTGTTGTCAAAGGGATTATCAGAAAAGGAGAGAAGTTAAAGAAAACCTTAAAAGAGAGATACACTGAAGAAGTTAAGGAGAGATAATCTACAGAAGATAGTCTGCACATGTAATGTTGTCATGTAACGTAGTGATTAAACATATTAAGCTAGGGAGAGCTACAACATTCACTTACATAGTTGTAGAATACATGTTTGGTATATTTCATATTGTTTGAGCTGCCATCAATGCCAAAGGGAGAGATTGATGAACTACAACTGATTGAGAATTTGATTGATGAAATTCAAGTGATTAGAGATCACCGAGGATTGAATGGATATGTAAGATAATTAAATTAGTTTTTATGTTGTCATTGATGTCAACTAGTTTTGACAATATTTATCATGTTAGTTGCAAATATCTAAACATTTGTAAAGAGGAGATTAAAGATGAAGAACAAAGATATCTACAATTTGGAAGATGGATATGACAAATGAGGTTAAGGAATACTCTTGGTAACTTATTGATGAGTCTATGACTTCATATTGTTGACTTGATTATGTTGCATTAATCTGTTATGAAGTTGGAAGAAAAATGTTACAAAGCAGTGTGGTTAGTTAATGAAGCATTCCAGTATACACCGAGCAAGTGTAGTGTATACCGAGGGATAGTATCAACCAAGCTTGTGTTCACCGACATATTTGTTTTTCAACCGAGCAAGGACAAAAGCACTAAATGATCAGTTTAGCTAACAAAAATTGATGAGCTGTAAAGTGTATGATTTCAAGGTGGAAGATAAAGTTTGTTACGAGATCAACGGCTAAATTTTTTTTTGAAGATCTAAAGGATAGAAATAAAATGTGTTACTGACACATCAGCCGAGGAAAGTTTAAGCGAAAAAATCAGCGAAGGAGATTAAGCAGCAAAATCTGATGGATGAGAAGAAAATGGTTTACTTGTCTATTTAAGAGACTAGGGTTTCCACGTTAAATCTCTTGTGTTATGTGTTTATGTTGTGATTGTTTGGATATCATACTTTTCATGTTGCATATTTGATTTGGTCGGTAATCACTCTGAGCAATTAACTGGTAATCGGTAAAGTCACAGATAGTTTAGTATTTTTGTTTTACCGAGCTATAGAATTTAGTTGAACTAGTTTTAAGTGGTAGATTTTGTATTTGGGACTGTGGATAATTGATTCACCCCCCTCTCATTTATTCTAACATCTTGATTTCTAAATTGTATGTATTCTTGACCGCAAGTTGAAGAGATGATTGATGTAAATTTGATTATTATTTGTTTGATCTTTGTAATTGAATGATTGTTTAATTTCTTGCGAGATAGTGGATGAAGTATAATGAATGATAAGTCCTCCTTCAATACTTAGAATGCAATCTCCTTTAAAATATATCAGAGAAAATGTCACTTCCATTCATAATAAATTAGTCAACACAACCTACACATATAGAAGAGCTAGCTTAGGCCATGGATTTGCTTCCCAATGGTACTAGGTTTGACTTCCACACTCAGGCTTACCCAATGCAAATGGTTTCCAATCTATTGTGTGCATCTTATAGGGTCAATCTTTCCTTACCTCACCCTTCCTGAATGACAACTTGGCAACATGTAAGAACAAGGTAAGGTAGTTGGGAAGGGGATGAGTCGAGGTAATATCTTTGAGTTAATGAAAAATAAATTGAGAAACCATTTTTCATTGTTGTCTTTGTGAATAATATATTATACCTCACATTGATTTCACTTGAATTTCATGCTAAATTAAAATGTTCTCCCATTTATATCTTCCAATGTGGAGGAGAGTCACACCTCTTCATCATGTTTTCCTTTTGCAATCATTATAACCTTTAACAATTGCCACCCTTAAAAAGAGTCATGACCCTTCACCATTTTTTTCATTTACAAATGTCATAACCTTTCATAAATTTTCCTTTTGAAAGAGTCACTTCATTCTTTTTCTTCTTATTCAATTTTCCTTTCCATTAATTCTTAAAGAGCTACTCTTTCCTAAACTCACCCCTTCCCAAACCCCATATTGACAACATGTAAGACCAAGGTAAGGTACGCTAGGCACTAAGCTAATTCAAGAGAATACCACCAAGTTAACAAAAAAATGAATTGAGTCACCATTTTTTGTTATAGTCTTTGTGAATAATATACTATACCCCACATTGATTTCACTTAAATGTCTTCCTAAAATGAAAGCTTCACCACTTTGTATATTTTAAGGTGGGTGAGAGTCACATCTCTTCATTATATCTACCCTTTGCAATCATCACAATATTTTATAATTACCACTTTTTGAAAGAGTCACAACTCTTCACCATTTTTTTCATTTGCGAGTGTCACAATGTATTATAACTTTACCTTTAGGAAAAGTCACTTCCTTATTTTTTTCTTATTCCTTTTTCTTTTACATGAATACTTAGAGGGATAGCCTTGCCTCAACTCAACTCTTTTTGAACCCCAACTAAGTAATATTTAAAACCAAGGTAAGGTAGGTTGGACATAGGGGTGAGTCAGGAGGATAACTTTGAGTTAATAAAAAAATGAATTGAGTGACCACTTTTTGAAAGAGTCACAACACTTCACCATTTTTGTCATTTTCAAATGTCAAAACCTTTCATAACTTTTCCTTTTGAAAGAGTCACTTCATTATTTTTCTTCTTATTCCATTAATTCTTAGAAAGCTACTCTTACCTAAACTCACCCCTTTCCCGAACCCCAACTTGGAAATATGTAAGACCAAGGTAAGGTAGGCTGGGCACTAAGCTAAGTCAAGAGAATACCTTTGAGTTAACAAAAAAATGAATTGAGTCACCACTTTTTATTAGATTCACAACACTTCACCATTTTTTTCATTTGCAAGTGTTGCAACATATCATAACTTTTCCCTTAGGAAAAGTCACTTCCATATTTTTTTCTTATTCCTTTTCTCTAACATTAATACTTAGAGGGATAGTCTTGCCTTAACTCAGCTCTTCCTAAACCCCAACTAGGCAATATTTAAGATCGATGTAAGGTAGGTTGGGCACTGGGTTGAGTCAAGAGGATACCTTTGAGTAATTAAAAAAATGATTTGAGTCACAACCTTTTATTGTTTCATCTATGAATAATATACTATACCCCACATTGATTTCACATGATTGTCCTCCTAAAATAAAATCTTCTCCCCTTTTTATCATCTAATGGTGGGGAGAGTCACATGTCTTCATCATATCTATCATTTTTCAATTCTCACAATCTTTTACATTTTCCATACTTTGAAGGAGTCACAACTCTTCACCATTTTTGTCCTTTGCGAGTATGTCACAACGTATCATAACTTTTCCTTATTTAAAATTCACTTCCATATTTTTTCATATTCCGTTTTCTTTTACATTAATCTTTAGAAGACTCTACTCAGCTCATCCCTTCCTAAACCCCAACATGAAAATATGTAAGACCAAGGTAATGTAAATTGGGCATGTGATGAGTCACAGGGATACCTCTGAGTTAACAAAAATAAATAAATAAATGAGTCACTAATTTTCATTATTTTCTTCATATCTTCCAATATGGGAGAGAGTCACATTTATTCATCGCGCCCTCCCTTTGCAATGATCACAACCTTTAACAATTGTCACCATTCAAAATAGTCACAACCCTTCACCATTTCTATCATTTGTAATTATCACAACCTTTCATCATTTTTCATTGTTGTCTTTGTGAATAATATATTGTACCCCACATTGATTTTACTTGAATGTCATGCTAAATTGAAACCTTCTCCCATTTATATCTTCTAATGTTGAGGAGAGTCACACCTCTTCATCATGTTTTCCTTTTGCAATAATTATAACCTTTAACAATTGCAAGCCTTTTAAAGAGTCACAACCCTTCACCATTTTTTTCATTTGAAAATGTCACAACCTTTTATAACTTTCTTTTGAAAGAGTCACTTCATTCTTTTTTTTTCTTATTCCATTTTATCTTCCATTAATTCTTAGAGAGATATTCTTTCCTAAACTCACCCCTTCCAGAACCCCAACTTGCCAATATGTAAGACCAAGGTAAGGTAGGTCAGGCGTTGAGCTAAGTGAAGAGAATACCTTTGAGTTAACAAAAAAATGAATTGAGTCACCACTTTTTATTATATTCTTTGTGAATAATATACTATACTCCATGTTGATTTCACTTAAATATCTTTCTAAAATGAAATCTTCACCACATTATATATTTTAGGGTGGGTGAGTCACATCTCTTCATCAAATCTACCCTTTTAAATCATCACAATAGTTTATAGTTACCACTTTTTGAAAAAGTCACAACTCTTCACTATTTTTGTCATTTGCGAGTGTCACAAAATATCATAACTTTGCCTTTAAGAAAATTTATTTCCATATTTTTTTCTTATTCCTTTTCCTCTTACATTAATACTTAGAGGGGTAGTCTTGCCTCAACTCAGCTCTTCCTGAACCCCAACTTTGCAATATTTAAGACCAAGGTAAGGTAGGTTGGGCACTGGGTTGAGTCAGAACATTTTACTATTGCCTCTGTGAATAATATACTATACCCCACATTGATTTCACATGAATGTTCTCCTAAAATAGAATCTTCTCCCCTTTTTATCATCTAATGGGTGGGAGAGTCACATTTCTTCATCATATCTATTATTTGCAATTCTCACAACCTTTTACATTTTTCATTCTTTGAAAGAGTCACAACTCTTCACCATTTTTGTCCTTTGTGAGTATGTCACAATGTATCATAACTTTTCTTTATGTAAAACTCACTTCCATATTTTTTCATATTCCTTTTTCTTTTACATTAATCGTTAGAGGAATCTTCTTTCCTTAGCTCACCCATTTCTGAACCCCAACATGAAAATGTTAGAAAGTAAAAACCACCAAGATAACTGAGAGGGGGGGGTGAATCAATTATCTGATAATTAAACCATTTATCAACATTAACTTCAATATCAACTTCAACAGCTTTAAAACATGTAATTAATGCAGTAACTAACCATAGAAAGATAATCATACACAATGACATAATAACACAAGATATGTTAACTAGGGAACCTCTTGATCAAAGAGTAAACCCCAATGGGAATGATGCCCATAAAATGATGCACTAATATGAAAGTTCCTTGTTAGAGGATGGACCCTGTTAGGAGTCTTATGAAATACATTTAGTACATATGAATCTCTATTAGGAGATTTTGAATCCCTGTTAAAAGATTCTAACTTTGTTAGGAGTTATGGAAGACAGAAGGACCCACTGCCCAAACAGCTTCAAGGCAAGATATCCGAACTCACTGTCCAATAGATCTTAGGATTATTCAATAGAATAATATGAAATATGTTACCTCCTTCACACTGTGCCAAAACTACACTCTCTGCTACACAAGATCACAAATCCAGATCTCTGTGCTTCGCAAATCTTCCTTCATCACTGAATTATCTCTTTTCTTCACTTCATGCATACATTCGCATCACAACTTTCATAATTTCATATCACAACTATTAAAATCCTCTTACTACAACAAGGAAAACATTCCTTCCTTTATACCACACTCAAATAATTACAAATGAGTCGACATGCAAATACAAAATAATAATTTCAACACGCTACATCAAAATTACATAAAACTGTCAGCTTCCAAATATAATAACTTTCCAATCGTGTGACCTCAAAGTTTTTTCTATGAACCACGTCACCACCAATGAGTCTCAAACTTCCCTTTAACTACGCAAAATCAGATTCCATCCCGGTTAGGAGATATCCTCCAATTACCAAAAACCGCTACACATGAATACTGCCAGAATACTGCTTCCACCAAAATGCTTATAACTTTCATGAATAAATGAATTTATTTTTTTTCTCTTAATGATATGATAATAACATACTAAAGAACATACCATCAACTACAGATAACTCAATCTGTAATATAACATGTGTGCAAAACAAAACTGTGCTTGCTTCTCTGCTAAACTCCAGAATATCATTGTGTTGACATCAATGACAATCATAGTCATGAATGCAACAACCACTACTACATAATGACTACCAAAGGCTTCAAAATTCATTCCTAACAATCTCCCCCATTGGCATTGATGGTGACATAGATGAAAAACATCCAATGTTCCAAAAATCCAATCACTGCTGCTCAACTACACTACTGCTCATCATCAATCAAATCTTCCTTCGTTATCCTATTCAATCTTTGCAACAAATGTAGTTCCTCAATGTTTTTCATGATTCTCTCCCCCATTGACATCAATGACATAAATTCTATCACTATGTCAAACAATAGCTCAATGTCAAAAGACACTATTCAGAAAATACATTCACAAGAGTCCTCAATGACTCAGCTTAGATACACATACTCCTCCATAAAGGAAGTACCAACATCCAATCCAGAAAATAGATAGGGCCTTAAACCACTAGATGGATGCAACCAACTGCATCATTACTCAAAATTAGGTAGGGGCATAACCCCAAGCATACCTCTCAGATACTCAAATGTATCCTTAGGCAAAGGCTTAGTAAATATATCTACTATTTTCTCCTTTGTGCTTATGTACTCCAGTCTGACTTCTTTATCTGCAACTTTCTCTCTTACAACATGATACTTGACCTCTATATGCTTTGTTTTAGAATGTAAAATTGGATTCTTAGCCATAGTAACTGTACTTGTATTGTCACAATATATGACAATAGGCTCATCAAACTTGATTCCAATGTCCATCAACACCTGCTTCATCCAAATTATCTGATTGCAATTGTTTGCTGCTACTACATATTTTGCTTTTGCTGTACTCTATGAGATACAATTCTACTTTTTGCTCAACCAAGAAACTAATATTCCTCTAAGAAAAAAAGCTCCACCACTGGTACTTTTCTTGTCATCAATGCTACCTCCCCAATCAGCATCAGTATATGCACATAGGGTAAAATCATCAGAATTTTCATACCACAGTCCATAGTCCATTGTGCCTCTAAGATATCTCAATATCTTTTTTACTACTGCATAATGTGACTCTATAGGTTCAGCTTGAAATCTTGCTACCATCCCAACTGAATGTTGTATATTTGGTCTAGTGTGTGTCAAGTACTGCAATCCACCAATCATAGATCTGTATTTCTTTTGCTCAACTTCTGGTGTCTCATCTTTACTAGATAGTTTATGTCCTATAACCATAGGTGTTCCAACTGGTTTACAATTCTCCATACCGAATCTTTTCAACAAATCATTCAAGTACTTTGTTTGATTTATAAAGATACCATCTTTGTTTTATGTTATTTGTAATCCCAAAAAGTATTTCATTTCAAATTTTGTCTTCATTTCATCAGCAAATTTGTCACTAGCTTCATCTTCTCCTCCAAAAATAATGTCATCAACAAAAATAACCAAAACTAACAATCCATTCTCAATTTCTTTTGTGTATAAGTTACTATCAACTGTTTCTTTTGTAAATCCTAACTTTAACAAATACTTATCTAATCTAGCATACCAAGTTCTAGGTGCTTGCTTTAGTCCATACAATGCTTTCTTTAGTTTACATACCATGTCTCCTTCTTGAGTCAAAGGAAAACCTTCAGGCTACTCAATGTAGACTTCTTCTAATTCACCATTCAAAAATGTTGACTTCACATCCATCTGATACACTTTGAATTTCTTAAATGATGCATAAGCCAAAAATATTCTTACTGCTTCAAGTCTTGCCACAGGGGCAAAAGACTCTTCATAGTCAATTCCTTCTTGCTGTGAGTATCCCTTACATACCAATCTTGCTTTGTTTCTAATTACTTCTCCTTGTTCATTCATCTTGTTCCTGAATACCCATTTAGTTCCAATCACATTTTTGTCTTTAGGTCTAGGGACCAATTCCCATGTCTTGTTCTTTTCAATCTGATCTAATTCTTCTTTCATAGCTTTAATCCAATATTCATCTTCACAAGCTTCATTAGTAGACTTAGGTTCAATTTGAGAAATCAAACATAAATATACCTTCTTTCTAGTCATAACTCCTCTATCCAAACTTCCAATAACTTGCTCAATAGGATGATGTCTTGATATATACCTGTTAGGTGTCATAGTCATTGATCTTTCTTCAACTGTAGATTCTTCTCTAGATTCTTCTCTATTTTCTTCAACATGACTTTCATTCAACAATTCACTATCAGTCTCAAAAAATTGTTTAGTAGTTTCAATGTTAGGCTGAGGGTTAGTTCCTTCATCAGATTCATAATCAAGCTTTCTTTCCTGAATTTTAAACTTCTCATCAACTTTTACATTTTCACTTTCAACAATAGTTTTAGTTCTCTTATTGTAACATCTATATGCTTTGCTTTTCAAAGAATATCCAAGAAAAATTCCTTCATCGCTTCTAGGATCAAACTTTCCTATATCATCATCTCTCTTAATATAACATTTGCTTTCAAAAATTCTAAAATACTTAACTGAGGGTGCATGTCCAAACCACAATTCATAAGGTGTCTTGTCTGTGTCTACTCTGATTTGTACTCTATTCATTGTATATACTGTTGTATTCACTACTTCTCTCCAAAATGTCTTTGCCAAATCACCTTCAAATAACATAGCTCTAACTGCTTCAATCATTGATCTGTTCCTTCTTTCTATAATACCATTTTGTTCAGGTGTTCTAGGGGCTGATAATTGTCTCTTAATACCATTTACTTCACAAAAAGTGTTAAACTCTTTAGATGTAAATTCTCCACCTCTATCGGATCTCAAAAATTTAATCCTCATTCCTGATTCATTCTCAACTTTATTCTTCATGACCTTAAACTTATCAAATGCTTCAGATTTTTCTTTCAAAAATGCAATCCACATCATTATTGTAAAATCATCAACAAGAATCATAAAATACCTTTCTCCATAGAATCCTCTAGTCCTAGTAGGACCACTCAAGTCTGTATGACCAATCTCCAACTTCTCTGTAGACGTGAACTTCTTGCTAGGAAATGAACTCCTTTTCTGCTTAGCCATCACACATTCCTTGCAAATCATGTTAGTAGGCTTCATAATCTTAGGTAAGTCTCTTACTGCAAGTGTAGAACTTACTTTCACAATATTATCAAAGTTTATATGACAAAACCTTCTATGCCATAACCAACTGTCATCAATCTTAGTCATCAAGCATGTCATCTTAGTAGGGTTCAACTGAAATACATTACCTCTAATTCTAGATCTAGTTCCAATTAGATTTCCATCTTTATCCTTAATCACACAAGTTTTCTCAATAAACCAAACTTGATATCCCTTATCCACTAACTATCCAACACTCAAAAGATTATGTTTCAATCCATCAACAAAGTAAACATCATCAGTATTAGTCTTTCCATCAAGAGTAATAGATCCTATACCTTTAATCAAACAAGGTGCATTGTTACCAACTCTAACAACTCCATCATAATTGTTAAACTTTCTGAATTTTCCTTTATCACCAATCATATGATGTGAACAACCACTGTCTATAATCCAATCAACTTTCTTTTCAACTTGGGAAACTAAGGTTTTTTCTTCTTTAATATCAGATTCATAATTTTCTTTCTTAATTGCTACAAATCCTATGTCATCAAAGTTATCATTATCACTGTCACTCAAATGTCTTTCAATTCCTACTTCAATTTCTTCATCATTTGCATAATAACATTCTTTAGATCTTCTAGGCTTAAAATTGTTTCTATACTTCTTATCTCTCTTAGGACACTTAGATGTAAAATGACCATATTCTTGACATATCCAACATTTAAAGATTTTATTACCATCTGGTTCTCTTTTCACAAGCAAGGAAATACCTTCTTCAATCTTCTTATCTTCATTAGATTTGGATCTGCTACTACTGGAATAATCTCCATTCACACTTGTACTTCTAGACAAAGTAGGTTTGATGCTAAAAGCACTGAATGCTGTCTCCACTCTAGGTAGTTCTCCTGATAATCTCAAATTCATCTCTGCTACTTCCAATCTCCCAAGAAGAGTCTCTCTTGAAAAGTTTGGTGTACAAGGTATCACATGTTGAATCATTTGTGTAGTCTGCCTGAATACTGGTGTCAATGTTCTCAAAATCTTCCATATTACTTCATTCTCTGTCTTTTCACCTCCACAAGACTTTATTCCTACAATAATTTCTGACATCCTACCAATATAGCTTCTAACAAATTCATCTTCCATCATTCTTATGTCTTCAAATGCACAAATCTAATTATGTAACCTAGCTTTCTTTGCATGTTCATCACCTTCAAAAGTAGAATGTAAATCTTTCCAAATATCATGAGATTTAGTTAAACCTTTTACCTGACTGTATTCATTCTCTAGAAGTGCTGATAAAAGTGCTTCTCTTGCAAGTATGTTGCACATAAATAGATCTACCTCATCTTTAGAACTTGTTTCAAGATTGTCTTCTTCAATTATAGTCCTTTCATTCTTTGTAATCAACCAATAACCTAGTCCTAAACACAAGAGATGTGTCTTCATCTTTTCTTTCTAGCTATCAACATTTACTCCATCAAACTTAGGGCTTTCTTTCCTGAAATTCACCATAGATCTCCTTAAGTTGTTAAACTTCTCTTTCAAGGACTTGCCACTTTGATACCAATTGTTAGAAAGTAAAGACCACCAAGATAACTGAGAGGGGGGGGGGGTGAATTATTTATCTGATAATTAAACCATTTATCAACATTAACTTCAATATCAACTTCAACAACTTTAAACCATGTAATTAATGTAGTGACCAACCATAGAAAGATAATCATACACAATGACACAATAACATAAGATATGTTAACTAGGGAACCTCTTGATCAAAGAGTAAACCCCGGTGGGAATGATGCCCATAAAACGATGCACTAATATGAAAGTTCCTTGTTAGAGGATGGACCCTGTTAGGAGTCTTATGAAATACATTCAGTACATATGAATCTCTGTTAGGAGATTTTGAATCCCTGTTTAAAGATTCTAACCCTGTTAGGAGTTATGGAAGACAGAAGGACCCACTGCCCAAACAGCTTCAAGGCAAGATCTTTGAACTCACTGTCCAACAGATCTTAGGATTATTCAATAGAATAATATGAAATATGTTACCTCCTTCACACTGTGCCAAAACTACACTCTCTGCTACACAAGATCACAAATCCAGATCTCTGTACTTTGCAAGTCTTCCTTCATCACTGAATTAGCTCTTTTCTTCACTTCATGCATACATTCGCATCACAACTTTCATAATTTCATATCACAACTATTACAATCCTCTTACTACAACAAGGAAAACATTCCTTCCTTTATACTACACTCAAATAATTACAAATGAGTTGGCATGCAAATACAAAATAATAATTTCAACACGCTACATCAAAATTACATAAAACTGTCAGCTTCCAGATACAATAACTTTCCAATCATGTGACCTCAAAGTTTTCACTATGAACCACATCACCACCAATGAGTTTCAAACTTCCCTTTAACTGGGCAGAATCAGATTCCATCCCGGTTAGGAGATATCCTCCGATTACCAAAAACCGCTACACAGGAATACTGCCAGAATACTGCTTCCATCAAAATGCTTATAACTTTCATGAATAAATGAATTTATTTTTTGCACTCTTAACCATAGGCTAATAACATACCAAAGAACTTACCAGCAATTGCACATAACTCAATCTATAATATAACATGTGCGCAAAACAAAACTGTGCCTGCTTCTCTGCTAAACTCGAGAATATCACTGTGTTGACATCAATGACAATCATAGTCATGAATGCAACAACCACTAATACAGAATGATTGCCAAAGGCTTCAACATTCATTCCTAACAGAAAATATGTAAGACCAAGGTTAGGTAAATTGGGCAGGGGATGAATCATGGGGATACATCTGAGTTGACCAAAAATAAAATTAAATTTGAGTCACTACTTTTCATTGTTTCATTTGTATCTTCCAATATGGGGGAGAGTCACATTTCTTCATCACGTCCACCCTTTGCAATGATCAAAATCATTAAAAATTGTCACCATTCAAAAGAGTCACAACCTTTCACCATTTCTATCATTTGTGATTGTCATAACCTTTCACCATTTTTCATTGTTGTCTTTGTGAATAATATATTGTACCCCACATTGATTTTACTTGAATGTCATGCTAAATTGAAACCTTCTCCCATTTATATGTTCCAATTTTGGGGAGAGTTTCACCTCTTCATCATGTTTTCCTTTTGCAATAATTATAACCTTTAACAAATTCCAGCCTTTTAAAGAGTCACAACCCTCCACCATTTTTTTCATTTATAAATGTCACAACTTTTTATAACTTTTTCTTTTGAAAGAGTCACTTCATTATTTTTTTTTCTTATTCCATTTTATGTTCCATTAATTCTTAGAGAGCTACTCTTGCCTAAACCCACCCCTTCCAGGACCCCAACTTGGCAATATGTAAGACCAAGGTAAGGTAGACTGGGCGCTGAGCTAAGTCAAGAGAATACCTCTGAGTTAACAAAAAAATGAATTGAGTCACCACTTTTTATTATTGTCTTTATGAATAATATACTATACTACACGTTGATTTTACTTAAATGTCTTTCTAAAATGAAATCTTCACCACATTCCATATTTTAGGATGGGTGAGTCACATCTCTTCATCAAATCTACCCTTTTAAATCGTAACAATAGTTTATAATTACCCTTTATTAAAAAGTCACAACTCTTCACCACTTTTTGTCATTTGCGAGTGCCACAAAATATCATAACTTTTCCTTTAGGAAAATTCACTTCCATATTTTTTTCTTATTCTTTTTTTTCTTACGTTAATACTTAGAGGGATAGTCTTGCCTCAATTTAGCTCTTTTTGAACCCCAAATAGGTAATATTTAAGACCAAGGTAAGGTAGGTGGGGCACTATATTGAGTCAGGAGAATACTTTTGAGTTAACAAAAAAATGATTTGAGTCACAACCTTTTATTGTTTCCTCTATGAATAATATACTATACCCCACATTGATTTCACATGAATGTCCTCCTAAAATAAAATCTTCTCCCCTTTTTATCATCTAATGGGGGGAGATTCACATCTCTTCATCATATCTATCTTTTACAATTCTCACAAACTTTTACATTTTCCATTCTTTGAAAGAGCCACAACTCTTCACCATTTTTGTCCTTTGTGAGTATGTCACAATATATCATAACTTTTCCTTATGTAAAATTCACTTCCATATTTTTTCATATTCCTTTTTATTTTACATTAATCGTTACAAGACTCTTCTTTCCTCAACTCACCCCTTCCTGAACTCCAAGATGAAAATATGTAAGACAAAGGTAAGGTAAATTGGGCATGGGATGAGTCATCGGGATACCTTTGAGTTAACCAAAAAGAAAACAATTGAGTCACTACTTTTCATTGTTTCCTTTGTATCTTCCAATATGGGGGAGAGTCACATTTATTTATCATGTCCACCCTTTGTAATGATCACAACCTTTAAAAATTGTCACCATTCAAAAGATTCGCAACCCTTCACCATTTCTGTCATTTGTGATTGTCACAACTTTTCATAATTTTTCCTTTTACACGAGTTACTTATTTTTTTATTATTCTATTTTTCTTTTTCTATTAGGGCCCGTTTGGTGTATGACATACAAAATGCTGGATATAGTGAATTTTGGAAGATACATATCCTCAAAATGATATGCAAAATATGTGTTGGAGCGTTTGGTGCACCCGAAAGATGACTAAGAAGATGTATTTTTCACCTTTGGGTGCAACAAACTGGAATTGGAATATGCACTGAATAAGAATTTGTTTTAATTTATTTAATTGTTTTATTGTTTAATTTAATTTGTTTTTTTACATTTTCTAGGCATTTTTTAATATTTATTTTATTTTTCTATTAATGCTAATTTTATAATATTTTGAAATAAAATTATGTTTATAAATTTTTTAAAATTTTAACATTTTGTATACATTTTTTGTGATTTTTTTCAAATGTAATTATGTTTTTAAAATTTTGTAGGCGTTTTTGAATATTTATTTTATTTTTTATCAAAATTAATTTTATAATATTTTGAAATAAAATTTTGTTTATAAGTTTTTAAAAAAGTTAACATTTTGTATAAATTTTTTTTAATTTTTTCAAATGTAATTATGTTTTGCATATGGCATTTTTTAATATTTATTTTATTTTCTATCAAGGTTAATTTTATAATCTTTTGAAATAAAAATATGTTTATAAGTTTTTTAAAAATTTAACATTTTTTATAACAATAAAAAAAATAAAAATTCTTATACAAATTTATAAAATAACAAACTCCAAAATACACAAGTCATCATTATAAATAAGCCATTGATTTTATTATTTATTTTTTTCAAAATGTTGCCAACCCGGCTCAATAGGAGCACCGGTAGGAAAGAGTCGGGTGGAGAAAACCTCCGGTCTAGCCCCAAAACATACGATTACAATTTGGATGAGGCATTCCTCATTAGCATATATGAAATTACAACTTGAATGAGGCATTCCTCATTACATAATGCAGATATGAAATTACAACTTCAATGAGGCATTCCTCATTTACATAATGCAAATACAGTGTTATAATCTGATGAGTCTTTGACGCTCTCTCATGCCCAACTCATGTTTTTGTCTGTGGACACTGCATACATAGAGCATACGACTACTTTGTGCTTTTTTTAGTACACCAATGAAGTACATTCAGTAAACTTGGGTTAGAATTCTACAAAACAATAACCAAGAAAATGTTAAATCATGTGACTGATAGCAGATTGGGGCTCACCTGAGCCATAAACATGAAGAATTATTAAAAAAAAGATGGAAACCATATATATGTGCACTTGACACAAAGAAAATTTACGCCATATCCATATTAAAATACTAGTTACAATATGAAAATACTAAACTGACTAATTCATGAGCTCATCTCTGCATATGGTCGAAACAAAGATATGCAATTACAATACAGAGAAGGCATCGTAAAAATATAATTTCTATATTTTCCCTAGTCTGACATGTTTTGCACTCAAATCCTTCATCACAGATAAGTGGAGATGGGTGGATACATGCAGATGAGTTGTCATCGACCCAACTAAAATATTCACAACCGTTATTTCCCTATGATGCCCAATCTACGTTAGTTCTTATAATATAATGAATAATATTTACATAACAAACATTAAATATATACACATTAGCAACCTTTTTCCTATTCGGGCAGCACCAAAATTGTCATCCAGGGTTGTTTGGCATTCATGAAGTCCTCAACAGGCACTGTCCACCACCACATTGACAGCTTGGCACATTGAGAAGAGCCATTGAGCCTATATCAATAATGCACCGCACCATCTTTACTACATTTATTACATAAATATTATAACATATAATGCAATACAAATAATACATATAATTATATAAGAACAATACAAATAATGCAACTTTCTACATTTACAAAGTCTATTAGACTCATACTTGAGAGTTCATGAGCCACAACAATCTAAAAATTAAACAAAATTCATTGAAAAAAACAAAAAGTGGCAAGGCTGATTCAACCATAATTATAATTAGTTATGATATATTGTAGTGTTGTCGTGTTATATTTAATGTTCTCATGTTATATTTAATATTGTCATGTTATCAACATTGTGTTATGACATATTTAGAGCTGTCAAAAGAAGTGCAAAACATGGATGTTGAGGTTGAAGTGATCCATCCAACTTCTTCTTGCAAGAAGGTATTCTGGACAAAATATTACTTTCTTGATTGATTGGTTTGACCCACAAATTACAGACTTGTGAGTTTGAGGGATTGTTCATTGTTTAAGACAACATGATAATGTACAGTCAATGTAACATGGATCAATACCAATACCAATACCAATACTTCAATACCAAATGAGGACATCTCGCAGTGACTATCCCTTGTGTAATTGCCACTTGAATGTATTGGTATTGAACCATGCAAATATGGGCTCATTGCCACTTGAATGTATTGGTATTGAATTATTGGCATTGGTACTGATCCATGTTACACTGACTACACATTATCATGTTGTCTTTACAGTGACTATCCTCATTTGTTACTGTCCTTGTCACAAAAGAGGACATCTCACAGTGAATCAACCTGAGTGCAAGGGTGATTCACTAGTTTAAGATTGTTCATTCTTAAACTAGTGAATCAGCCTTGCACTCAAAAATAGAAAAAATTATGTTCAACCATAAGCCTTAAACAATGAACAATCCCTCAAGCTCCCAAGTCTGTAATTTATGGGTCAAACCAATCAATCAAGAAAGTAATGATGTCAATATAATGGACAAATATATCAAAGGACTGATATATTTGTCCATTATATTAGCCTTCTCCAATACATCAACCTTCTCCATGATCTTGCTGGAAGAACTAATGGACCTCCCAAGGTTTGCATGACTATAGTGGATGACCCCGAGTCAACCTCCCATGTTGTTGGAAGCTTGCATGTGGTAGGGGACACTGTCCCTATCCCTATTTTGTAATGGTATTCAGGACAACATATGTTGACCTTGCACGGTCATATACAATCTTTTAGGATGATACAACAGTTACATATGGTTGAAATCTGTAATTTTTGATATATGATGTTTAATACAAGAAAATATGGCTTATTATGGAAAAGGGCTTGGCCAATTCCCAAGCTCATTATGGCTGAGGGAAGACCTCAATATGCAAGCCTATTGGAATTAACCAACATCCTAGTAAACTTTTAGAACAAGAATCAAATTGGAAAAACAAAGAACAAAAATAAAAAGGTTTACACAACCAAATTTGAAAAAAAAAAATTATTATTTTTGCATTCTTAGTCTAGTTCTATTGATTTGACTAAACCTCCTTAGCCGTAGATTTGTGCCTTCTCAAAAGTTAAATTAATGTGTTCACAAGGAATTTTGAGAACACCAAAATCCAACTTTACAAACACAAGTAGAAGATTACTTGACATTGGCAATCGTCTTATTCTTTGTCCTAAATTAGGTTACCTACTAGAGATTATATCATCCTATCATGGCTTACAGACATAAGTTTAGACTCCTATATGCAATAAAAAACTCTTTTTTCTCATATCTTCAAGAGTCAAAAGAAGGATAAGTATGTTTTCTCCTATCATCACCTTCCTGGGTTTACATACAGACAAAAGAGGCCTTACTATCCAGAAGATGTTTTTAGCCCACTATAGTTTGCATTTATTGTGATTTTTTTCTAGGTTCCGTTCTTGCAACACATTTTGGATTTTGAATATGGACTTCTAAATTTAGTTTCCCATAACCACAAAAGAAATCCATCCAACATACAGTATTCAACAATTCAAAATGTAAAAGCAGTGGCATTGTTGTAATAAGAAAATAATCTTGTTGGTCAATAATTCATGACATAAAACTAGAAAAACCTTGTTTACAAGCATAAAAATACATGCATTCCAGCACCTAATAAAAAAGCTTAATCCAGCAATTGAAAGATCACCAGTAAACAAATTCCTAGTCTTATAATAAAACTTGGGCATCTTTAATTCCTTACCTCCTGTCATAATCTATCTTAATCAATAAAATAACTCAATAGAGTGCTATGTTTCTAAATCCAATTGCATAAAAAAACCATTATATCAAAGCAGAAACAAATCAAATGCTTTGTTTTTGAATTCAACTACTTAAAAAACACTTTTTTACATCAAAATTATTCTCTTAAACCAATATAGAAAGCACTGAAACAAAGATTTGAAAAAGTCTTGAACAACATTGCAATTTACTTTCTTTGATCTTCATTGGAAATCTCACACCTTCTTAGAAAGAAAAAACAAAGAGAAACAAGAAGAGAGAATGGATTTACCCAAGAAAATGAAAGGCTCTCAAAATAAAATCCTCCTGCAAAGATGGTATTTACATAGCACCAATAATAATGTCTAGTCTGCAAGTCTTGGATTGTATTGAATAATAAGCAAGTGTGGATTGGTGGCAGAAAAATTAAAGGGTACAACAGATATTATGGTGCCTCTACCTAACTTAGAACCACTATTGCTTAAATAATAGACTCAGTCAAATTGGACAAAGCTTATAAAATTGAAGCAGCTAAATAATGTACTGTCACTAAAATTATGCAAGCCCTAAAAAACTACAACAATAAATTAGGGTATTGGATAAATCGTAAACTAAAACCAGGATACATTACATGAGATCTTAGGGGTATTGCATCGAATCAGGATACATTCAAATTAATATATTGATGCCATGTACTTAACCTCAATAAGTGAAGCATGAGACTGAAAATCAAAGTCTTCTAAGGCTGAAATTTCATCAGTTGAAACTCTCAATTGAGAATCAAAGACTCTAACATCAAAATCTCTTCACTTGAAGATCATGTTGAGAGTCAATGAATCACGATATGTCAAAGCTTGAGAGGCAACCATACTACCAAATTGGCCTCACACAACTTTGACCATATCTTTTGACAATTTTTTTCCACATAAACATGTTTATGTACATTATAAAAATTCCAAAAAAACATCAAAATCAATTTTCTTTTTCTCCCTTACCAAAAATATTGGAAAACCATATCCATTATCCAACATAGCAACGTTGACATTCCATTTTCTCTTTTTGGTTTCTACAATGAAATGCAATTATCAAACATGAAATTTTGAAATCTTCCCCTTAGTCTATTCCTTTGGTATATTCATCAACAACAATAGTAGTCCTGAAGACATTAAATCCAAAACACAATAAGGGCAGAAAACTACCTGGTAAAAGCCAATCTGGTAATGCCAATTGCCAAGCAATATAACTAAAGATGTTTGTATGTTGAACATCACATCATAGTGATTATTTTACATTCATTACGTCATCACTCACATAATCACTCTCACACAATCACTGTGAAGAAAAAAAATATGATAATTTGTTAAATTTGTCAACCATGGCACATTAGATTTTAAAAACAACAGATTAAATCCATAAGTCTGATTGTTTTAATATGAAACATTAGTTTTTATTTGAAACATGGATCAACTAAAGTCCTCCAAACTTCCGTATAATATATCTAACTCTCTCCACTTCAATCATTGTCAAGAACCCTACGGTTGCTGCACTATCATGCAAAAGAGTATCATATGCATCAAGCATAGTACCCTCGCTAAGGTCAGGGATTACTTTAAGTGCTTTATACATATCTGATGCATCAGTTTTCATTCTAGATGATATTCTATCCACTTTTAGAGGTTTTGCAAGGCCTGTTGTAATGCCTGCAGACATATCTTTGATCACTTCACAAATAAAATCCAAGGAACCTACAATGCTTCCCCTCTTCCTCTTTGTCCTCCTTGATGATGCTTCCCCTCTGCCGCTTCCACTAGATTGGTTCGATGGCAGTGTATCCATACTATCACTAGCCAAATCAACATCAGTCTCAAAAGATGTAGTATTGATACCATGATAAGTGAAATCTTCCTCATCATTGAAATCTTCCTTTGTCTCTTGAGATGTAGCTATAGTGCCCTCAGCTATGTCATTCCCAACAATATAGGATAATTCATTGTAGTATTGAAACGACTGCCTCTTATACATTCTGGCATTTTTAAATTCCTTTCTCTGCATGATGGTACAACAATTGAATTCATTAGTTCTCTTTCATTACTTAAAAAGATATATTCAACTTAAAAGTAGATTTTAAGACCGTGTTACCTTCAAAAACTCATCCCACACACTATCATCAACATCCATACTTTGGGTACTTTCATTCCATGCTAAGCCACTTGTATTCCTCAAGTCTTTCATTACTTTGTAGCCTTGCTTCCAAGTTTTCAGCTTGTTCTTGAAGTTATCCTTCGATAGATTCATTTTCAACTCATTATTGAACCTCCTTTCAATTGTGGTCCAAGCCTCTTTCTTGAATCCCCCTTCAGCTTTTTTACCAAGCTGCACTTGCTCCTGTAGCAAGTCTAGCAACTTGCATTCCATTTCTTTTGTCCAGAATACCTTCTTGGAAGAAGAAGTTGGATGTATCACTTCAACCTCAACATCCATGTTCATTAATACATCCATAGACATACCTAAGGCACACACAACATGAGTTGCCCACTTCTTTTGACAGTACTAAATAGGTCATAACGCAATGTTGATGATCAAATCTAAATCTAAGTTAGGGTGAAAGATCAATTACAATGTAAACAGATGCAAACAGGCATATACGTAGATGTAAACATTAAATATAACAACATTAAACATAACATGAAAATATTAAATATAAAATGAGAACATTAAATATAACATTGAATATAACACGACAACTCTACAATATGTCATAATGCAATGTTAATGATCAGATCTAAATCTAAGTTAGGGATGACTTGTCAATTGCAATGTAAACAGATGCAAACATGCATATACATAGATGTAAACATTAAATATAACATTAAACATAACATAACAATATTAAATATAACATGACAACATTAAATATAAAAACATTGGATATAACATGACAACACTACATATGCCATAACAACTTTTAATATATAATATCAGTTTGTGAAATTTATGAAATCTGACATTAAAGTTTAAACAATGCCATAGTAGTTATTCAACCGACTAAGAGCGAGATCTATAGTCTTCCCACATCCTTCTTGCTATTTCATCTCAAAATTTCCCCCAATCATCTCTTTCACACTGGCTCAACCCATATGTCTCAAGCACTGGTACATCTATCCGATCACGACCATCTTCCTCTTCAAATTCTACCCCAGATGGAAGGCCGTCCTCTATTGAAATGAAGTTGTGAAGTATGCAACATGGCAAAACAATTCTTGTTTGTGTCTTGATTTGATAAGATGTCGCATGCTTCAAGATAGGAAAATGCTGCTTCAAAATCCAAAATGTATGCTCTATTACATTCTTGAGCGAGGAGTGTCGATGATTAAACAAATCTTCTTGGGTGTTTATTGGGTTTTCTCTTGAAAACTCCTTTAGGTGGTAGTGCGTGCATTGATAAGGTGTGAGAAATCTAGGTACATTTGGATATCCAGCATCGACCAAATAATATTTACCTAAACAAAACAAATTATCATTGTTATAACGTTGTCTTATTTTTCATAGGCTTCAGTAATATAATAATATTTTACAAACCTGGGGGAACTACTAGTGGATTTTCTCTAGATAGAGTTGAAGCTAGAACATGGCTATCTACAGCAGACCCTTCCCAACCAGCAAGGATGTATTGAAACTTATAATCAAATGAACACACTCCCACAACATTCTATGACAAGTTGCCTTTTCTATCATGATATTTGGCTTGTATGTTGACATCCATAGTGACTGGTATATGGGACCCATCAATTGCTCCCACATAGTCCTAGAGTTAGAAAAATCATAATCTAATGAGCACGCGATAATAGGATTACAACTCAATAAAAAAAAATTGAACCACTGGGAGATATACCTTGAAGTATGGATCAAAACGGGTCTTCCCACTGATTTCCCCAGGAGTGTTTGGAACAAGGGGTATAAGATAATCTGAATGGAGTGCTAAGATAGCCTTCAAGACCTTGTGGAAGTATTGGCTTACCATCTCTTCGGAGTGCCCAAAGTTATGGCCAATCTTATGATTCCTCAGATTGTGGCCAAGAGTATGGAGGAAGATGACTAATTGTTCTTCTAATGTGAGGATTTCTGTATCTCTGATGCTTTCATTTTGCCTTAAAATATTGGCTAGTTTAAAGAAGGATCATCTACTCATGTGTATTTGGTCAAAGCAATCTGTCTCATTGGAGTTGATAATACACTTATAAAAAGGAATTACGTCTCTTTTCTGCTTACGCATATTTCAACTACCTTCTTTTACAGAAACTGCTATGGTTGCAACAAGGGTGGCAAGAAGAACTACAACAATAGGCAAGAGTCTTCTCCTCCTCATAAATTGTCCTTCAAGTTCAATATCATCAATGAGATCCATCAATTACCTAAACATACCAACAAAATAATCACCAAACAACATAAGAAAACACCCAACTATAATGCATAATCAGTGAATAGAGTTGTAGCTTGAGTATACAACATATGTAGAGAAGAAAGAGAATATGGTATCTACTAATTTGGTTGTTCATGAAAGTAATTACCATCAAGAGAAAGTATGACAGAACAATGTAAGTGACCATAAATTAATTGAGGAAAAAATAACTTTATTCAGTTCATACTTTACCTGCTGACAAGGACAATCACAAATAAGGATAGTCATAAGTGGTTAAATGACCACATAATTATATGGGCTATGTGACTATCCTCATTCAACCACTTATGACTATCCTCATATGGGCTATTTGGTTGAATAATTCTATTATGACCATATTGTAATGAGGATAGTCATAAGTGGTTGAATGACCACAGACTTATAAACTATCTTCAACTGAAACTGGTGTTATATATCATAACATGTTTATGAGACTACAAGTTAACATGGTTTAGTACCAATACCAATACCAATACATTCAAGTGGCAATGAGCCCATATTTTCATGGTTCAATACCAATACATTCAAAGTAAAAAAGATACCGTTCTCTTTTTATAGTCACAGTCAAACTATGACTATAAAAAGAGAACTGTCACTGTCACTATTAAACAAGGACTTAATGTGGAGCATACTGTCAGTTCATACTTTACCTACTGACAAGGACAGTCACAAATGAGGACAGTCATAAGTGGTTGAATGACCACAAAATTATATGGGCTATGTGACTATCCTCATTCAACCACTTATGACTGTCCTCATATGGGCTATGTGGTTGAATAATTCTGTTGCGACCATATTGTAATGAGGACAGTCATAAGTGGTAAAATTTTCTTGAGTAAATTTTTTTTTATAACTAAAATAAGTCATTTATGTGCTTGAGAATTTGATTTGAATATAAGAATTGATAAATGAAGAGTTGAAAATATTTTAAGGAGATGTTAATTCAATTTGTAAAGGTCAACTAAAAAGGGATCAAGAGGAGTGCTAAATCAATTAAAATTGGAGCAAAGGGGACACTGAATCAATGAAATGATCTAGAGGTGATGTTTGGTTACACTTGACTTAAGCACACAATTTGAATGCTTTGGTGTAGGAAATGATTAGAATGATTGATGGGAAATGAATTTTTTTGGGCTTCGTATACAATTCAAACTTTCAAACATGAGAACCATGTTTATTTTGAAACTAAACCGAGTCATTTATACACTTGTAAATTTGACTTCAACACAAAGATGAATGAATGAATTGAAAGTTGAAATTTATTTGAAAGGAGTTAAGTTTCACTAAGGAGTCTCTTCTATATAAGAGATATGCATCCTTGTTCATAACCCCTTCATTATTTTTCATATAGTTTAACCACCCACTATGAAGCACATGCCTTCACTTGTATACATCTAGTTCAATGTTGTATGTGTTTAAAACTTGGTCATACCTATAACACATATTTTACTAGCCATATAAGTTTGACACTTGATAGCATACATGTTTAACACTTGTCATGCTCCTACCACAAGAAAACTATATCACACTTTTGACCTATTAGAATATTGTTAAGGGCTCAATTGATGACCTTTTTATATAAATAGTTGGCATGTACAACATACATACAAGTTCATAGTAAAATGATTTTGAATACATAATATTTCACCCTCTTTGGGCTATTTTTCTTCTCATTTTCCATCTCATTCCTTGTTGGACTAGCATTGGGAGGTGGCAAATCTCCTTGGTGCTAGCTCTTTGCTTTCAAGACTTGTTCAGCCTAGCATTTGTTGTTTCTTTTCTTCTATGCTTAAATAAAACATAGAGACATGATAGAGATAGGGGTTTCCTCTCATTTAGAGGATTTAGGGGCTATGATGGTCTCAAACACCTGTTCTTCTATGCATGTAAGTAGCAAAGGAAAGCCTAACCAAACCTTATTAGTGAAGGAATTAGTAGTCGAAAGGTTTTGCTGGCATCAAGAAAGTGAATGGATGCTTACATAGTAGCTAGGATTCCCCTATTTTAGTGATCCATCTAGGCATGACTTCCCACATATGGAGTTAATAATAATTCAGCTTGACAGAGCAACAATGATGTTAGAGCAATGGGATCATTTTTTTGCACTTTAAGAAGCTTTAGTAAAACTGACAAGAGCCTGTTGCAAGTCTGAGTTGGAGTCTTTTTTTCTCGTGCTCAAGGCATTATAATTTTCCTATAGATAGTCAGGTTGGGAGATTGTGGAATTGAAGTTGAACAAATGTTGTAAGGTTTGGTAGCACCAGAGATTGCTTGATCTTGCACAAAAGCCAAGATGAAAAAGAGTGGCCAATATACTTGTTAAATAATGCAAGGGGCTGCAGATTGTGTCAAAAAATGGTATTATATTTTTTCTTATATTCTCATGCATGGAAGATAGACACAAAGATTTCAAGGTTGGTCCCTATTTCTCCAATAAGGTTGGGCTCTTTGCCAAACCCTAGTATGCGGGTTCAACTTAGTGGAAGATATTGCTTCTAGGGTCCTAGTATGGGTTCAACTTAGTGGAAGATAATGCTCAATGTAATCTTATTCAAGCCATAGACTAACCTAAACGAGTTATCAAACACATTTACCTCCAAATATTGAAAATGTGCCTCAAGTTTTGAACAAATTCAAGAACAGACATCAACGCAGCGAGCTATCCGAGAAAGCAAATCAAACATTTCTCTTCTTCTCTTTCACTTCACAAAAAACCCATGTGAAATAAGCCCCAGGCAAAATGTTAAATCTTAATTTAAAAATCTCTAGGGCATTGCCAATCAATTTCAAAGAATTGACAAACTCTCTACAATGGATGTGTGTTTAGGCATCAAATTGTGGGTGTTCCTCACTGTAATTTTGTTCAAGCCAAAGAGTAAGCTAAACCTATTATCTAAAACCTTTGCATTTGACAAAAAAACAAACTAATCTGCCTCTGAATCTTGAAGAAATACCTTGAGGCTTGATAATATTAAGAACAGAGGTCAAAGTAGGAAATCATCCATGAAAGCAACTACACATTTCACTTTAGCTCTTTCAATGCATAAAAATTCCATGTAAACCAAACCCTAGGCAACCATAAGTCTACACATTTCACTTCGGCTCTTTCACTGCATAAAAATTCCATGTAAACCAAAACCTAGGAAACCATAAGTTTTGGCAATGGAATCTACTTGTTGCAAGTTACTATGGGAGAAAGTGTCTAGACTTACCTGACAACGAAGCTCCCACACAAGGAAATAATGTGGGAGAAAGTGTCCAGAGAGCGGTGAAAATGATGGTGAAAACGTGTTGCAGACTAGTCGATAGAGCAGAGTGTGGTGAAAACCAAACAGGAGCTTGAAAATTATCCCAAGACATGGTGAAAATGAATGGATAAAATGCAGACCTCAAAGTGTTATCTTTGCATGCGGACCCAATAGGTTTCAAAATTGGCATTCGAAAATGGGAATTAGAGCCTCTAATTCTAATTCCACCTTTTCAAGTGGAAGATGGAATGCCCGTTTTGTGGGCAAAATTGGAATTCCAAAATTCCAATTTGAACTTATTTAGATGGACACAAACATGGAAAACAATAATCAAAAAATGGTATTCTGGAATTAGGGCCCATATTCCATGTACCAAATAGGTCCTTAATTCTTAGAGGGATAGTTTGCCTCAACTCACAACTTAATGAAGATCAAATTTGAGATATATACGACTAAGAAAAAGTAGGTTAGGCACTAGGATGAGTCACAATTATGTTTAAAAAATTGTAAGCTCTCCCGTCAGGATTCATGATATGGCTTAACCGCTTCGAGTGTCTTCTATAAGTCTAGTGGTTGTATCGAGCATTAAAAGGTTGATCTTTTGGTGCAATAGAAACCACTACTTGTAACAAGTGGTATCAAATATTGGTCATAGGTTTGAAACCCCTCAAGTAACATTGAGAGGGAGATTGTTGGAAAAATAGTCAGCGCTCCCCTCGGGATTGGTGATATTGCTTAACTACCTCCTGTGTCTTCTTTAAGTCTAGTGCTTGTATCAGGCATTGAAAGGTCAATCTTTTTGTACAATGAAAGCCACTACTTGTAACAAATTATACCCTTCGAGTTAAATATCTAAGAGTTATAGATTATTGAATGTATCCTTCAAATATAGGGTGACTTAAAAATATCATATTCATACACATTATTTATAGGCAAAAAATCATAAATAGGACCATTATTCGTAAGTAAAAAAATCATAAATAAGAATCACTATAATGTTTATTATAATAACTAATATTTCAAACCAATTTATAATTATATTCAAATTTTGTATGATCTAAGATATAGCTTTGTAAGACATATTAGATTGCTTCAAAGATTTGAGGTATTAGTGAGTTATTATTAAGTAATTATCAATTAGATAGTTGGGAAGTGACAATATAATAAATGCTAGTTTGACATGTTGATGGATAGTGATTGGATTAATGTTGATTTAATAGAGTGATGCTTGTGATGAACTACAACTGATTGAGAACCTGATTGATGAACTTCAAGTGATTAGAGATCACTGAGTATTGAATGGATATGTAAGATAATTATATTAGTTTTTATGTTGTCATTGATGTCAATTAGTTTTGACAATACTTATCATGTTAGTTGGAAATATCTAAACATCTGTAAAGAGGAGATAAAAGATGAAGAACAAAGATATCTACATTGAGGAAGATGGATATGACATATGAGGTTAAGGAATACTCTTGGTAACTTATTGATGAGTATATGACTTCATATTGTTGACTTGATTATGTTGCATTAATCTATTATGAAGTTGGAAGAAAATTTTTACAAAGCAGTGTGGTCAGTTAATGAAGCATTCCAATATACACTGAGCAAGTGTAGTGTATACCGAGTGACAGTATCAACCGAGCTTGTGTTTACTGACACAGTTCTTTGTCAATCGAGCAAGGACAAAAGAACTAAATAATCAGTTTAGCTGATAGAAATTGATGAGCTATAAAGTGTATGATTTCAAGGTGGAAGATAAAGTTTGTTCCGAGATTAATGGATAACAAAATTTAAAGAATATCTAAAGGATAGAAATAAAATGTGTTACTGACACATCACATGAGGAAAGTTTAAGTAGCAAAATCAGTGAAGGAGATTAAGTAGCAAAATTTGATAGATGAGAAGAAAATAGTTTACTTGTCTATTTAAGAGACTAGGATTTCCATGTTAAATCTCTTGTGTTATGTGTCAATGTTGTGATTGTTTGGATATCATATTTTTCATGTTGCATATTTGATTTGGTCTGTAATCACTCTGAGCAATTAATTGTCAATTGGTAAAGTCACAGACAGTTTAGTATTTTTATTTTACCAAGCTGTAGAATTTAGCTGAATTAGTTTTAAGTGGTACATTTTGTCTTTGGTACTGTGGACAACTAATTCACCCCCCTCTTAGTTATTCTAACAATTGGTATCAGAGCATATTGGTTGCCTGGAACAGAGTTTAAGGACTTAAACATAAAGATCAAAAAATGTATAAGAGGGAAGTGCCAAAGTTGAATAAGGACAACTTCACAATATGGAAAAGCTGAATGTGACTTCATATATCTGGAATTGGGAATTCTACCCTCACCCTATTGGATAATGGCTACATTTCCTCACCTCCAGGACCTTTGACTCTTGATCAATTAAGAGATATACATGAGCATAATATTACTATGATGGAGATTGTTGCTGCTCTATCAGATGTCGAGTTTGAATATGTCAAGGATTGGCTTACTTCTAAGGACATGTGAGATAAACTTACTCAAGTTTATAGTGGTGATTCTAATGTTAGAAAAGCCAGAGCTGAAATTTTAAGATGGAGATTCGATGATAAGAAAATGAAAGAAGGAGAAAATATTGTGTAGTACACAAACCAAATAAAGGAGGTAGTCAATGCTATTAAAGGATCTGATGGAGTTATTGAAGAAGATACAGTGGTAAGAAAAATCTTGAGAACCTTATTGCCTGTTTATGCAATCAGAATATCCACAATACATGAAATGAGGTCTGCACCTAACAATACTCTCACTCTTGACAATCTGATCAGTAAGCTAACAAATTTAGAAATAGACAACTTTGATAATAGTGTTGTACTATCTGTTGAATCTTCTTTCATGACTTCTCTGGAGATTGGTAAATCTAGTAGTAGAGGTAATAATGATGCTAATGATAGTAATTCTAATGATGAGCTTGATGAGCTTGAAGATCTTATGGCTAGGAGACTACCTAAAGGTAAAGGTAGATATAGAGGTAAATTACCTTTAGCATGTTTTAACTACAAAGAAGTCAGTCATATTACTACTAGATGTCCAAACAAGAAAGAGGATGATAGAAACAAAGACCAATCTGGTGAAGGAAGCTATAGGAAAAGAGGCAAAAGAAGTTATCGACACTATAATAGAGACAACCGAGACAACCGGGACAACATTGCTGAAGAAGAAAGTGTTGGAGATTTTCTAGCAGGCCAGTACTCACTATATGTTTGTCATTGATGAAAACATATGGAAAGTAGCATGTGTGGAAGTCTTATGTAGTAATATTTCAATATATGTAGCATGGACATGATATCAGCATGATATCATGGGCGTAAAGGTTAACTGTTAGTACATACAATTATATAGCAGCTGGTGTCAGTAGTGTTCCTCATAGAGTTACAAGCAGTGTTTTATGTAAAGTTGTCCATATACTTGTCATGGAGCCTTGTGTGCTTGGATATATGTTGAAGACATGTTAGTGATATTTTATTTATGGACTCATAGTATGTTGATGAGTAGAAGTGAAGTTATGTAGTCGCTAATTGTCAGTAGTAGTTTCTTGTGTATTTTCAGAAGAGCCGACAGAGATCTTATTGGTTATGTAGTTTCACTTATCCTATGGGTATGCACCCTTGGATTTAAGCTTAGAGGAGAGTTATTTATGTTTAGTTAAGAGTGCATGAGTTAATTCAGCATGAGGAGAAAGATCTAGTTGTTTTGGTAGAGCTGACAGTGTGTAGCGTACGTCTACAATTATCTTATTGAACATGTCCTAGAATGTGTTGCATGCATTATAGAGCCAAAAAAATGTTTGTTAGAGTTTGTTATGATTTTTCTAATATGATTTCAAGGTGGTTCTAATAGGCCGACTTGATTATATCATTTAGAGGAAAGGTATTTATAGGCAGTCATTTGTGATTGCTAAAGTGTGGTTCATAGTTGGTTAAGTAGAGTAGAGCAGAGTGTACGAAGTGTTGAGCCATCATAAGAAGGTCTATGTGACCAAGTAAAGTACTTATGCTATTCATTAGAACTGATCTAGACAACAAGTCAAAGTGCAGTTCACCAAGATCTAGATATAGTGTGTGTTTGTTATTCAGAAAGTTGTAGCCTTCGCCCATTTGAGCAGTGAGCTCTCGGACAGTGCATCCTCTCCCCTAACTGGGAAAATTTTAAAAGACTCCTAATAGGGTTCAACCCTTGACTAGGTCTACTATACTAAATATATTGTAAAGAAACTCCTAATAGGGTTAAGGATCTTCTAACAAGGATCATAATACTCTAGTGCAAAATATTAGTGGGTGTCAATTCCCACCGAGGTTTTTACCTATTTGGGTTTCCCCGTAACCAAAAGATTGGTGTTGTGTTCTTGTGTTCTTTCATTGTGTTTATGCTTTATGTTTAAGTATACTTAATTGGATAAAGAATTCAATCTCATGGATAACTGATTCACCCCCCCACCCCTCTCAGTTATCTCTTGCGACTATTCCTAACAATTGGTATCAGAGCCAAGTGCCTCGGAGTTAAAGTTTAACAACTTGAGGTTGATTAGATGGCATACTTTAGGAAAGAAAGTCCTAAGTTTGATGGAGAGAATTATCTTGATTGGAAGAACAAGATGGTGACCCATTTGTAGTGCATTGGTTTTGAAGTTTTTGATGTAATAATCAAAGCAGCCAAGATACTTACCCTAGAAGACCTTGCACAAGAAGATGCTACTGATAGGCAAAATGAATTGTTTCATTAGAATGCTATTGCTAAAGAAGCCCTTATCAGTGCCCTATTTGATGGTGAGTTTTCAGAAATAAAAAAGGTGGATACAACCCACAAAATATGGAAGCACCTAGAGGACATATTTGAAGGAGACAAACAAGCAAAGGATGTGCGCAGAAAGACATGGAAGAAAAGATACAATACATTAGAGATGCTGCCTGAAGAAAACATCAGAGCTTACAATCAGAGGATAAATGAAGCAGTTGCTGGAATAAAAAACAATGGTGGAGAGATTTTAGAGGAAGATATTATGGACAAGTTGATGACTACTCTTACTCCTGAATATGAAAGAAAGATCAACATCCTTGATGAGACCATGCAACTTACATCTAATTTCAAGAGAGAGACTTTGATCAACAAACTCTTAGCTTTTGAGATTTCAAGATTGAAGACAGAACCAAAGAGTGAAATAACCTTCAAAGCAACAGTTCATGGTAAGAAATCTACAAACACTTTTGGTAATTTTGATGATGATGATGAAGAGAAAAATCTAGAGGATTTCATTGCTATGATTTCCAAAAGAGAAAAGAAAGGAAAAAGAAAATATGAAGGTCAATTACCATTTAAGTTCTTTTCATGTAATAAGATTGGTCACTTTGCATCTAAGTGTCCTACTAGAGCTAGAAAGTTCAAAAAGGATTACAAGCCCAAGTATTCTAAGGAATGCTACTATGCTAGAGATGGAGTTTCAGATGAAAAATCTGGTGAAGAAGAAATTGGATTCATTTCTATTATAGACAAAATGAATAATAAGACAACTCATGAAGATAAGAAAGGAAATCAAGAGGTTGCATTGATTTCACAAGATTACATAAGGACAGATTGGATTATAGACAGTGGTTGATCACATCACATGTGATGCAAGAGTATCCTGGGTGTAAGAGCAATTTTGCATCACCCAAAAATATTTCTATTTTTGTATTCAATAAGGGCTATCTTGTATAGAGCTGCTATTTATGGAAACTTGCTATTTTTAGTAAGTTGGTCTTACGATCTCAGAATGTTCTGATTTTACATGTGGAGGTTCATCTCAATCATATCAGCCTGCCAGTAAAGTTTTGTGGCTAGATCAGGTCTAGTTTTGAAGATATTGAAGATTTTTGGTATTGGCAGCAGGGTACAGAAACTTTGAACTCAGTTTTGAAGGCTATAGAGGCCCTGAATGAGGTCAAAAATTTGGGTGATGGGTGATTGTACAAGTCAAGCCTATAGAGCACTTCGTGGCATTTTCAAAATGGGGTTATAATAGTCAATTGGGTCAACTAGTGATGACTTATGGTCTCCGAAAGTTGGGCCACCTGAAATGGCAGAAAATAATTTTCCTTCAAAATTTTTGTTTGGGTTTCAAAAGTTATTTTGAGCTGAATTTGATGTAATAAACTGAAAAATAAAATAATTCTAAGTTTGGTCAGCCCTTAGGGCTAAATTTCTAGAACCTTCTCGGGTGATGGAAAATGCCTATATAATGAAGGTCCGTAGTGTTGTTTAGGGCAGTTCTGGGTAGTAGATCTGGGTATTGATTTGAGGCTTTATCCTATAGAATATTGTAAGGGAATGCCCATGTGGCTTTGCATATTGTAATTCTGAAAGTTTGTAATTCCACATTTGTGGAGATAATAAGAAGCCAATTTTCTGTTCTTGCATATTGTTGTTGTTTCTCTGTTTCTATTATGTGTTTGTGGTATTAAGGGGAGCAGCCTTCATCAAGTGGTATCAGAGCAAGAGTTCCTGAGTGTGTAAATAGATCACCAATTGTGAGGCATTTTACACCAGGACCGTGGTTAGGGTTTCAACACACATCACAAAAATGCCTCCATGAAGGGAACATGGCGGAAGAGTTGGTGTTGTAACACCTGAGGTTAGAGTGCTCTAGAGACAAGTGCGACCATTGCAAGAAGAGATTCACAGAGGAATAAATCTTAATGTCAGAGATGAAAGAAGGGATGAAGCTGAAGAAGAAAATCAAGAAGGAGAAGTCAAAGTTGTGAACCCAGAGAAAGAAAGACTTTTTCAAGCCATTTCCAAGATTGGGAAGAGACCTAAGATTGAGGTTTTGACATTTTCTAGAAATCTTAACCCAGAGGAGTTGATCAACTGGATCAATGAATGTGAAGAATATTTTGAGTATGAAGATATTGAGGACCCTGATAGGGTCAAATTCGTGAAGCCCAGACTGAAAGGTCATGCAAAGATCTAGTGGAAAGAGATTCAATTGGAGCGAAATAGAAAAGGGAAAGATAAAATCACAAGATGGGATTGGATGGTGGATAAATTGAAGTGATAGTTCATCCCTGTTGATTATGAGCTTGACCTACTAAAGAAAATGCAAAGTTTGAAGCAAGCAGGATGATTTGTTTAGGAGTATACAGAGGAGTTCTATCGAATCCTCATCAGAATAGGCTATGCAGAAGCTAATAAAGAGAAAGTTGCTCATTACCTTAATGGGTTGAGGCCAAGCATTCAGGAGGAGCTGAATCTGGTTTGAATGAACAGTATTGAAGAGGCATACTAGTTTTCCCTAAAAGTAGAGGAAAAGCTGAACAAGAAGTTCGAGAGCAAACAAAATAGAAGAGGTCGCAGTGGATGATCTGGTGGATAGTCATATGGAGGTTGAAATGAAGATCCGAAAAAGAAGGATGAGGCCAGTAGCAGTCAAAATCAAAGAGGAAATAATTCCAATTATTTCCAAGATTAGAACAATAGAGATCACAGAGGAAGAGGAAGAGGACAAGGTTCAGGAAGAGGAGGCTTTCGTGGAACATGTTTTCACTGTGGAGAAGAAGGTCATAGGACATTTGAATGTCCTCAACACCAAGGAAGGACAGATAGGAGGAATGAAGGCTAGACTAGAGTTACACATGTAGATGAAGATGCTAGATCCTCAAATTCTGAAGATGCTGAAAGAAGAGAAACGTTGATCAACAGAAGAGTCCTACTGAGTGGTGAGAATGAACCTAAAGAAAGGAGGAGCCTATTTTGCACTCGATGCAAGTGTGAGGGTAAATGCTGTGATGTGATTATTGATAGTGGAAGCACTGATAATTTAGTGTCAGAAGAGATGGTGACAAAGTTGAAGCTCAAAAGATAGAAACCACCACATCCATATCAGATTGCCTGGGTGCAGGATGACCACAAGGTCATGGTCAGTGAATAGTGCCTGGTAAAGTTCAAGATTGGCAGGTACCAAGATGAGGTACTATGTGATATCATATCTATGGATACATGTCATATGTTGTTGGGTAGACCATGGTAGTTTGACAGATGTGCTGTACATGATGGTCATGTGAATACCTATTCCCTGACAAAGGATGGAGTGCGACATAAGCTAAATCCATTGAAGGAGACTAAAGAAAAGGTATGTGGTAATGCAAGAATAACATTTGTTGATGGAAGAAAATTCCTAGATGGTATGAGGCATGAGCATATGTGTTTTGCTTTAATTCTAAAACATGGTAAAGAAGAAGTAGAGGATGTACCTATATAGGTTGTAGATTTGTTGAATGAGTTTCAGGATATTGTATCTGATAATGTACCTGATGGATTACCACCGGTAAAGAAGATCAGTTATCAGATGGATTTGATTCCAGGAGCCAGTTGTTGGAAACAATTGTCTGAAGGAAATTGCTACTCAATTATGTATTGTCTTTGATGTCACACAATGTCATAGTCCACTGCAATCAGCTTCTACCGAGCTCAGTCGGTCTGCCAGTCAGGAATATTAGTGCTTACCGAGTCCGCTTGGTTATCGAAGAAAAGCAGTGTTTACCGAGTTCACTCGGTTGCCGAAGAAAGTTTAGTGTTTACCGAGTTCAGTCGGTCATCAAAGAAAGTTTAGTGTTTACCGAGTTCAGTCGGTCATCAAAGAAAGTTTAGTGTTTACCGAGTTCAGTCGGTCATCAAAGAAAGTTTAGTGTTTACCGAGTTCAGTCGGTTATCAAAGGTAAAGGATTGTTGGTGTTTACCGAGTTCCCTCGGTCACTGTAAAATTATAGAAAGATATGGTCACCGAGCACTGTCGGCCCTTGAAGGATTTTTGCAAATAGAGTTTGCTTAATTCAGCCGACTGTTATACTAAATAATGTCGATTTGACTAATCCAAAATCATATAAATAAAAGGTCAAATGTGAAAAGTAAAAAAACATAGCAGAAGATTTACAGAAGAAAAGAAGAAAAAGTATATGCAAATTTGTGAAGGATGTTCAGATATCCTTGAGGTGCAGCAGAGATTTATTCAATCAGAAAGGATCAGACTTATGCAGAAC
Organism: Chamaecyparis obtusa; assembly: GCA_027943335.1. Taxonomy (NCBI): domain Eukaryota; kingdom Viridiplantae; phylum Streptophyta; class Pinopsida; order Cupressales; family Cupressaceae; genus Chamaecyparis; species Chamaecyparis obtusa. Next base: position 556,291 of record BSBK01002591.1, on the reverse strand, counting down.
AGAGATCTGTAATCAGCAAGACAGTTGCATTATTATACAGGTCACTTTTTCATTGTTACCTTCTTATCATTGTAACAGTGAATTCTAAATCTCTTAACCGAGTTGGTTTAACAGCCATAATGTAAATCCTCTAACAAGGTGACAATTCCATTGAATTGTTTTCAAGACCTCTTACCAGGCCACTCCTAGCAGGGTGTTTTAAATCCTCTAACAAGGTCACACCTAACAGTGTGTTTGTAACCTTTTACCGGGTTGGCTTCTAACCGGACATCACTTCAGAAAAGTGAAAATCAGTATCTAGATACATTGGTGGTTTTTCCCATATTGGGTTTCCACGTTAAATCTTGTGTCTCTTGTGTTCTTAATTGCTTTCTCAATCATCTACATGTGTTGATAAATATCTAAGGATAATTTTGCTAATACTTTCTGCATCTTCAAAGTTACTGCAATCTATTTACCGAGTGCTAAAACAGACAACATTGTTAAGATATCTTAAGGGATCTGTAAAGAATTAATTGTGAAGTGTTTTTATGGTTGATTGATTCACCCCCCCCTCTCAGTCACTTCATCCATATTCCATCAATTGGTATCAGAGCATTTGGTGCTTGCAGGAAGGGTTTCAAAGACCTAAGCTAAAGATCAGGATGTCTTACAAGAGGGAAATTCCAAAGCTTAACAGAGATAACTTTTCAGCATGGCAAGGTCTCATGCGACTTCATCTGGCTTCCATTGGTGATTCAGGATGCAAATACATTGATGAAGAGTATACAATTCCTAATGGCGCATTAATTGTTGAAGACATTGCAGATAAAAAGACTCACAACACCATGATGATAGACATTGCATCTGCTCTCAACTATGAAGAATTTGATGATATTAAAGACTGCACTACTGCATATGAAATGTGGGTGGCACTGAAGAAAATATATGGTGGTGATGCAAATGTGAAGAGAGCCAAAGCAGAAAGCCTAAGAGGACAGTTTGACAAGATGAATATGAAGGAAGATGAAAACATTGCAAAATATGTTGAAAGAATCAAAGCAAGTGTAAGTGCAATTAGAGCTTCTGGAGGAACAATCTCAGATGAGACTGTTATAAGTAAGGTACTCAGAACACTACTCCCTATCTATGCAATAAGAGTATCAGCTATTCAAGAAAGAAGATGTGAAGAAAACCACAGTATAACTTTGGATGCTCTAGTTGGTAGATTGACAGCTTTTGAATTAGACAACTATGACAACTATGTTCCTAGTTCCAAAAATATTGAATCAGCATTTGAGGCCAAGGTTTCACTAAAGAAGAATAAGAAAATTAAAGAAGTTCAGTCAGAAAGTGAAGAAAAATCAGAAGAAAGTTTTGATAGTGATCTTGAAATTGTAGAAGCATTACTTGCAAAGAAGTACTCTAGAGGGAAAGGTAAGTATAAAGACAAAACTCCTTTAATCTATTTTTCATGTGAAGAAATTGGACATATTGCAGCTAGGTGCCCAAACAAGCAAGTCAAAGAAGAAAAAAAGAAGTCACAAGTACTATGGCAAAAAGAATTTCAAATCATATAAGGATAAAGGTAAGAAATCATGTTTTATGGCTAAAGATTCTGATGATAGTGAAGAAGAAATTGTCTTTATTGCTATAAAAGATGAATCTAATGATGATGAAGATAAGATGGCACTTATTTCTCATATAAGCAAAGATGATATATGGATAATAGACAGCGGATGTTCACACCACATGACTGGTGACAAGACAAAATTTGAATATCTAGAAGACTGTGACAATGGTAATGTAAGATTTGGGAACAATGAACCTTGTTGTATAAAAGGAAAAGGAAGAATCTCATTAACCAAAGAACTCATATGTGATAATGCTTACTGGGTTGAAGGACTAAAACATAATCTTCTAAGTGTAGCACAGCTAATCAACACTGGTTTCAAGGTTGAATTCATGAATGGTCAAGCAAGACTGCTGGATGGAAAAGGAAAACTCATTGGATCAGGCAAACAAACAAAAGGTAACTTATTTTATCTTGATCTCAATGAATATTCATGCTTTATTGCTCAAATAGAAGAAAGTTGGCTATGGCACAAAAGGTTATGTCATGTGAATTTTGATAACATGATAAAAATAAGCAAATTCAAGAAGGTTAGAGGCATTCCTACTTTGAAGAAACCTGACACTGGTCTATGTAAGAATTGTCAGATTGGCAAAATGAGTAAAACTAGTTTCAAGAGTAAGAACTATCAGTCTAAAGAAATTTTGGAAATTGTGCATACTGATTTATGTGGACCTATTGGAATACAAAGCTATACTGGAGATAAATTCTTTATTCTTTTCATTGATGATTATTCTAGAATGATGACTGTTATGTATTTAAGAGAAAAATCTGAGGCATTTGAAAAGTTCAAATGGTACCTAGCAAGAGTAGAAAAAGAAACAGGGAAAAGATTGAAATGCTTAAGATCAGACAGAGGTGGTGAATTCATCTCCCATGATTTTAACAACTTCTACATTGAAAGAGGAATCAAAAGACAGGTATCAGCTCCTAGAACTCCTGAGCAGAATGGAATAGCAGAAAGAAGAAACAGATCTATTATGGATTGTGCAAGGACTCTAATGATAGAAAAGAACATCACTATAAAGTACTGGAAGGAAGCTATCAGCACTACAGTTCATACCTTGAACCGAGTACAATTGAAGAAAGACACATTCAAAACTCCTTATGAATTATGGTATGGCTATAAACCTAATGTAAGTTACATGAAAATATTTGGTAGCAAGTGTTATATCTTAAAAGAATCCAGAAGAAATAAATTTGATGTGAAAAGTGATGAAGGAATATTCCTAGGATATTCTAGCAAAAGCAAGGCATACAAATGTCTGAACTTATCTACTCACAAAGTCATAGAAAGTATACATGTAAAATTTGATGAGTTCGCAGAAAAGACTGAGGAAGAAAGCAAAAGGGAACCTGAGAACTACAAAAGATTCATTTACATTGAACCTGAAACATTGACAGACACAACTATCAATAAGGAAGCTATATCTACCGAGCCGAGCACAGTTACCGAGTCACAGGAAGAAGTTCAAACCGAGTCACAGGAAGAAATTCAGATCGAGTCTCAGCCTAAAGTTACCGAGCTAATATCTACCGAGCCCGAGCAACCTGAAGAAGAGATCCTAGAAGACAACAGCATGAATCATTCAAAAGGCAAGGAACCTATACTAGCCAAATATGTCAGAAGACATCATACACCAGATCAAATCATTGGAAACAAATCAGATGGTACTATGACAAGAAGCAAGCTAAAAGGTACATGTCTACTTACTGATTTTGAACCTAGAAATATCAAAGATGCATTGGAGAATGAAAATTGGATTGAAGCAATGAATGAAGAATTAGAACAAATACAAAAGAACAAAACTTGGACTCTTGTACCTAGACCTAAAGATAAAAATGTGATTGGAACAAAATGGGTATTCAGAAATAAGCTGAATGAAGATGGTCAAGTATCTAGAAACAAAGCTAGACTGGTATGTAAAGGTTATTCTCAAGAAGAAGGTATAGATTATGGAGAAACTTTTGCTCCTGTTGCAAGATTAGAAGGTGTAAGAACTCTACTTGCTTATGCAGCACACAAAGGATTTAAGGTATATCAGATGGATATAAAATCTGCATTTCTCAATGGAATTCTTGATGAAGAAGTCTACATTGAACAACCTAAAGGTTTTGTTGATCCAGATAAAAGGGACATGGTCTGCAGGTTACACAAAGCATTGTATGGTTTAAAACAAGCTCCTAGAGCATGGTATGAAAGACTCCATAACTATTTGATCCAAATTAATTTCAAAAGAGCTAATGATAACAGTAATCTGTATATCAAAGAAGGACCGGATGACAAAGTTGTATTGGCAGAAATATTTGTGGATGATACTATATTTACAGGGAATGAGGATCAGTGCAAAGAATTTTCAGAACAAATGAACAGAGAATTTGAAATGTCTATGTTTGGTTTAATAAAATTCTTTGTTGGTCTTCAAAATTCAGCAAAGCAAGAATGGTATATACATTACTCAATCCAAATACATTAAGGAGATACTTAAGAAGTTTGGAATGGAAGATTCAAAACCAGTTGGTACACCCATGTGTACTGGACTGAAACTTACCAAAAATGATGATTCAAAAGAAGTTGATCAGACCCTATACCGATCTATGATTGGAAAATTGCAGTATGTAGTACATACAAGACCTGATATTGCCTTAGCAGTCGGTATAGTAGCTAGATTCTCAGCAAAACCTAAGGAAAATCACATGATGGCAATCAAAAGAATCTTAAGATACTTAAGAGGAACTGAAGAGTATGGTTTGTGGTATAAATTTGGAGGCAATCTAGACTTGAAAGTGTTTACTGATGCTGATTGGGCAGGAAACATTGATGACAGAAAAAGCACAAGTGGTGGAGCATTTTTTCTTGGAAAAAGACTGGTATCCTGGACTAGTAAAAAGCAGAATTGTACATCTCAATCCACAGCCGAAGCAGAATATGTTGCTGCTGCAGTAAACTGTTCAAATATTGTTTGGTTTAAACAACTATTAGAAGGTATGAAGGTTGAAATCAAAGAACCAGTTGTTATATTTTGTGACAATACCAGTGCAATAAACATTTCTAAGAATCCAGTGATGCATTCCAAAACCAAGCACATTGCTATTAAATATCACTTTGTCAGAGAATTGGTGCAGGACAAGGAAATCAGATTAGAATATATTCATACAAAAGAACAAATTGCAGATATTTTTACCAAACCATTACCTAAGGATTCATTTGTGTATCTAAGAGGTAAGTTAGGGGTCATTCCCCTATCCGAGGCTCACTAAATGCAGTTTTAGTGATGCATCAACCAGAACATGATTGAAAATCAACCTGTTGATGCAGTATATTCAAGGAATCATTGCATATGAATCAGTACTTGAGGTACATTAATTTTCACTGGTAATATGTGAATTGTCTTTGGCATGTGTTGTCAAAGAGGGAGTGTTTGCTATGTCTTTGCTATTACTTTCTTTGCTATTACTTCAAGAAATTTTCAATAGTCAGAAGGAAGAATTTTCAGGATATAGGAAGTTTGCTGACAGAGGGAGACTTGAATCTAAACTGAGCTAACTCTTTCAAATTTCTTATGATATGACATATTGTGTTGCCATCAATGCCAAAGAGGGAGATTGTTGGAAACAATTGTTTGAAGGAAATTGCTACTCAATTATGTATTGTCTTTGATGTCACACAATGTCATAGTCCACTGCAATCAGCTTCTACCGAGCTCAGTCGGTCTGCCAGTCAGGAATATTAGTGCTTACCGAGTCCACTCGGTTATCGAAGAAAAGCAGTGTTTATCGAGTTCACTCGGTTGCCGAAGAAAGTTTAGTGTTTACCGAGTTCAGTCGGTCATCAAAGAAAGTTTAGTGTTTACCGAGTTCAGTCGGTCATCAAAGAAAGTTTAGTGTTTACCGAGTTCAGTCGGTCATCAAAGAAAGTTTAGTGTTTACCGAGTTCAGTCGGTCATCAAAGAAAGTTTAGTGTTTACCGAGTTCAGTCGGTTATCAAAGGTAAAGGATTGTTGGTGTTTACCGAGTTCCCTCGGTCACCGTAAAATTATAGAAAGATATGGTCACCGAGCACTGTCGGCCCTTGAAGGATTTTTGCAAATAGAGTTTGCTTAATTCAGCCGACTGTTATACTAAATAATGTCGATTTGACTAATCCAAAATCATATAAATAAAAGGTCAAATGTGAAAAGTAAAAAAACATAGCAGAAGATTTACAGAAGAAAAGAAGAAAAAATATATGCGAATTTGTGAAGGATGTTCAGATATCCTTGAGGTGCAGCAGAGATTTATTCGATCAGAAAGGATCAAACTTATGCAGAACAGAGATCTGTAATCAGCAAGACAGTTGCATTATTATACAGGTCACTTTTTCATTGTTACCTTCTTATCATTGTAACAGTGAATTCTAAATCTCTTAACCGAGTTGGTTTAACAGCCATAATGTAAATCCTCTAACAAGGTGACAATTCCATTGAATTGTTTTCAAGACCTCTTACCAGGCCACTCCTAGCAGGGTGTTTTAAATCTTCTAACAAGGTCACACCTAATAGTGTGTTTGTAACCTTTTACCGGGTTGGCTTCTAACCGGGCATCACTTCAGAAAAGTGAAAATCAGTATCTAGATACATTGGTGGTTTTTCCCATATTGGGTTTCCACGTTAAATCTTGTGTCTCTTGTGTTCTTAATTGCTTTCTCAATCATCTACATGTGCTGATAAATATCTAAGGATAATTTTGCTAATACTTTCTGCATCTTCAAAGTTACTGCAATCTATTTACCGAGTGCTAAAACAGACAACATTGTTAAGATATCTTAAGGGATCTGTAAAGAATTAATTGTGAAGTGTTTTTATGGTTGACTGATTCACCCCCCCCTCTCAGTCACTTCATCCATATTCCATCACCAGTTTGCCAAGCAAGGCAGCACATAGAATGACACCAGTAGAAAGTGAAGAGTTGAACAGACAAGTACATGAGTTGTTACAAAAGGGATTGATTCGAGAGAGTCTAAGTCCTTGTGCTGTACCAGTGGTATTAGCACCAAAGAAGAATGGAGAATGAAGGATGTGTATAGATTCTAGAGCAATAAACAAGATCACAATCAAGTACCAATTTCCATTGCCACAAATAGATGATATTATGGACTATTTGAGTGGTGTTGTGTATTTTTTAAAGATAGATCTGAAGAGTGGATATCACCAGATTTGAATAAGAGAAGGAGATGAGTGGAAGACTGCCTTCAAGATAAAGGAAGGACTGTATGAGTGGTTAGTCATGCCTTTTGAGCTAACTAATGCACCAAGCACTTTCATGCAGCTCATGAATGAAGTTCTAAAAGAATTTTTGGGTAAGTTTGTCATTGTGTACCTAGATGATATTTTGATCTTTAGTAAGACATTGGAAGAGCATATGATGCATATTCGTATGGTGTTTGAGAAGTTAAGAGATGAGAAATTGTTGATTAATTTGAAGGAGTGCAGTTTTGTGAAGAAAGAGTTAGTGTATTTGGGATTTGTAGTTTCAACAGAAGGTCTAAAAATGGACCCAAAGAAGGTATAGGCTATCCTTGAATGGCCCACTCTAAGGAGTGCTACTGAGGTAAGATCTTTTCATGGTTTGGCTAGTTTTTACAGAAAGTTTATCAAAAATTTTAGCAGTATTTGTGGACCCTTGACTGAAACAATGAGAGGGGATAGAAAAGAGTTCAAGTGGACTAATGGGGAAAATAAGAGTTTTAAATTATTGAAATAGAAAGTTACAGTTTAACCTATTTTAGCACTTCCTACTTTTAATAAGGTGTTTCAAGTAGACTATGATGCTAGTGGTACTGCAATAGGAGCTATTATGAGCTAAAAAGGTAAACCTATTGCTTATTCTAGTGAGAAGTTAAATGATGCCAAGAGAAAGTATTCTATTTATGATCAAGAATTTTATGCTATAGTTCAGGCATTGAAGAAGTGGAGACACTATCTACTTCTTAAGGAGTTTGTTTTGTATACTGATCATCAAGCTTTGCAATATTTGAATAGTCAAGGAAAGTTGAATCAAAGGCATTTGAAATGGGTTGAGTTTTTGCAGAGTTATACATTTGTTTTGAAACATAGAAGTGGAAAGTCTAACAAAGTTGTAGATGTGCTTAGCAGAAGACAACTATTGCTGATAGAGATGTAGATTAAGGTGATTGGGTTCAAGGAACTCAAGAATTTGTATCCAGAAGATCCTGATTTTGGTGAAGCTTGGAAAGCTTGTAAAGAACTTGTTACTCTAGACAGAATGAAGTGGCTGGATTTGATCATTTAGGATGATATGCTATTCAGAGGGAGTCATTTGTGCATTCCAATAAGTTCTATGAGGGAGAATCTCATCAAGGAGAAGCATAGCGGAGGATTGGATGTACATTTTGGTTGAGATAAAACCCTTGCTTTGGTTAGTGAAAATTATTATTGGCCACAATTGTAGCAAGATGTCAAGAAGTTTGTACAGAGTTGTAGAGTATGTCAGATGGTGAAAGGAGTGAAGCAGAATACAGGGCTGTATCAGCCATTACCTGTACCAGAGAAGCCTTGGAAGGATATCAGTATGGACTTTGTTCTTGGTTTACCAAGGACACAATGGGGACATGATTCAATTTTTATTGTAGTTGATAGATTTTTAAAGATGGCACATTTTATTCCCTGCAAGAAGACTAATGATGCTGTTCATGTAGCAGAATTGTTTTTCAGAGAAGTAGTGAGACTACATGGTTTGCCAAAGAGTATAGTTTTAGATAGGGACACTAAGTTCGTTAGGTATTTCTAGCATACATTATGGAAGAAGTTGAAGACAGATTTGAAGTTCAGTTCATCACATCATCCATAGATTGATGGATAGATAGAGGTGGTGAATAGGAGTTTGGAAAATTTGCTGAGATGTTTGGTTGGAGATAAGCCAACAGGATGGGATTTGATTTTACTACAGGCAGAATTTTCATACAATAATTCTATCAATAGGAGCATTGGTAAATCACCATTCCAGATTGTATATGGGAGTAGTCCTAGAAATGCATTTGAGTTGAGAAAGATAGATAAAGGAGAAATAAGTAGTGCTAAAGCTGAGGATTTTGTAGAACATTTGAAGAACATCCAGGAGGAGGTGAGGAAGCACATTACCAAGATGAACGCACAGTATAAGGCTAAGCCCGATGTGAAAAGGAGGCATAAGGAATTTTAGGTTGGAGATGAAGTCATGGTACATTTGTGGAAGGAGCAATTTCCAGTTGGTACATATAACAAGTTGAAAATGAAGAAGTTTGGACCATGTAAGATACTGAAGAAGCATGAGTCAGGAAATGCATATGCGGTAGAATTGCCTACTGAGATGAATATTTCACCAGTATTTAATGTTTCAGATCTGACAGAGTATCATGAAGGAGGTGTTGAAGATGAGGTTATAGCAGCACAGTGGAGTATTCCAGCAACCAGTTCAGATATCAAGGAGATTGAATATGTACTAGATAGTCATGTTGGTAGAAGCACAAAGAATAGGACATATGAAGAGTATTTGGCCAAATTGAAAGGATGACCTATTGAAGATTCATCATGGCTAACAAAGGAGGAGGTTAACCATCTTAGTTTTCCTCTACACACCTAAGTCATGATGGGGTCACTTCTCAAATTACCCTGGGTGTCTGATACAGGAGCATCTTGGGTGTAAGAGCAATCTTGCATCACCCAAAAATATTTTTGTTTTTGTATTCAATAAGGGCTAACTTATACAGAGCTGCTACTTATGGAAACTTGCTATTTTTAGTAAGTTGGTCTTAAGATCTTGGAATGTTCTGATTTTACATGTGGAGGTTCATCTTAGTCATATCAACCTGCTAGCAAAGTTTCATGGCTAGATTAGGTCTAGTTTTGAAGATATTGAAGATTTTTGGTATTGGCAGTAGGGTACAAAAACTTTGAACTCAATTTTGAAGGCTTTAGAGGCCCTGAATGAGGTCAAAAATTTGGGTGATGGGCGCTTGCGTGGGTCAAGTCTATAGAGCACTTCGTGGTGTTTCTAAAATGGGGTTATAATAGTCAATTTAGTCAACTGGTGATGGCTTATGGTCTTCGAAAGTCGGGCCACCTGAAATGGCAGAAAATAATTTTCCTTCAAAATTTTTGTTTGGGTTTCAAAAGTTATTTTGAGCCGACTTTGATGTAATAAATTGAAAAATAAAATAATTCTAAGTTTGGTCGGCCCTTAGGGCTAAATTTTTGGAACCTTCTCAGGTGGTGGAAAATGTCTATGTAATGAAGGCTCATAGTATTGTCTAGAGTAGTTCTGGGTAGTAGATCTGGGTATTGATTCGAGGCTTTGTCCTACAGAATATTGTACGGGAATGCCCATGTGGCTTTGCATATTGTAATTCTAAAATTTTTTAATTCCACATTTGTGGAGATAATAAGAAGCCAATATTCTGTTCTTGCATATTGTTGTTGTTGTTTCTCTATTTCTATTATGTGTTTGTGGTATTAAGGGGAGCACCCTTCATCAACATGATAGGTGATAAAGGTAGGTTTGTTCATTTGGACAAATACAATGACAGTATGGTCAGATTTGGAGACAACACTCCTAAACCAATAGTTGGTAGAGGAGCCATCACTTTGGATGGAAAGAACAGTACTGATGATGTTCTGTATGTTGATGGTTTGAAACATAACTTTCTCAGTGTTGGATAGTTACTTGGAAAAGGCTATCAGTTGGAGTTCAAAGATGACAAATGCATCATTAACAACAAATATGGTTGTTGGCAATTTGGCTAATGTGGATGCATAGATGTTGTCATTATGGCAACATATGATCTCTATTGAGAGCGTAGAATTTGGATTGCAAGTATGGCATGTTGAAGGAAGAAATTATCTAAGTATGGATACAGTGATCCTGACAGAGCACCCAATGAAGATTTAGTTGGCGACGTCCACTGGAGCAATATTTTTGTTTGCGTAGTTAACTAAAGCTTCTATAGAGTATGAGGATACCCCATCTCAGTGCACATAAAATTTGGAGTAGTACGGATGAAGTTATTAGAAGTTTACCGAAGACAGTTTTTGCAGACAGAACAGTTTTGGAGACAGTATTAGCGAAAGAGTTAAGGGATTATTTTTGCTTGTCAAAATAATGACTTAACATTATGAAGGGATGACATCCTAGATGTTTACTCTTGGATAAAGATTTTGGAAGTGGACCATATAAATTTATTATCTCTAATAACTCATATATAAGGCATACTTGAAATGTAATGAAAAAGAGTATGATGTGTAAAAAGAAAGAAAAGGATAACTTGTGATAGTTGTATATTGTGATAGCAGCAAAGGCTATTGATGCGAAGTTGTAAGTAGTACCATACTATAGTTAGAAACATTTTGTATTACCTATTTGGGCAGTGAGCTCAGCTGGTGATCAGGTTTTGTAATCTAACTCCTAACAGGGTTAAGGCTTCTAACAAGGCTTAAAGTCCTTTAACCAGGATAGATCTACTATATATTGTAAATTGACTCTTAACAGGGTCCAATATCCCTAACAAGATACTTTTGATTAGTGATCTTTGTGGGTACCATCCCCACTGGGGTTTTCCCTTGGCCAGGGTTTCCTCAAGAACATATCATGTGTTATGAGTTCTTTCTATTTACTGCTATGTTTGTTAATCAACTTGATAATATTTGTATGCACTAAAGTAATTTGTTATATCCATAAGTGGGAAAAAGAAAAAGTTTGTGAAATACTGATTCAACCCCCCCTCTCAGTATTTCCTATTTCTAACAATTAGTATTAGAGCACAGTTACTCGGAGAAGGAACATTCAAGGAAAGCTTAGCAGCTTGAGTAAGATCTCTATGGATATGGATCAACTTCAGAAGAATCTTGAAGAAGCTCTTGAACCGATTGATATGCTTACTAATGAAAGAAACTCCTTAAGAAGAAAATATGAAGATGCAAAGAATGCTATTGACAAATTAAAAGGTAAGATTGAAGATCTAAATTCTGAAAAGAAATCTAATATGCTTGTTGAAGATTGTGATGAATTAGAAAAAGAAAATGAGATCCTTAAGCATGAGCTGAAGATAGTAAATTTGAAGCTTAGTATGAAAGATGGAAATTTGAGATCTGATAATGAAAAATTGAAAATTGAGAATGAAGATCTGAGATCAAGACTTGAGAAGGAAACATCTAAATCTGAAAAAGTAAAAGTACAGTATGTGGAACTTGAGAAGTCTAATAAAATTGTGAAAGGTGAATTAACTCAATCTAAACAACAACTTGAAAGGCTATATTCAAATAGTGATAAGACTGAAAAACAAATTTCTTTTGAAGAACCATTCTTTGATAGGATTGGATTTGGATTTAGTATGTTTAGAACAAACCATGAAAGTAAGAAGCCAGATCTGAAGACATCTAAAAGTGTGGAGGAAATAAAGCTAGATGAGAACACATTGGAAGATCCACCTAAAGAAGAACCACCTAGAGAGAAAGAAGAATCAAAGCAAGAAGAATCAAAATAGGAAGAATCATCTAAAGGTATGCAAAGAGAATTCAAAGGTAGATGTTTTTCTTGTAATACTATTGGGCACATGAAGAGAGATTGTACAGGTAAGCAATTTAAACCTCTTAATGGACATTGTTATAACTGTCATAGTTTTGGACATAGAGCTAATGAATGTAGAAGACCTAAAGTAATTTTGAATAATTATGATAGAATGATTGGGAATACTAACAATGCAGATAAGAAATCTATTGAAGAAATGAATCAAAGAAAAGTGGTAGTATGTTTTAGATGCAACAAAGTAGGACATATTGCTAGAAATTGTAGGTCACAGATTAACCAGCAAGGACAGAGATTTGGAAACAATGGAATCATTTGTCAGATATGCAACAAGTTTGGACACTTAGCAAGAGTTTGCAGAATGAACAATGGAGGTTATCATCATAACACTAACCCTAGGAACAATGCAAGAAGGAATGAAAATGCAGGATACAAAGAGAAAGGTTGCTATAGCAATAAAGATGAAGTAAAATTTGATAAAGGCACAGATCAAGGAGGTATATTCAGCACTGAAAGTAGTTAGGAAGGTAATGTAACTAATGGTAAGGATGAATCTTTACCTGACCCTTCTTTAAGTACTTAAATTATGTAAGTTTCTGTAGTTTAGGACTTAGGATTAGTGTAGATTAGGAATTTGAATGAGTTAAATTTTGCGCAGTTAGATATAGGTTTTTTATGTTGTACTAATGCTATGGTTAAGTGCGCAAAAGAAAATATCATGTTTTTCAAGGTCGCAAAAAGTTTTATAGTTGTAGGTTTGCAGAATCAGCTTTTTGAGGTTTTAGTAGCAAAATGAATGAATGTGATGTCAGATCGAGTTAATGTGAAGTGTTATAAGGTCAAAATCAAAGTTATCATGATTACAAAGTGATTGAAAAGAGATTTGAAAGAAGAAAAAGCGAGTTGAGGATGATTTGAAGAAGTTTGGAAGCAGTTTGCAGCGACGATCATACCGAAACTTTAGATTTGCAAAGTTGAGGTATTTTTTGATCTTTAATCAGTTGATAAGATGGATATTTCTATGGTTCATAATGTTAATGATAAGAATAGACTTAAGATTAAGAAAGAACCAGTAGAACCAGCTGAAATTGATGACAGACTAGCACTATCATCCGTACCAGACAGAGTATTACACATTGAGAATGTTAAAGGATATTTAGGTTGCAAGTTTGAAACTTTGGGAGATGCAGATTTTAGTGATGATTACAGGAAATTGTATAATCAAAACATGTCAGTTAAACTAGCTTATGGGCACCTAGAGAACAATGAAATTATCAATTATTCCATGAAGTATGAATTTAATGATTAGGAATGTACCAAGATCATTTTAAGTAGAATCCACAATGGGAAATTTTGGATGGAGGATAGAGTTATTGATATAACTGCCGACCTAATTCATGATGTTACTAGACTATCAAAAGTTGGAGAGATTCCACTAAATGAAAAGAACATGAGAAAGATTGTTTTAGACAACACTAGATCTAGTTATAATGGTAGAGGAATTGCGATAAGTAATATTAAGCAAGATGATGTTAGGTACCTTTGCAAGATCCTAACAACTAAATTCTGTGGTAGTTCAAGGGAAGATGACATGGCTGTAGGAATGGTTCATGTAGCTTATCTTATGTGTATTGAGAAAAAACAAGTAGACCTATGTGAAATTTTGAAAATTCAGTTATTTGAGAACTTAGAAAAGATTAAGAAGGCTAAGTACACACAGTTTAGGTTTTCATCTCTGATAACATATATGTTTTTCCATATTTTGAGAAGATTTCCTTACACAGTTGATTGGAGTGACAATGTGAACACAATGGAAAGAATAAACTCAGTCTACATGAAGCACCTAATTGATAAAGTCAATGACAGTGTGAAGCTTGTATTGAAGACTTTTCAGAATATTGTTAAGAACAAATCAAGGATTCCTCAATCCTTAGTTGAAAAGCATAAAGATGACATTTGTTTTATGGTAGACATTGATTTCACCTACATTGAAGTAGTTGAGCCTAGAATAGAATTCATAGACCCTCTTGGCTATGAAGTATCTGAAGCAGAAATAGTAGGATATGTGAATAGACTGTTAAAGTGTGAGTTGGATGGTCATGCAAATAGGTTTGAAACCTATGAAGAGAATTTCAAATCTGCAATAAGTTTGAGAGAAAAGAAGCAATCTAGTAGGAGAGTTGAATCTACTATGAAGAAAATACTGAAAGAATCAGGTATGTCAAGTCATGAGTTTTGACATAGCTAAGAAGACTGCAGAAGCCTTGAAGCAAAGTGAAAATCTTGTAATTCCACCTGTGGCATCTAGTGCAGACCCTGTTGATCCTATTGTAGTAAAGGTAAAAGTTGAAGTACCTGAAAAAGATGAAGGAGATAAATCTTTTTGTCCTATTCCTAGCAAAAGAGTAAAAGTGAGTACAACAGGACCTGGCAAGAGACAAAATGTGATTGTACCACCTGTACCTAGAAAAGTAGTAGAAATTAAAGATGATGATGAAGTTTCAATCAAGAAGAAAACTTGGAAACCAAGAATTGAAAGAGTTAATGAAGATATATTGAAGCATGGAGACTTCACCAAGATGAATAAATTCTATGATCTATATGGATCATTTGACAAATTGAATTTTGAAAATGCAATGATTACACATATGATTGTGACAGATAAGAAACTTAGCACTATTCATGGTAAGATCCCCTAAGATTTGTATAACAGATTTGTGAATAGAAAATAGAGAGAACAAGAAGAGGACATAAAGATGAGAGAACATGTAATCAGACAGTTCTGTAAAGTTGAGGATGAAGATCATTTGAAGAGATTCTTGAAGTCTCTTGGAACTTTATTGAGAACTAAGAGAAGAACAATCCTTATAATGGGAGGCAAAAAGGAGGAAGTACAAAAAGAGACTGAGCAAGTAGTAATGCAAGTTCTTGCAGATATAGTTGCAGGAAAGCATGTTGAATCAGACCCTCAGAAGAAGCAATCAGAGGAACCGCATGTAGAGGAAGTTGGTATTGAAGAAGTCCCATCTTCTTCGCATATCAATATTGGCAAAGAATCAATGGACATTGAAGGAACCAAAGTGACACTAGAGTCAGATGATGCAGTATTTCATGATCTAGGAAACATTGCTGACAATTTGGCTTTAGAAGAGCAAGAGAAGATTACAAAATTAGAAAAGGATACAGAGGCAGTGGAAGCACCAGCTATATCAGAATCAGTTCCAGCAAAGCAGACAGTTAAAGGTAAACAAATTTTGATAGAGGTCACTACCCCTAGTGCACCTGATAGTAAGAAGAGACAAATTGGTTCAATTTTTGAAGACCTTGGAAAAGAGGTTGAAGATGATGATCAACTTGAGTTCATCACATCTCTTAATAAAATTATTGGAAAGAATAAGAAGGTGAAGGACCTTGAAGGCAAAGTTAGAGTTTTGACAGAGAAACTTGAGAGTGTGATCATCACTAAGGTATTTGAATCGGATCCACTTGAGAAAGCTAAAATAGTAATAAACTCTTTTGACTCTGAATTTTCTAACTTAAAGGATATTGCTAGAATAAAAGTTCAGGAAGACTTTGAAGTAGAAATGCAACAAAATTTAAGTGTAAATATTCAAAATGAAATTGGTAATTTGGATGTATGCATAAAGAATTTGAGGAAACATTTTGAGACTGGAAAGAGTTTGTATATACAATGCACAAAATTAGAAATCCTAACAGTTGAAGAAGATAAGAAGATCAAAGAGAAGATAGATGCAATTACAACTAAAACAAACACCTTGACAAGCCCAAATGTAAAGATAAGTTCTGTAGAGAAGAACATAAGGAAGTTAAATGATGAAATCAGAATGTTAGCAGAGGAGAAGAATAGAAAGATGATTAGGATTAACATCTTGAGAGAGCATATCTCAATCAAGACCTCAATTGTTGAAGACCAAATTGAGCAGTGTCTTTTAGCAAAGACATCTTTTCAGAAGTTTAGCTTTAATTCCCTGCAAGCTTGTCAGACAACAGCATACGGATTGAGTACTCTACTCAATGTTGCTGAATCCATCAAGAAGATATGGGAGATAGATTTTGAATCATGGAAGTTAGAGTTTGGTGATTGTGTTGCAAGCCTATTGGCTTTGCAATAGTTGATAACAAGGTATCAAGTTTTTTTTTAAATTTTTGTACACCCTATCTTTGTCATTGTTGTCAAAGGGGGAGAGATAGCAGAAAATTGAAAATATGTTGAGGAAGGATACTCATAGGGGGACCTATTATATGGAGTACAATATTGTATATGTGTTGTATAACATTTGGCCACAATTTTGTGTAAATACTTTGAAGTTTTGTTTGCACACTTAGCCAATTTTCCCATATGTTGCCACCAATGACAAAGGGGGAGATTGTTGGCTATTTGGCTAATGTGGATGCATAGATGTTGTCATTATGGAAACATATGATCTCTATTGAGAGCACAGAATCTAGAATGCAAGTATGGCAAGTTGAAGGAAGAAATAGTCTAAGTATGGATACAGTGATCCTGACAGAGCACCCGATGAAGATTTAGTTGGCGACGTCCACTGGAGAAATATTTTTGTTTGTGTAGTTAACTAAAGATTATAAAAAGTATGAGGATACCCCATCTCAGTGCGCATAAATTTTGGAGTAGTATGGATGAAGTTATTCAAAGTTTATCGAAGACAGTTTTTGCAGACAGAACAGTTTTGGAGACAGTATTAGCGAAAGAGTTAAGGGATTATTTTTGCTTGTCAAAATAATGACTTAACATTATGAATGGATGAAATCCTAGATGTTTACTCTTGGATAAAGATTTTGGAAGCCGACCATATAAAGTTATTACCTCTAATAACTCATATATAAGGCATACTTGAAATGTAATGAAAAAGAGTATGATGTGTAAAAAGAAAGAAAAGGATAACTTGTGATAGTTGTATATTGTGATAGCAGAAAAGGCTATTGATGTGAAGTTGTAAGCAGTACCATACTATAGTCAGAAACATTTTGTATTACCAGTTTGGGCAGTGAGCTCAGCTGGTGATCAGGTTTTGTAATCTAACTCCTAACAGGGTTAAGGCTTCTAACAAGGCCTAAAGTCCTTTAACTAGGACAAATCTACTATATATTGTAAATTAACTCTTAACAGGGTCCAATATCCCTAACAAGATACTTTTGATTAGTGATCTTTGTGGGTACCATACCCACCAGGGTTTTCACTTGGCCAGGGTTTCCTCGAGAACATATCATGTGTTATGAGTTCTTTCTATTTACTACTATGTTTGTTAATCAGCTTGATAATCTTTGTATGCACTAAAGTAATCTGTTATATCCATAAGTGGGCAAAAGAAAAATTTTGTGAAATACTAATTCACCCCCCCTCTCAGTATTTCCTATTTCTAACAATGGTGTTATGATTGCATTAGGCTCTAAGACAAGAGGTAATGTTTTTCAATTCAATTCAGAAGGAAGTTGTTTTGTTGCTAAAGTTGATGACAGTTGGTTGTGGCATAAAAGACTATGTCATATCAATTTTGATAACATAGTAAAGATAAGCAATGTAAAGGCAGTAAGAGATCTACCTAGCATAGAAAAGCCAGTTGATACTATATGCAGGGAATGTGTGATGGAGAAACATGTAAGAAATTCATTCAGGAGCAAGCATAATTCAACAGAGAACAAGTTGGATCTAATTCATACAGACCTATGTGGTCCAACTTAAACAAGATCATACTATGGTGAAAGGTATTTCATTTTGTTTGTTGATGATTATACTAGAATGATGTGGGTTGCATTCTTGAAAGATAAGTCAGAAGCATTTGAGAAGTTCAAAATATTCAAAGCTAAGGTTGAGAATGAATCTAGACTAAAAATAAAATGTTTTAGATTGGATAGAGGAGGAGAATTCACCTCAGATAGATTCTATGAGTACTATGAAAACATGGTATAAAGAGACAGTTAAGTGCACCTAGAACCCATCAACAAAATGGAATTGTAGAGAGAAGGAATAGGATCATCCTTGATACAATGTGCACTATTATAATAAAAGGAAAAGTTGCATACACCTATTGGAGAGATGAGGTCAATACAACAGTCTATACCATCGATAGAATTCAATTGAGGCCAGGTGTTGAAAAAACACCATATGAGCTATGGTTTGGTAATGTTCCCATAGTAAAATACTTCAGAATCTTTGGAAGCAAGTGCTACATCAAGAGGGATGAAGTAGTAGGCAAGTTTGATGCAAGAAGTGATGAAGGTATTTTTCTTGGTTACTCTACTAAAAGTAAAGCTTATAGATGTATCAATTTAAGATTGAAAAAGATCATAGAAAGTGCTCATGTAAAGATTGATGAAAAGTTTATGATTCAAGAAAGATATCATTGAAGAAGAACCTAGACCCTCTACTAGTGAGACATTTATTGAAAAAATATTTGACAGTATTTATGTGCTATTCAATGACTCTGAGACAAGTGAAGCAAAAACTCCTAAGGCTGATAAGTCAGCATCACCTAAAGTTCCAAAGTTTACATCAAGAAATCATTCCAAGACAGACATCATTGGAGATCAGAGCGCTAAAGTCTTAACAAGGTCCCAAGCAAAGAACTTAGCTAGCAATGAAACGGTATGTTTACTATCTCAGATTAAACCTTTAAGTGTTGAAGATGCATGTAATGATTCAGATTGGCATGATGCTATGAAAGAAGAAATTGATCAGATTGTTAAGAATGACACTTGGGAACTGGTCCCAAGACCTAGTGATAAGAATGTGATTGGAACAAAGTGGATATTCAGAAACAAGATGAATGAAGATGGTATAGTAGTAAGAAATAAAGCAATGTTAGTATGTAAAGGATATGCACAAAGAGAAGGCATTGATTATTCAGACACATTTGCACCTATGAGTAGATTAGAAGCTATTAAGTTATTTCTAGCCTATGCTACAATCAAAAACTTGAAAGTTTATCAGATGGATTTGAAGTCAGCATTCCTAAATGGAGATTTGAAAGAAGAAGTATACATTGAGTAGCTAAAAGGATTCACCTTATTAGATAGACCTGATATGGTATGCAGATTGAAGAAGGCCCTCTATGGACTTAAGAAAGCCCCTAGAGCATGGTATGAGAGACTAGATGGATATTTAACAAAGATTGGATTCAAGAAAGGAGCAACAGATTGTAATCTATTCATTAGATAGACATCTAAAGGTATACTTCTTGTAGCTATATTTGTTGATGACATTATCTTTGGAGGTAATGCAAACTAAGTGAAGAATTTTCCAAAGAAATGTAGAATGAATTTGAGATGAGTATGATTGGTCCTATCAAATAATTTTTGGGACTAAATGTGCAGTAGGCAGAAAAATTAATTTTTATTAATCAGTCAAAATATGTGAAAGAGATATTGAAGAAATTCAATATGGATGATTGCAAGCCAGTAGGAACCCCTATGATCACTGGATGCAAGCTTACAAAAGAAGATGACTCACCAGTAGTAGATATAACATTGTATAAGTCTATGATTGTTAAACTTATATATCTTACTCAGACTAGACCTGATATTTCAAATGTAGTTGGCATAGTTGGAAGATTTGCAAAAGAACCTAAACAAAGTCACCCCATGGTAGTAAAGAGAATATTCAAATACTTGCATGGCACTATAGATTATGGTTTATGGTATCCTAATTCAAAAAATGTTGAGCTTCATGTGTACACTGATGCAAATTGGACAGGATGTATTGATGACAGAAAAAGTACTTTAGGAGGAGCAGTGTTTCTTGGTGATAGACTTGTCACTTGGACAAGAAAGAAACAAAATTGTATTTCTCAGTCAACAACAGAAGCGAAGTATGTTGCAGCGACCTTGAATTGTTCTAAATTTTTTTGGATAAAGTAGATGATAAAGGATTTTGGAATTCAGATTTATTATCCTATTATTATTCACTGTAATAACACTAGCATTATCAATATGTCAAAGAACCATGTGATGCATGCAAAGACAAAGAACATTGAGATCAAGTATCACTTCCTAAGAGAGAAAGTGGCAGAGAAAGAAGTCAAGTTGGACTATGTGAGTACTAAAGATTAGTTGGTAGATATATTCCCAAAGCCCTTGCCTAAGGATACTTTTGAGTATCTCAGGGAGAAGTTGGGAGTCATTCCCTTCCCTGATTCTGCTTAGAAGAAAGTAGGAAAGGCATCAGTCCTCAGGGATTGGTGGAAGGTTGACTACTCTACCTTAGGAGTAGTACTAGTGCTTAAAATAAATGGCTCCCTTTTCCATTGATGTCAAAGGGGGAGTAATATATAGAGGCATGAAAAATAGAAGTAAAAGAGGAGTAATATACTAAGGAGAAGTAGTATTCAATTTTGACAGCAGTTCAGTTGAGGAAATGGAGAATATTAGAAAATATTGTAGCAGATGGAGGATTAATCTTTGGTGGAGTTTTGAAGAGGAAATGGAGAATGTTATAAAAGAAATGTTCATTTGGGTTGATGGTGGTTTTTCATTCCACATGTTGCCATCAATGCCAAAGGGGGAGATTGTTGGAGATTTGCCAGCAGGCTAGTACTAACTGGGTGTTTGTCATTGATGACAACATATGGAAAGTAGCATGCATGGAAGTATTATTTAGTAAGCTTTCAGTATATGTAGCATGGACATGATATCGGCATGATATCATGGGTGTAGAGGTTAATTGTAAGTACAAATAGTTATATAGCATCTGGTGTCAGTAGTGTTCTTGACAGAGTTACAGGTAGTGTTCTGTGTATGGTTGTCCATATAGTTATCATGGAGCCTTGTGTGCTTGGATATATTTTGAAGACATGTTAGTGATGTTTTAGTTATGGATGCATAGTTTGTTGATGAGTAGAAGTGAAGTAATGCAGTCGCTATTCGCCAGCAGATGTTTCCTATATTTTTCAAAAGAGCCGATAGAGATCTTATTGGTTATGTAGTTGTACCTATCTTGTGGATATCTTCCCTTGGATTTAATCTTAGAGGAGAGTTATTGATGTTTGGTTAAGAGTGCATGAGTTAATTTAGCTTGAGGAGAAAGATCTAGTTGTTTTGGTAGAGCTGATAGTGTGTAGCATGCATCTACAATTATCTTACCGAACATGTCCCAGAATGTGTTGCGTGCATAGTAGAGCCAACATAATGTTTGTTAGAGTTTGTTGTGGTTTATCTAATTTGATTTCAAGGTGGTTCTAAGAGGCTAACTTGATTATATCATTGAGAGGAAAGGTATTTATAGGCAGTCATTTGTGATTGCTAAAGTGTGGTTCATAGTTGATTAAGTAGAGCACGACAGAGTGTGTGAAGTGTTGAACCATTAGAAGAAGGTCTATGTGACCAAGTAAAGTACTTGTGCTATTCATTGGAATTGATCCAGATATCAGGTCAAAGCACAGTTCACCAAGATCTAGATATAGTGTGTATCTGTTATTTAGAAGGTTGTAGCCTTCACCCATTTGAGCAGTGAGCTCTCAGACATTGCGTCCTCTCCCCTAATAGGGACAATTGTAAAAGACTCCTTATAGGGTCCAACCCTTGACTAGGTCTACGATACTAAATATATTGTAAAGAAACTCCTAACAGGGTTAAGGATCTTCTAACAAGGATCATAATACTCTAGTACAAAATATTAGTGGGTGTCAATTCCCACCAAAGTTTTTACCTATTTGGGTTTCCCTATAACCAAAAGATTGGATTTGTGTTCTTGTGTTCTTTCACCATGTTTATGCGTTATGTTGAAGTATACTTAATTGGATAAAGAATTGAATCTTGTAGATAACTGATTCACCCCCCCCCCCCTCTCAGTTATATCTTGGGACTATTCCTAACAAAAAGGTATGTAGAGACAACACTCATTTCTAAGGTTAATAAAAATGATACATGGATTATTGATAGTGGTTGTACACATCATATGACTGGTGATGAAGAAAAAATTGATAATCTTGAGCAATATAATAGAGGATCTATAAAAATGGGTAATGATACACCCTGTATGGTTAAAGGAAAATGATGTTTACTAATAAATGAAAAAATCAAATGTGATAATGCTTATTGGGTAGAAGGACTAAATTATAATCTACTAAGTGTGGGGGCATAGCTTAACAATTCAGGTCATCGAGTAGCTTTTGAGAGAAAGAAGGTAAAGATATTTGATGATGGAGGAAATCTAGTTGGAACAGGAGCACAAACAAAAGGTAACTTGTTTTATTGAGACTTCTTGTTTAATGATGAAAGATGAGGATGCATGGTTGTGACATAAAAGGTTATGCCATGTAAACTTTGATAACATGCTCAAGATAAGTAAAAAGAAAAAGGTTAGAGTTCTACCTAGCCTAGCTAAGCCTGATCATGTATTGTGTCATCAATGTCAGAAAGGTAAGATGAAAAAATCTAGTTTTAAGAGCAAAAATTATTCAACAAAGAGAATGTTGGACCTAGTTCACACTGACCTATGTGGTTCTATGAGAACACAGAGCTATTATAGAGATATATATTTTATTCTTTTTGTTGATGATTATACTACATTGATGACTATAATGTTCTTAAAAGAAAAAATAGAAGCATTTAAGATGTTTAAATGGTATAAAGAAAAAGTAGAAAAAGAAACTAGGAAGGAACTGAAATGCTTAAGATCTAACAGAGGTGGTGAATTTATTTTTAATGAATTTACTAACTATTCTAATGAGCATGGTATTAAAAGAAATGTTTCAGCACCGAGGACAACTCAACAAAATGGGATTGCTGAAAGGAGGAATAGATCAATTATAGATTGTGAAAGGACACTAATGATAGAAAAGAATGTGGCTCAAACATACTAGAGAGAAGCAGTCAGCACACCTGTTTATGTTCTGAACTAAGTACAATTGAAGAATGACACAAACAAAACACCCTACGAGTTATGGTTTGGTCACAAACCAACTATAAGTTAGCTCAGAATTTTTGGTAGAAAATGTTTTATTCTAAATGATGAAACAAATGGAAAGTTTGATTCTAAAGGGTATGAAGGGATATTTCTTGGATGTTCCACTAAAAGAAAAGATTACAAGTGTCTAAATAAAGTTACAAATAAAATGATTGAAAGTACTAATGTCAGGGTTGATGATTTTGATACTAAGAATAGTGAAGAAAGCACTATGGAGCCGAAAGACTATGGTAGATTCACTTACATTGAACATCTAGAGCACCTACTGAAGCTGCAAACTATGTCAACTGGGCATTAGGAAAATGATACCGAGGAATAGCAAAGAGAAACCGATGATCAGGAAGGAGGTACCGAGCAAGAGAATGAACCTAAATAGGATGAACAATAAAGAAGAGATCATGTGCTGGCAATATTTGTCATAAGACATCATCATGAGAACCAAATCATTGGAGAAAAGCAAGTTGACATGCAGACAAGAAGTAAATCAAGACAAGGTACATGCTTAGTTTGTGAGTTTGAGCTGAAAAATGTTAAAGTTGCATTAGAGAATGAAGAATGGGTAAATGCAATGAATGAAGAGATAGAACATATAGAGAAAAATAAGACATGGACCTTAGTACCTAGACCTAAAGATAAGAATGTTATAGGTACTAAATAGATTTTTAGGAATAAGTTGAATGAGAATGGAGAGGTTACAAGAAATAAAGCCAAACTAGTTTGCAAGGGGTATGCACAAGAGGAAGGAATAGATTATGGTGAAACCTTTGCACCTATTGATAGAATAGGAGTTTGAATGTTACTGGCCTATGCAGCACATAAGAAGTTTAAAGTTTATCAAATGGATGTTAAATCTGCATTTCTAAATGGGATACTAGAAGAGGAGGTCTACATAGAACAACCAAAAGGGTTTGTTGATCCAGAAAAGAAAGACATGGTATATAGACTACCTAAAGCTTTATATGGTTTAAAGAAAGCACCGAGAGCCAGGTATGAAAGGATGCATACTTATTTATTAAGTATTGGTTTTACTAGAACTAGTGAGAACAACAATTTGTATATGAAAGGTGAGTCTGATGACATTTTTAATTTTTGAAATATTTCTGGATGATATTATTTTTGGAGGACAAGATCATATATGTAAATTATTTTCTGATGAGATGAGAAAAGAATTCAAAATTTCTATGTTTGAAGAGATTAAGTTCTTTCTAGGCTTGCAGGTTATTTAGTAGAATGATGGAATATTCATCACACAATCCAAGTACATAAATGAAATACTGAGAACATTTGGCATGGAAGATGCTAAACCGGTTGGAACACCAATGGTCATAGGCTGGAAATTGACTAAAGAGGATGAATCTACAAAGGTGAACTAGACATTGTACTGATCAATGATTGGTAAATTGATGTATACAGTACATAGTAGACCAGACATTGCACATGCTGTGGGGATAGTTGCTAGATTTTCTACAAACCCTAGGGAGTCGAACATAGTTGCTACAAAAAGAATCTTAAGATACCTGAGGACTATGGACTATGGCATCCTAAGGAAGGGAAGTTTGAACTAAGAGTCTATACTGACATAGATTGGGTTGGAAATATAGATGATAGAAAGAGTACCACCAGAGGAACATTTTTCTTTGGTGAAAGACTTGTTACCTAGATAGACAAGTACGAAACAACCTTTTATTTCTCAGTCCACTGCTGAAGTAGAGTATGTTGCTGCTACTACAAACTATTAAAACATTTCCTATATTAAACAATTGTTGGAAGGGATGAACGAGGTAATCACTGAGCCAATGATTATATATTGTGACAACAAAAGTGCAATAAATATTTCTAAGAATCCTATAATGCACTCAAAGACCAAGCACATCTCTATTAAGTATCACTACTTAAGAGAACAAGTATAGGAGAAGAAAGTTGAATTAGAATATGTTACATCAAAAGAACAACTTGCTGACATATTTACCAAGCCTCTACCAAAGGAAAGTTTTGAATACTTGAGGACTAGACTTGGGGTTTGTCTCCTGTCTACCAGTCACTAATGTGATATGGAGGTTGCATCAGCCTAATCTTATCAGAAGATCATTCATGTTGATGCAACATAGTTCACACTTTGGAATCTATCTAAAGTTGTGAAAGATTTGAAGATTTTAGGAACAACTATTTTCATATCAATATATAGAGATACATTTGATGCATACATTGTATAGGAACTAGAAAAAAAAGAGTCACATAGCTAATACAGAGCTGTATGTTTTTGTGTTTCTTTGGCATTGTTGTCAAAGGGATTATCAGAAAAGGAGAGAAGTTAAAGAAGATCTTAAAAGAGAGATAAACTGAAGAAGTTAGGGAGAGATAATCTACAGAAGATAGTCTGCACATGTAATGCTGTCATGTAATGTAGTGATTAAACATATTAAGCTAGGGAGAGCTACAACATTCACTTACATAGTTGTAGAATACATGTTTGGTATATTTCATATTGTTTGAGCTACCATGAGTGCCAAAGGGAGAGATTGATGAACTACAACTGATTGAGAACCTGATTGATGAACTTCAAATGATTAGAGATCACCAAGCATTGAATCGATATGTAAGATAATTAAATCAATTTTTATGTTGTCATTGATGTCAACTAGTTTTGACAATACTTCTCATGTTAGATGCAAATATCTAAACATTTGTAAAGACGAGAGAAAAGATGAAGAAAAAATATATCTACATTGAGGAAGATGGATATGACAAATGAGGTTAAGGAATACTCTTGGTAACTTATTGATGAGTCTATGACTTCATATTGTTGACTTGATTATGTTGCATTAATCTGTTATGAAGTTGGAAGCAAAATGTTACAAAGCAGTGTGGTTAGTTAATGAAGCATTTCAATATACACCGAGCAAGTGTAGTGTATACTGAGTGATATTATCAACCGAGCTTGTGTTCACTGACACATTTTTTTGTCAACCGAGCAAGGACAAAAGAACTAAATGATCAGTTTAGCTGACAAAAATTTATGAACTGTAAAGTGTATGATTTCGAGGTGGAAGATAAAGTTTGTTACAAGATCAATGACTAAATTTTTTTGAAGAAGATCTAAAGGATAGAAATAAAATGTGTTACTGACACATCAACCGAGGAAAGTTTAAGCAGAAAAATCAATGAAGGAGATTAAACAGAAAAATTTGATGGATGAGAAGAAAATAGTTTACTTGTCTATTTAAGAGACTAGGGTTTCCATGTTAAATCTCTTGTGTTATGTGTTTATGTTGTGATTGTTTCGATATCATACTTTTCATGTTGCATATTTTATTTGGTTGGTAATCACTCTAAGAAATTAACTGGTAATTGATAAAGTCACAGACAGTTTAGTATTTTTGTTTTACCGAGCTACAGAATTTAGCTAAACTAGTTTTAAGTGGTACATTTTGTATTTGGGACTGTGGATAACCAATTCACCCCCCTCTCAGTTATTCTAACCGCTTGATTTCTAAATTTTATGTATTCTTGACCGCAAGTTGAAGAGATGATTGATGTAAATTTGATTATTGTTTGTTTGATCTTTGTAATTTAATGATTGTTTAATTTCTTGTGAGACAATGGATGAAGTATAATGAATGATAAGTCCTCCTTCAATACTTAGAATGCAATCTCCTTTAAAATTTATTGGATAACATGTCACTTCCATTCATAATAAATTAGTGAGCACAACCTACACATATAGAAGAGCTAGCTTGGGCCATGGGTTTGCTTCCCAATGGTCTCAGGTTTGACTTCCACGCTCGGGCTTACCCAATGAAAATGGTTTCCAATCTATTGTGTGCATCCTATAGGGTCAATGTAGCCTTACCTCACCCTTCTTGAATGACAACTTGGCAATATGTAAGAACAAGGTAAGGTAGTTGGGCAGGGGATGAGCCGAGGCAATATTTTTGAGTTAATGAAAAATAAATTGAGAAACCATTTTTCATTGTTGTCTTTGTGAATAATATATTGTACCCCACATTGATTTCACTTGAATTTCATGCTAAATTAAAATGTTCTCCCATTTATATCTTCCAATGTGGAGGAGAGTCACACCTCTTCATCATGTTTTCCTTTTCAATCATTATGACCTTTAACAATTTCCACCTTTAGAAAGAGTCACAATCCTTCACCATTTTTTTCATTTACAAATGTCATAACCTTTCATAAATTTTCCTTTTGAAAGAGTCACTTCATTCTTTTTCTTCTTATTCAATTTTATTTTCCATTAATTCTTAAAGAGCTACTATTTCCTAAACTCACCCCTTCCCAAACCCCAAATTGACAATATGTAAGACCAAGGTAAGGTAGGTTGGGCACTAAGCTAAGTCAAGAGAATACCTCTAAGTTAACAAAAAAATTAATTGAGTCACCACTTTTTGTTATTGTCTTTTTGAATAATATACTATACCCCATATTGATTTCACTTAAATGTCTTCCTAAAATGAAAGCTTCACCATTTTGTATATTTTAAGATGTGTGAGAGTCACATCTCTTCATCATATGTACCCTTTGCAATGATCACAATATTTTATAATTACCACTTTTTGAAAGAGTCACAACTCTTCACCATTTTTTTCATTTGCGAGTGTCACAATGTATTATAACTATACCTTTAGGAAAAGTCACTTCCTTATTTTTTTCTTATTCCTTTTTCTTTTACACGAATACTTAGAGAGATAGTCTTGCCTCAACTCAGCTCTTCTTGAACCCCAACTAGGCAATATGTAAAACCAAGGTAAGGTAGGTTGGACATAGGGGTGAGTCAGGAGGATACCTTTGAGTTAATAAAAAAATGAATTGAGTGACCACTTTTTGAAAGAGTCACAACACTTCACCATTTTTGTCATTGGCAAATGTCAAAACCTTTCATAAATTTTCCTTTTGAAAGAGTCACTTCATTATTTTTCTTCTTATTCCATTAATTCTTAGAAAGCTACTCTTACCTAAACTCACCCCTTTCCTGAACCCCAACTTGGAAATATGTAAGACCAAGGTAAGGTAGGCTGGGCACTGAGCTAATTCAAGATAATACCTTTGAGTTAACAAAAAAATGAATTGAGTCACCACTTTTTATGAGATTCACAACACTTCACCATTTTTCTCATTTGCAAGTGTTGCAACATATCATAACTTTTCCCTTGGGAAAAGTCACTTCCATATTTTTTTCTTATTCCTTTTCTCTTACATTAATACTTAGAGGGATAGTCTTCCCTCAACTTAGCTCTTCCTGAATCCCAACTTGGCAATATGTAAGACCAAGGTAAGGTAAATTAGGCACTGCACTAAGTCATAGGGATATCTCTAAGTTAAAAAACTAAAATTGAGTCAGTAGTTTTCATTATTGCTTTTTAAATAATATATTATACCTCATATAAATTTCAGTTGAATATCCTCTTAAATAAAGCCTTCTCCCTTTTATATCTTGCAATGTGGGGGAGAATCACATTTTCTTCATTATTCTTTCCCTTTTCAATCATCACAACCTTTCACAATTGTCACCCTTCAAAAGAGTCATAACCCTTCACCAATTCCATCATTTGTGACTGTCACAACCTTTCATAATATTTCCTTTTGCAATAGTTAATTTTTTTTTCTTTTTTTCTATTAATTCTTACAGGGCTAGTCCTTCCTCAACACACAACTTCATGAAGCCCTACTTAGAAATATATAACACCAGGATAAGGCAGGTTAGGCATTGAGTTGAGTCACAATGATACCTATGAGTTAAACATATAAAAGTTACACATTATTGTATGTATTTTCCAAATACAAGGTGATATAAAAATATTATATTCATACACATTAATTATAAGAAAGAAACTATAAAAAGGACCATTATTCATAGGTAAGAAAAATCATATATAAGAACCACTATAATGTTTATTATAAGAACTAATACTTCATACCAATTTATAATTATATTTAGATTTTGTATGTCGTAAGACATATCTAATTGGTTTGATGATTTGAGGTATTGGTAAGTTGTGATTAACTAATTATCAATTATATCTTTTAAAATTGATAATATAATAAATGCTAGCTTTACATGTTGATGGATGGTGATTGAATGAATGTTGATTTGATAGAGTGATGCTTTATTGTTGAATCATATGTATTCTTGATCCCAAGTTGAAGTGATGATTGATGTGAATTTGATTATTGTTTTCTTGATATTTCTAATTGATTGGATGCTTGATTTCTTGCGAGACAATGGATAAAGTATAATGATTGATGAATCCTTAATCAATACTTACAATGAAATCTCCTTTATACTTTATTGGAGAAAGGGTCACCACCATTCATAATAAATGAGTTAAGATAACCTACACATATAGTAGAGTTGGCTTGGGCCATGGGTTTTCTTCCCATGAGAATCTTGTTTGACTTCAAGTCTCCAGCTTACCCAATACATATGGTTTCCAAGCTATTGTGTGCATCCTTAGAGGGTCAATCTTTCCTTATCTCACTCTTTCTGAATTCCAACTTGGAAATGTGTATGAGAAAGGTAAGATAATTAACCACTAGGATGAATCGTGGCAATACCTTGATGTTAACAAAAAAAAAAATTGAGTGACCACTTTTCCTTGATAAATTTGTGAATAATATATTATATCCCACATTGATTTCACTTAAATTTTGTAAATTAAAACCTTCTCCCCTTTATATCTTCCAATGTGGGGAAGTGTCACACCTCTTCATCATGTTTTTCTTTTGCAATCATTCTAATATTTAACAATTTCCACCCTTTGAAAGAGTCGCAACCATTCACCACTTTTGTCATTTGAAAGTGTCAATCTTTAATAAATTTTCTTTTTGAAGGTCACTTCCTTCTTTTTCTTCTTATTCCATTTTCTCTTCCATTAATTCTTAAAGATATACACTTTCCTAAGCTCACCCTTCCTGAACCCCAACTTGACAATATGTAAGACCAAGGTAAGGTAGGCTGGGCACTCAAGTAAGTCATGTTAATACCTTTGAGTTAACAAAAAAACTAAATTGAGTCACAACTTTTCATAGTTTCTTTTGAAAATAATATACTATACCTCACATTGATTTCACTTAAGTGTCCTCCTAAAATGAAATATTCTCCACTTTGTATGTTTTAATGTGGCTGAAAGTCACATCTATTAATCATATCTACCATTTGCAATTGTCACAAATTTTTACAATTTCCACTCTTCAAAAAGGTAACAAATCTTCACCATTTTTGTTCATTTGTGAGTGTCACAACCTATCATAACTTTATCATTTGAAAAACTTACTTCAATATAATTTTCTTATTCTCTTTTATGCTTACATTAATTGTTAGAGGATTAGTCTTGCCTCAGCTCACCCCTTCATAAACCCCAACTTGGAAATATGTTAGATCAATGTAAGGTAAAATGGGCACTAGGATGAGGCATGGAGATACTTTAGAGTTAAAAAAAAATAAATTGAGTCACTACTTTTCATTGTTTTCTTTGTGAATAATATATTATACCCCATATTGATTTCACTTGCATGTCTTTCTAAATTGAAATCTTCTCCCATTTGTATCTTCTAATGCGGGGGAGAGTCACATCTCTTCATCATGCCCACCCTTTGAAATTATCACAACCTTTCACAATTGTCATCGTTCAAAAGAGTCACAACCCTTCACCATTTCTGTCATTTGTGAGTGTCACAAGGAATCACAACTTTTCCTTTTGCATGAGCTACTTATTTTTTTATTATTTATTTTTCTTTTGTATTAATTCTTAGAGGGCTAGTCTTGTCTCAATTCACAACTTACTGAACTCTAACTTGACAATATATAAGACCAAGGTAACACACGTTACGCACTAGGTTGAGTCACAATGATACACGTGAGTTAAACATATAAGAGTTACACATTATTACATGTATTCCCCAAATACAGGGTGAGATAAAAATATCATAAGTAAGAAATCATAAATAAGACCATTAGTCATAAGTATGAAATCATAAATAAGAACCACTATAATATTTATTATAAGAACTAATACTTCTTACCATTTTATAATAATATTTGTTAGAAATAGGGAATACTGAGAGGGGAGGGGGGGTTGAATCATTATTCTACAAACTTTTGCTTTTGCCCAATTATGGATATAACAAATTAACTTGATGCTTGCAAAACAAAGTAAACTAAATAACATGCAAAGCAATAAAGAAAATGAACTCATAACACCATTTTTTTTCTCGAGCACTACTACATTTGGGGCCAAATTTTGACGACCATTTGTCAGATTTGCAACGCTCATTTGTTAGAATTTTGACACATGAGTCCATCACCATTTTTGTGTAGAAGATTGTGAAAGAAGACCTACCTGTCAATTTACCGACACCATTTCACATTGAAAAGTTGAAAATAACAACAGCTTTGCAATGGCATTTCCTACAGTTCATTCATCAAAATTTTGATAACAAGACCTATCAAAAATATACAATCTCTATCGGAACTGACTGTTGAACCATATTATTTTTTACAGTACAATTGTTGGAATACCGACAGTTAGCATCATATTCGAACAGATCTACCTGTCGGTGATATGGCCTCACTGTCGAAAGTTTTGTTGAATATTTTCTCTTTGTGACACTTAAACTGTCAGAATAGCGACAGTTCTGCACTATTCTCCGATAGGTTTCCCTGTCGAACGTATAGCATTACTATGGCATGAAATGTCGTAAATTATTTTTTTTTTGACATTTTGTCTGTCAAAGGCATAGCGCTTCTGTCGGAATTAATTATGGATTGTCAAAAAATTGACAGATAGGCACATTAAAGTTAACACAACTCAAGAGACCATCATAGGTTGTCTCTTTCTTCGGTCTATATTATTGACAGAATGTTTTACCTTTCATTAGCTCATCAAATCCAGGGATTTGAAAGAATTTAATAGAATATTTTCATGACAACGTATATTATTTAAGTTGATGTTGCATGAATTTATCTACTTCGCGCACTTGTAGACTATGAGGATGGTGATAAAGAAGCATTGCCATGGGAGGAGATGCTTCTTTATAACCGTCTTCATAGTATACAAGTGTGCGAAGTAGATAAATTCGTGCAACATCAACTTAAATAATATACGTTGTCATGAAAATATTCTATTAAATTCTTTCAAAT
Organism: Chamaecyparis obtusa; assembly: GCA_027943335.1. NCBI lineage: Eukaryota > Viridiplantae > Streptophyta > Pinopsida > Cupressales > Cupressaceae > Chamaecyparis > Chamaecyparis obtusa. The sequence continues at coordinate 524,026 of BSBK01002591.1, read as the reverse complement.
CCCTAGATTTGATGAGCTAATGAAAGGTAAAACATTCTGTCAATAATATAGATCGAAGAAAGAGACAACCTATGATGGTCTCTTGAGCTGTGTTATCTTTAGTCCTAGCTACTTGTCGATCGTCAAGAATAATCACCACCTTGCATTTATGTACACTACAAAAATTGATCACAGTCTCACAAAAACATTTTACACTTGTACATCTCATCAATACTAGAGGCCTAAAGTAATTTTATATGATCACTAGCACATTTTGTGCATGGATGAGAAAACACTATCCAAAGTTTCTAGGTAACCGTTTTTGAGAAGAGGAATGAGTGGAGGCCAAAGAAGGGATAATTGTGAAGGTTTTATAGATGTAGGTTACTGAATCATCATCTCTACACTGGTACTCAATCTGGCCTCAACTCCATATATGTCTTTTCAGAATCTAAAAACTCTCCATCATCGATTCTTGTCATTTTTTCAGCATCTCCGTGGATTGAGACCTTAAATTATTGAGCTTCTCTTTGTTTCAAGAATAGTTTAACATTCTCTACTTAATAGGGCCAACCATGTGAAGGTGGAAGCTCACCTAGCCCCTCCTAGGAGCCTCTTATGACCCTTTATGACATTTTAAGACCTCTAAGATGTATTCTTAGGGATCGTAAAGGGTCATAAGGGGTCTTGGGACACAACAACTAAGAAACATAAATGTAGGCATCATGGTCACAATTTTTTGGAGACACAACATAATTGAGTGGTTTTCTAAGATGATAAAAAGTAGTGGTTGCTTTGCATCATCTGGGAATAGCACTCAATTATGTTGTGTCTCCAAAAAATTGTGACCATGATGCCTACATTTATGTTTCTCAACTGTTGTGATATGTACATCGCAGTCTGTCATTGTTGCAACAATAGAGCCTATATTCCACAAAAAAAAGGAAGACATTTTTTTAGCTTGGGTCTTGATCCTACCCCAATTGTCGAAGGATCCAGGGCTAGGCTCGAAAGATGTCTTCCCATTCTATTTGCAACATTGTGTCCATCCATGATCTTAGGAACATCATTGTCTTTCCACTCTTCATTTGCCAAAATATATCACTTCTTCAAGCTTGCAGAGTAATCTTATTAATAAAAGAACTCTTGCCAACATTAGGGTACCCACAGATCAAATAGTTGATGTTATTGGTGCTTGTGCTCAAGGATATAGATTCACTATTTTGAAATGGCCAAATCATTTTTATTTTGATTGTAGAGAAAAGGAGTGGGAGAAAATGAGCGGGTGAAAGCTAATCAAGAGTGAGAGAAGGCATTGCATTTTATTTGATCATAAATGCTCTCTAAAATGACCAATCATGTTTTCTATTCGATTCCTTTTGGTATTTTTTTTTCCCATATTCAGTAGATAAAAATCATGGCGACAGCCACTTAGCCATCTTTTTGATGTTCTAGGTATTTTACAAAGATACAGGTATGTGGATTTATCGTTCAATTGCTTGCAGTTATTGGTCAAATGCAAATATTTTGTCACATTGCAAGGGCAAGATATCAGTTTGGTGTTTTTGGTTTATGTTAAAAGTTGATTTGGTAAAATCCTCAGAAAACACACATGTTCTAAAATGTAAAGAAGTTGAATGTTAAATGTAAGCTATATATCTCATCCATAGTAATCAAAAGAAAGGACATGAAACTTATAAGGATATTTACCAAACCAAAAATATAAGCGAATAGGAAACATGGATTGGTACCTTATGAATTGGTTTTTGAGGTGCACAATCTTCATCAATCTCCTCAGAACAAGACCCCTCCTCATGAAAAATGCATTTAACACAAAAAACAAATCTACAAAACTGAACCAATGGCATGTTTAGAACAAAGAAATAGATTGATAATAATATGTTGAAAATTCTATTATGTTTAATACATGCAAAAGGACTAGTCCCAATAATACTTAAACATACTTTATTTGATATGATAATAACATGCTAATTAAATTGATAAAGGTGTTATCTACATTTAATCTACCAATTAGTAATTACACAAAAAACAAATTTACAAAATTGAACCAATGACATGTTCTTTGTATGTGATTTCTTCATCTTTCGAGCCTCTGGCATCATATTCGACTGCAAATTTCAAATGCATTGTATTTTATTTGATCATGAACACTCTTTGAAATGACCACATTCTACTGGTGTCATGCCCTAGCCAATGCTTTATCTCCATTATTTGATGTTATTGGTGCTTGTGCTCAAGGATATCAATTCACTATTTTCAAATGTTTGGATCATTTTGGTCGTGACTGTTCCTCTAGTACACAGTCAGGAAATGTAACTGTCTAATGATTATATGTAATATTGAATGGATTAAATGCTTTATTCTTGGTAGAAGTGAATGGAAGGAATAGTGTTGGTGTTAGGTTTCATTTATTATTGAATTCAATGGTTTCCAAGATGTGTTGAGGAGTTTGCTCCTTGTTTAATGTTAACTGTTCCTGCACAATCCACTCATACAATAGTAAAATGCTATGTGATTAACAATTTCATACAACTGGTCCTTTGGCATGTATTAAATACAATCCAGTCACTTATTGAATGCTTTGGAGACTACTGGTTTGACTATCCATGCATTACCAGTGACTGAGATTCATTAAAGGATACAAAACCCTTCATTTTTGGGTTATTGTGTGTGGATTCAAATGTAGGTTTGATTTGGTTAATGTTTAGAAGAGATCAATAAAGTATTTAAAGACAATCTTACATGTCTGGAGAGGTTTGAGAGGCACTTATAATGACTGTACCCTCACAAACAGTGGTATAGACTAGTTTTACTAAGTTTCCTTTCTCTATTTTGAGGTTTCCTTTCTCTGCCGCAGGGGTACAGTCAGAGGGTTCATTGAAAAAATGATCCTTTGAATGGTTACTATGAATATGAATAATTTGATATAGCATATTGCTCATTTTACTTGAAGTTTGGAATAGCTTGTGCAAGGGTGAAAGTAGTTTTGTAATACCCCTCTAACCCTAATATAAGTTTTGTGTTTTTGAAAGAATTAAGATCCTTCGATGTTTTCTTAGAGCTTAAGTTGTACATGATACTTGTTTGATCTATTCCTATAGTTGTTTATAATAATTTCATAAGCTAGTACTCAATGATTCTAATATTAGACATACTATCTAAAGGTATCATTTTTGTATGTATTTATCTCCATGTATGTATTGAGTACCTACAAGACCTTTATGAACATAGTTAAGATGTTATATGATATGTACTTGATAGATATATATAAGTGGTTATTTATATTTTCTTCTATTAAGGTTACCTTGGATGAATCTTGTATCTCACTTGATGATTTGATTATGTTGATTTATTATTAGTATTGATAAGAGACTAACACAATGCTTGAGATTCTAACCTTCGTTATGATGATGCTACATGCTTTGAGTGTATATATATACATGATGTGTTTTCATGATTCAGGATGAAGTCGTAGTTACTCACATAGCTGAGGTCCACATGATGTATCGATCCTGGTCATCTGTCTGCAATGTTTTCTTTTATATGTATATCCATGCATATGTATTTCTTCTTTGTGATGCAGGCTTGCAGGTACCGGGCATCGACTTCACTTGGCCTCACAGGTCTGAGCATGCCCTCAAATCCTTGATGGTTGTTGTTATGGAGATAGTACTAAGGCCCCTACATGAGTCTTCCTTTGTCATTATTCCAATTTGGGAATATTAGGGTTCCTTCTTTGTCAGTCAACCTTTGGGTCAAAAACCCAGATCCAACGCACCCGGTTGGGCATGGTTGTAGTTAGTGCCTTGTGGCCACTTGAATTCATTTGGTTGTATGATTTGTTTACTCATTTTATTTATTTCTCCTTCTTGGTATGATTCTTAGTTAATCTTTCTATGTTGTGTTTCAGGAGTTTGGCTTGACTTTCCTTGTTGACTTTGGTTGACCTTGTTTGATCTTATGGTTTTCTCGATATGTTTCATAGTTGATTTTTATGGCCTCTTTCGATGATTAGATTTATTTTGAGGCATGTGATTTTATTCTACCTCAGTGTTATATCCTATAGCAATTATAAATAGGTAATAATATTGTGATCTATTACTTCATAATCTTATAGATTATAGTGTTTGGTATTTGGCATGTATCTATATATATATATATATATATATATATATATATATATATATATATATATATATGGAAATATATATATGGGTGCACACATATATGTATTTATATATATATAATTTATATGTGATTATATGTTAATTATTGTAGATATTGTTGATGGTGTATATTTTGGGATTAATGTAAAGTATAATATTATTAATAATTAAATATTAAATAATGCGAGGTATATTATTCTCAATTGTTAATTATTAATAATGAGGATAGGTTATATATATAGATATTGATGTAATTAATGATGGCATATGCATATATGTTAGGATAATATTACATATGTGTATGAATGAATACAAATAATCTTTTATTATATATTTGAGTAATATAGTTGTATGATATTAAGTTATTTTATAATACCCTTTAGTTAAGAGTTAGTTGGGAGTTGGTTACTTTTCCTCTCAACCTTTGGAAATCTATTTATATGCACTACTTTCTCATTTGAAGGGAGGAGATTTTGGGGCTGAAGCATTGAGGAGAGGATGGCCTTACTTTTCATGGAGATTTTGGAGAGAAAACTTGGAGATGTGAGGGAGAGTTTGTAAGCATATGTCTTTAAGAATTTTTGGTTATCTTTGCTTTTGGGAGAGAGATATTTTTGTGAGAATTTCACTAGTTGAGAGAGGGATTCTTTGCTGTGGAATTATTTCTTTCTTTCATGGAGATTTCTGAAAGTGGATAGGGTTTGAAGGATGCATCTCAAGTTTGGAATTGTCTTTTCTTTTGTTTCCTTCCTTTTTCGATTCAACCTTCGTAGGACATGAGGTATGGATTGAATATTTTAGTTACTTTATGTGTCTGATAGATTATGGATCTATTTATATATTATCATTATTTATTATATCTTTACTTTTCATTTCTATGGTTATTTTAAAGTTTTGAGTTTTTGTTTGTAAGAATTGGCATGTGTTTTCCTAGGGTTTTTAGCAACCCATTTTTGGAGATCTATTATTATAATAATTTAAATTGGATCTATGGTTTTACTAAATTGATTTTATGGAAGTAAATTTCACAGATCTCAAATGGGTATCTCTCTGATTTTATTTTTAGGGTCGAATTAATACCTTATTTTTGACATTTTGGCAGACTATGCCTGTCCATTCTTGATTCTGAATTTTCTGTCAAATGTATTCATATGCTACAGGCTGATATGATCATATAAAAGTTTGAATTTGATATCAGAGATTCTTCTAAGTCTTATATTTAATTTCCAATTGGTTTGGTCAATTTTAATTATGTTTTGTGAAAATTACAACCGTTTTAGTGAAGGCAGGTCTGAACCCTAACCAGAATTTTCTATTTTAAACCAGAAGTCATAACTTTCTTTCCCACCGTTGGATCTTCCTAAAAATAAAATTGAGAGTCCATAATTATGTTATCTAAATCTCCACTGAAGAGATTTCCTTTATTATTTGTTTTGTGGAAGATATGGTTGACTATTCTATGATGACTATTCTTTGCATTTAATCCTTGCTTGAAATAATTCAGTTTAAGAACATCATTAAGTTTTAAGGTTTCGTATGGTTACCAGAGGCTATTAGAATTTGTTTTTGGTTAATTGGATCTATTTATACTCTGAATATGTTTATAATATCACTTGTATGTCTTCTTATATGTTTGGAACATTCTGAATGTCATATTGGGTTTAGGGTTGTCAAGTGGACTAGGGACAACATATGTTTTCCTAAACTCAATCAAATGTTGTTATGGAATTGATATGAATTCTTGATGATGAATCTATTATGTTCTTATGATTTTTATATGTATGTTAGGGAACCTAAGTACACTAGGTGAGTGGCTCATAGTGAGGGGCCGGGGCCCTAAGTGGCTAGTACCAGGATAACCTACTATGAGTTATTTAATCAAGTGATAACCTAAATAAATGAATTGGTAATGGGAGATTATTGGAATGGGAAATTACACATTAATAAAGATTAATTGTGCCTCACCCATGCCTTTAGTGCTAGTAAAGACTAAGGATGGGAGTGGGAGAAGGTACCTATGCGTAGGTACGACTGGATGACCTTGTCTGTACGAGAGGCATTCGGTTCCGCATGTGCCTACTTGGGGGCCGGGGCCAAGAGTGGCTAGTACCAGGACAACCCAAGGGGTGAGGGCTATGCGATGACACTCACCTAGCTTGTAGCTTAGAGTCTCTACCAAATTTGATCATGCCTCTGGTAGTCCTTGTGGTCTTCTTGTCTTTTCTTTTGTGTTGTGACTTTGGGTAAATTTTATCACCACTTTAGGAATTTCCTAGTTGTTACCTCTTGTATGGGCCTTTGGTTCTATCTCCTAGCTCGGGGGAGTGGGCCTATTGGTTCCACATGGTTGGGTGGTTAATATTTATATCGAGGTATTGATCGTGATTCTTTGGATGATCCTAGCACATATTCCTTTCCAAATCTACAGTTGAAGATTTCTTATTGGATATTTTAATATGTTGAGATGTACTTATGTATCTGTATTCATGTAATTTTAATCTCCTAAAAGGAGTCTTGTAGTATTGATGTAATCTCAATTCAAGGCAATGTTAAGGGAATGGGTAGTTCTAGGTAAAAGAAAGGGAAAAGAATGTGGAATATTGAACATGTTACTAGCATTAAAAGAAAGTATTTATGTTATTTCTCCTATCCTCTTATGTTGTCCATATGTAAAGGAAATAATCTTAAATATAGTTATATATAATGATGTATCAAAAAAATAATGCATTCTCTCTTGATGAAAAGATCCAAGGAAATTATTGAGAAATGATAGGTTAGTGATTGGAATTATTAACAATGAATGGTTATGAAACAATCCAATAAAATAGTAACTTGATTATAATGTTAATACTTGGTTCATGTTAATGAAGTACCTAGGATAATGCCTACCTTAATGAATATTAATCTCTTACCTAAATTATTAGAGAAAAGTGATATAAAGGTAGTAGATGTAGATGAAATCAATATGAATTTATGGAATGAGTTGATAAAAGGAATAATGATGTTGGATGATTAACCTATGTTTAATTAAAGAAATAAGTTAGGGACATTTAACTTGGTGCATTAAAATGAATGTAGATCTTTTAAGCTCATGATTCCGTGAATATCTTATGCATGTAAATGGTTTATATGATGTTGCTTTAGTAGCGACGTTAGGGAACCCGGGAGGACTTAAGTTGTATAAATCTTACATTCAAGTAGTAGAAAATTATTTCTTCTTTTAGAAATATGAAGTGTAATGATGAATATTATTCTAGTTAAAATAAATAAAAAAATAAAAAAAAATTCACTACTTGCATTTTATAGAGGTTTTATGTCTTGTCCTCTTGGGTTGCCTGGCGGGGTGTTACAGTTTTGGTCATTTTGGTCGTGACTATTCCTCTACACAGTAAAAAAATGTAACTGTCTAATGATTATATGTAATGTTGAATGGATTAAATTCTTTATTCTTGGTAGAAGTGGATGGAGTTTCCAAGATGTGTTGAGGAGTTTGCTCCTTGTTTAATGTTAACTATTCATGCACAATCCACTCATACAATAGTGAAGTTACAAAACTAAACCAATGGCATGTTTACAACAAAGAAATAGAATGATAATAATATGCTGAAAATTCTATATATTCTATTTAATACATGCCAAAGGACCAGTCCCAACAATTCTTAAACATACTAGTTATCTAATATGATCAATTGTTAATAAAGGTCTAATTCTGTAGACTGCTAGCATGAAGGAAGATTTGACCTAGCCAAATTTTCCTTTTACCACACAAAAAAAAAGTGTGATAACTATGTCTACTCCAACCTTAATTGTTTAAGAATTCATCATATCAGATAAAGTATGTTTAAGAATTGTTGGGAGTTCTATTAGACCTTTGTTGTAAACATTTCATTGGTTTTCAAATGTTTGGCATTTGTTGATATTACTGGCATATATGTTTAATGACACCATTGTATATTGTTGTCACTGAAATGACCGCATTCTACTGGTGTCATGCCCTAGCCTATACTTTAACTCTATTATTTGATGTTATTGGTGCTTGTGCTCAAGGATATCCATTTTTTTGAAATGTTGACTGTGGTTATTAAATGGATAGCCCATGAGCTTCTAGCTAGGTGTCATTTGTATTGATAGCTTAGGGCATCAAATGTATTGTATCATTGATAGTTGATACTTTGTTACTAAAGGGCTAAGTGTTGTGAGCTCGTGCCCACCATCTATTAGGCATCTACCCACACTACTATGGCATAGTATCCTTCATTTACATCTAATCTGATCTTCAATCATACCAATCTTGACAAGGTTGCATCATTCAATCTTCTTGAATCAAGTCATTCTTCAGTTGTCTTCATCTTGCTTTCTTGCTTCACCCAAGGTTAATGGTGGAAACTAGAGCTTCCTCACATAAGAAATCCAAAGAAACACTCAACACCGTACCTTTGACTATTCACAAGGGTCCAACTCTTGAGCAACTCTACAATTCTGGTCTTTATGAAGATGACGGTCTTAGCAATTTTTGATTGAAATACACAATACAATGATAACAAGGAAATAGGACAAAGAACGATTCTGATTTAGTTTCTCTATTTTGATCTCTAAGTGGCTTACAACCTTAGAGAAGTATATGTAGATTTACAAATGCAATTGCAAGATACATAGCTGCCGATAATTCATAAGAAATCCATGCATCCAATTTGAATAGCAATTAATACAAAGAAATAGGGTCCTCCAATGGCCCAATCATCTGGACCTTGACTGTCCCCTCAACCAGTGACCCTTCAAAACTGGGTTATCATGCAATCAGTGAATGATCCTTCATTCTCCTAGTCTACCTTGCATCCAAACATACTGGAAATACACAATACAATGATAACAAGTCTTTCACAATCCCCCTGCCCTCAAGGGACACTATCAACGATCCCTTCCACATAGCATTTCACTATTGTATGAGTGGATTGTGCAGGAACAGTTAACATTAAACAAGGAGCAAACTCCTCAACACATCTTTGTTGTAAACATGCCACTGGTTCAGTTTTGTAAATTTGTTTTTTGTGTTAAATGCATTTAAATGGAACATTAAGCATAGTAATAATATGCTTAATCTATTAGTAATTGCAGATTAAATGCCCATAACACCTTTATCAGTTTAGCATGTTATTATAAGATACTAAAGAAGACCTACTATTTGTCAGAGAAATCTTCACTGTCCCCCACAATGAAGACAATGAAGATTGACCTCCTGCCCCACAACAAAGAACATTGTAATAAGAATAAGATATAATATAGTGTTAGAATAAATGTTGAACAAAGACATGTAATGCTTAAGTTAATGATCTAAAAAGCTGCAAATATAGGAATTGAAAAAGAAGATAGTGCCAAGAAACATTTTCACAAATGTGAAATGTGAGGAAAAGTAATAACATTAACAATGCCAAGATTCACAACATTAAATTTCACCTGTGGATGAGTTTCTGCAGTGGATTGCCTAGCATCAAAAATATGTTGAGTTGTATTTGAGCTGTAACTAAGATTATCATGTGGAACAAACCCTAAACTTTGAAAGCATTCTCCAACCTGGCAATTCAAAATTCAATCTAGGCAAGCATCAATAAGTGAAATAAATTATAGACATCAACATCAACATCATGATAATCATTAGAAATAAACTTTAAAGACATATTTTGGATAGTACTATGTTTTTTGAAAGTTTTTGTGATGCTTCTAAACTTGAAAGACATATTTTATGGCTTAATGATAACATAGATTAGTGTTTTGTTTTCTGATGGAATGTTGTTGATCATTCATGGTCTTGAAGAAACTTTTGATTATTTTGATTCTCAAGTCTTGACCTTGTTTCTCAATGTGATATATACTGACCACAAGATGGTTCAGTTGGTCCTCTCTTTTTGTTTAATCATTTCTCTTCTTCATGGTGTAAGTGTTCATTAATATTCATTAATGGCGGGTGGTGATTCCTTGGTAATAAAGGCATTGACAACATTCATAATCATATAGCTCTTTACTTGATCTAGTCACATCATCAACATCGAGGTCAGTTTGTCTAGCCTCAGCCTCAACCTCAACCTGCTCATTAACAATAGCATCTACACTCTCTACAGCTGCAATACAAATTGTTACATTAATCCAAACACCAATTGCAATTAAATTTGTATTACTACACCAATCAATTTAAGATGTTTACTTGTATTACTGTGATGCACGTCCTCATTGTCATCAACACGCACAGGTTGTGTATGGCAAGAATCAGCAGGCTCCAAAGTTTCTAGATAACCATTTTTTAGAAGAAGAAAAAGTGGAGGCCAAAGAAGGGATAATTGTGAAGGTTTTCTAGATGTAGGTTACTGAATCATCATCTCTTGTTGATATATTTTAGATTCTACTCCAGAATGAACAAACTATAGAGATATAACACAACTAAACATAGAATAAAGTAAACAAGAAGGGATAAAAGATACCCGAATATCATCCAAGTATACTCTAGTCTATATGCCTCCAACTGTACTAACAAAGGTGCTGAGGAGAACTTGATTAGTACCTTAGTGTTAGTGTATTGAGGAAGAGTCTAGTCCTAACAGAGGCTTCCAGCCCTAATCAACTCATAGTTAACATTGCCAATAATTGCTAGTTGTATGGATCAGATCATAATCTGATCTTTATTCATGCTCAGACTTGTTCTTATCTATTAGCCAAAGTGGCTTATCTTTCACACCAATATATGCTGATCTAAGTTTTCTTAAGGCAGAGAATCAAGGTTTTGGGGGAGGGAAGCACGTTATGTTTTTGGTGCTTCTCTACCTAGAATCCAACACCATATATATATGAATTGAATTATCTTCAAGAGGGCCGACCTGGTCTTATTAAATATATTTAATGTTAAAGCCAAGAGGCTGACCTTGGGCCCTTAACTAATTCAACCAACACATATATATAAATGAAATAATAATCTCCTTATTATTATAAATCACACAAGGGTACTTATAGTTTGATCTTGGCCGAAAGGCTATAATTATTAACACTCTACACTGGTAATCAATCTGGCCTCCACTCCATATACATCTTCTCAGAATCTAAAAACTCTTCATCGTTGATTCTTGTCATTTTTTCAGCATCTTGATGGACTGAGACCTTAAATTATTGAGCTTGTCTTTGTTTTGAGAATAGTTAAACATTCTCTACTTAACAGGGCCAACCATGTGAAGGTGGAAGCTCATCTGGCCCCTCCTAGGAGCCTCTTATGACCCTTTACGACATTTTAAGACCTCTAAGATGTATTCTTAGGGATCGTAAATGGTTGTTAAGGGTCATAAGGGGTCCTGGGACACAAAAACTAAGAAACATAATTGTAGGCATCGTGGTCACAATTTTTGGGAGATAATGTAATTGAGTTGTATACCTAGACGGTGGAGAGAAACTCCTGCACCTCTGATTCCAAGTTGACTACATCTGTTTCTCATGAATACAAGGTCCTCCAATAGATGTATTCAACTTGAAATTGGGGGTGCAGAAGTTACTCTACACCGCTTGGATACACAACTCAATTACGTTGTCTCCAAAAGATTGTGACTATGATGCCTACAATTATGTTTCTCAGCTATTGTGAAATCTACATTTATGTTTCTTAGTTGTCATGTTTATGTGCATGTTTTTTTATGTATTTTGGATAGTAAGTCTAATTTAATTTGTCCGTGGACTAAGACCTTAAATCATGTAATGAGGATGCTTAGAACACTAGTATATGCAAATTTCATTATTTAATAATAAAAATTTATTAAAATGTTTATACCTTCTCCCATTTGCTAGTGTAATTCCTCTTTGAGTATCCCCTTTCTCCTTTGCATCCAAAATGAACTCATTCCAATCCCTCACTAGAATAAAGGGAGGATGCTCAAACTTCAACAAGACTTCATACACGCAATGTTCATAGATTATGTTCAATGCATTATTTACATTCATAGATCAATGTTGCATACAAATCTATGGATGGTGCATGTTACAAAGTCACGCTCAAGCTTGAAAATGATAGTCAATCCATAGTCAAGGTCAAGGAACAAATGGAACAACCAAGAAAACACTATACGTTAAATCATGTGATTGATAGTAGATTGGGGCTCACCTGAGCCATAAACATGAAGAATTATTCTAAAAAAAGATGTAAACCATATATATGCACACTTGAGGCAAAGAGAAGTTACATCATATCCATATTAAAATATTAGTTACAATATGAAAATACTAAACTAACTAATTCCTAAATTCATCTCTCCATATGGTTGCAACAAAGATATGCGATTACAATACAAAGAAGGCATCATAAAAATATAATTTCAGAATTTGCCCTAGCTTGACACATTTTGCACTCAAATCCTTCATCGCGGATAAGTGGAGATGGGCAGATAGATGCAAATGAGTTTTCATCGACCCAAGTAAAGTATCTGCAACCATTATTTCCCTGTGATGCCTAGTCTACATTAGTTCTTATATTATAATGAATAGTATTTACATTAGAAACATTAAATATATACACATTAGCAACCTTTTCTCTATTTGGGCAGCACCAAAATTATCATCCAGGGTTGTTCGGTGTCCGTGAAGTCTTCAACACACACTGCCCACCACCACATCGATAGTTTGGCACATTGACAAGAGTCATCGAGCCTATATATCAATAATGCACCGCACCATCATTACTGCATTTATTATTTTTATATGATTATTTTTATATGAAATACACCAAGGAGTACCATCAGAAATATTAACCATTTACAATAATGAAAAGTAAACCTAAATCAAATAGCTCATTTTTTTATCAGCATGTGTAGTCTCTGTGTATATGAAAAATGAAAGAAATATGAAGCTGAAATAAAATAGTGAACAAAATAGTATTTGATCCACATAGACTGAATGAAATATACCATCAAAAGAAGGTTACAAAATCTTGTCACAAAGCACAGACATAGGAAATAAAAAAGGGACAAAAGACAAGAAATAAGAAAAATCATTACGACTATAGAAAAATCATTTATACTACAATAAAAAAAAGAAACACTCTTTGTCAACAATTTTCAAAATCATTAGGACTATAGAAAAATAATTAAGACTATACAAAATCAAATTTTAGAAATGGACAGTTTTGATGCTTTGCCATTACAACAATTGAGCATTCATCATTTGGTATTGTGTATTCCATTTAAGTATGTCAACAATGTTCAAAATCCTATCACCAAGCATAGACAAGAAATAAGAAAAATCATTAGGACTATAGAAAAATCAAGTTCTATTAATGGACGGTTCTGATATTGCTTTTCCATTACAAAAATTGAGCATTCATCATTTGGTACTTCTTGGTGTATTCCATTTAAGTTTTTTAGTTGTCATGTTTATGTGCATGTTCTTTATGAGTTTGGTTTCTCTGCTTTGCAAGGGATGCGTCGATAGGTAATTGATTTCAAAGCATAATGATTTGACAATCTTTTTTCAGGATAGGCGTAATCATCCCGCCAACCTTAATTAGCAACATTTGTGATATATGTCAAGTACTTATAATCAATATGCCTAAAAAATAGAGACTTAGTAGTAAAAGCATGTCCTTTGGTTTACTAGTTTACTTATAATTAGTTTGTCCTTTGGTTTACTAGTTTAATCTGGTTTAAGAATGGTTTGTTTCATGTTTGAATGTACCATTGAATGAAGCTTGGCTATATTAAGTACAATCTTAAGACTCGTGACTCTTCAAATTCTCTTGTTTCCTTCAGACCTCCAAACATGTGTACTTTGAGTAGCCCTCCAACAAATGGACTTGTGATGATTTTCACAATAGTACATGTGTAGAGGACTACTAAAAGTACTGCTTAGGAAAATTTGAATGTTCATCACCTGTGCATATAAGAGTTGATCATAGAAGGTATATGCTCTTGGGTAAGCTCCCAATAGTGCTCAGGTAAATATGCATGTTCATCACCTATGCATATGAAGTGGCTCTAATGGAAGATACAATTACTAAATTCTACATACTCCTTATTTTGTTCTGCGTTGATATTGTTAGACATGGTCTTTCTTGAATGGAATGACTCGTTACTTGTACATTGACTAGAATGTTGGTGGAAGAAGGATGATTTGTTTGCAACCATTTTTTCAACTCTAATTTTCTCAACATAAAGGGACATTTATCATAGCCATAGAAACATGATTATTTTAAAATGAAATACACCAAGGAGTACCATCAGAAATATTGACTATTTACAATCATAAATAGTTAATCTTAATCAAATAGCTCATTTTTTTATCAACATGTGTACTCTCTGTGTATATGAAAAATGAATGAAATATCAAGTTGAAATAAAATAGTGAACAAAAATTCAAATTCAAGGCCTAATTTATCAAGAGCAACAAACATTAGGACGAAAGAAAAATCATTAAGAGTATAGAAAAATCATTAGGACTATAGAAAAATCATTAAGACTAAAAAATCAAGTTCTAGAAAAATCATTAAGAGTACTATAGAAAAATCATTAGGACTATAGAAAAATAATTAAGACTACAAAATCAAGTTCTAGAAAAATCATTATGACTATAGGAAAATCATTTAGACTATAAAATCAAGTTCTAGAAATGGACGGTTCTGATGCTTTGCCATTACAACAATTGAGCATTCATCATTTGGTACTTCTTGGTGTATTCCATTTAAGTTTTTTAGCTGCTGTGTTTATGTGCATGTTCTTTATGTGTTTGGCTTCTCTCCCTCGTAAGGGATATGTTGATAGGTAATTGATTTGAAAGAAAAATGATTTGACTGTTCCAAGTAATGTTTTTAAGCCTTTGAAGTTTCTGATGATCCTGATGTAAGTTGATTGGATTAAGCAATTTGGGGATCCAATAGGACTTTAAGGGAGTTCAATAAATGTTTTGGAAGACTTAGAGGAACTATTAGCATGACTGTTCCTTCATCTACAATGAGTTAGACTAAATCTGCTAAGTTTTTCCTTTGTTTTGAAGTGTATTTTGTAATCTATTTCCTTTCCATGGACCCAAAGACCTAGGACCCATGGAAAAATGACACTAACAATGTATTATACAACTCTAATGTTTTTGACTTGTAGAGATTTGAGAAAGTAAAGAGAACACTAGCTATTTTTAATGTTAACTATTCCTGCACAATCCACTCATACAATAGTGAAATGCTATGTGATTGACAATTTCATACAATTGGTCCTTTGGCGTGTATTAAACATAATAGAATTTTTAGCATATTATTATCATTCTATTTCTTTGTTGTAAACATGTCATTGGTTCAGTTTTAATCTACTGGTGTCATGCCCTAGCCCATGCTTTATCTCCATTATTTGATGTTATTCACTATTTTGAAATGTTGACTATGGTTATCAAATGGAAAAAATAGAAAAAAAATTTGTACATGAATTTTTTTTTACAAAACTGAACCAATGGCATGTTTACAACAAAGAAATAGAATTATAATAATATGCTGAAAATTCTATTTTGTTTAATACACGCCAAAGGACCAGTTGTATGAAAATGTCAATCACATAGCATTTCACTATTGTATGAGTGGATTGTGTAGGAACAGTTAACATTAAACAAGGAGAAAACTCCTCAACACATCTTGGAAACCATTGAATTCAATAATAAATGAAACCTAACACCAACACTATTCCTTCCATTCACTTCTACCAAGAATTCCAGCACAAGCACAAGCTATTCCAAACTTCAAGTAAAATGAGAAATATGCTATATCAAATCATTCATATTCATAGTAACCATTCAAAGGATGATTTTTTCAATGAACCCTCTGACTATACCCCTGCGGCAGAGAAAGGAAACCTCAAAATAGAGAAAGGAAACTTAGTAAAACTAGTCTATGCCGCTATTTGTGAGGGTACAGTCATGATAAGTGCCTCTTAAACCTCTCCAAACATGTAAGAATGTCTTTAAATACTTCATTGATCTCTTCTAAACATTAATGCATGGACAATCAAACCAGTAGTCTCCAAAGAATTCAATAAGTGAATATGAATGTTTGAAAACTTTCCTCTCAACTTCCCCAACCACTCCTAATTAGTTAGAGGGATTAGTTGAGTGTTTAGACACTAAAACTTCTTAAACATACTTTATCTGATATGATGAATTGTAATATCAACAAATGTGAATCCAAACATTTCAAAATAGTGAATCGATATCCTTGAGCACAAGCACCAATAACATCAAATAATGGAGATAAAGCATGGGCTAGGACACAATACCAGTAGAATCGGTCATTTTAGTGAGCATTCATGATCAAATAAAATGTAATGCATTTGAAATTTGTGGTCGAATATGATGCCAGAGGCTCGAAAGACATTGCCCGTCAAAGATACCAATCAAAGATGAAGAAATCACATACCTTCTCTTGCGCTCAGCTTGCACGAAGGAAGATTTGATATCCAAATCTTCCTTGTACCACATGAAGAACATGCCATTGGTTTAGTTTATCATGTTATTATCATATCAGATAAAGTATGTTTAAGAATTGTTGGTAAGGAGGGGAATAGTGGAGATTCTAGAAATATCCCTCTAATCGATTAGGAGTGGTTGGGGAAGTTGAGAGGAAAGTTTTCAAACATTCATATTCACTTATTGAATGCTTTGGAGACTACTGGTTTGGCTGTACATGCATTACCAGTGACTGAGATTCATTAAAGGATACAAAACCCTTCATTTTGGGTTATTATGTGTGGATTCATCCGCTTTAGCCAGGAAGATCAAGAAGATGGGGCAGGAGGACATTGTGGTAGACGAAGTATTTAAAGAAGCAACAAGAAGCAATAGAAAAATTTTTAGGAGTTTGGAACAAAATTTTAGAATCCATGAATGGTATGGGTAAGGTGACCTTCATTCTTGGTCGTGACTTCAATGAAACATTGGATATGGCTGATAAGAAGAAGGGTCACTTGTTGATAGTGTTCCTTGAGGGAAGGGGGATTGTGAAAGACTTGTTATCATTGTATTGTATATTTCCAATATGTTTGGATGTAGGGTAGACCAAGAGAATGAAGGATCACTCACTGATTGCATGATAACCCAGTTTTGAAGGGTCACTGGTTGAGGGGACAATCAAGGTCCAGATGTTGATAGTAATTCATTGAGGGAAGGGGGATTGTAAAAGACTTGTTATCATTGTATTGTGTATTTTGAATATGTTTGGATGTAGGGCAGACCAGGAGAATGAAGGATCACTCACTGATTGCATGATAACCTAGTTTTGAAGGGTCACTGGTTGAGGGGACAGTCAAGGTCTAGATGTTGATAGTGTTCCCTAAGGGAAGGGGGATTGTGAAAGGCTTGTTATCATTGTATTGTGTATTTCCAATATGTTTGGATGCAGGGCAGACCAGAAGAATGAATGATCACTCACTGATTGCATGATAACCTAGTTTTGAAGGATCACTAGAAGAGGGGGGAATGAAGGATCACTCACTGATTGCATGATAACCCCATCAAGCATTCTTTCCTTTAAGTTTCCAAAATATCTCAAAATATGATCATTATTCTTTACTTTCTTTTATATGCTATTCTTTCTATGGTTTTGTTATCTCAGAAATATATCAAAAACATTGCAGATGTGCATATAAAAGTAAAATATTGTCCTTCAATTTTTCCACATTGAAGCATTTCCTCTTGGGAGTATTCTCTTCGTTTGTACAATATCTGTAAAAAATGGTTCCCATATTTCTTCAAGATCTATTTTAATCTTTATATTGCAATTTTGATTAGATTTGACCAATAGTTGATTTCATTGGTATTTTATAGCATATACTCCTAATGTGAAATGTGGAGAGAAAGAAAGAGACACACTAGGTATGAATTACATGATATACCCATCATCACTTAGCACTTAAATAATAAAGTATGGACAGGGAACAACCCCCTAACTTCTGGATGTTTGTTTCATGTTGGCCTCTTATTATATGCAAAGGTAGGCTTGTCTTAGGCTAACAACCATAGTGTAGGGGCCATAAATTATGGATCCCAAAATAGTGCACACTTGTATTAAATTAGGTTCACTATACTACAAGGGAATGGAAACCATGCAATAGTGCCTCATGGGGATGGAAGCAACCCTTCACCAAGAAGATGATTGTGTCTGCAATATTTACTAGAGGCAAAGAACATAATTTGGTTCCAAAAATTACTCCTAGAAGATAATGGCACCCACAAAACACTTTGAAAAGATAGCACTCACTATATCTTTTATCACTCTTTTAAAACTGGGACAATAAATCTCAAAGATTGATCAATGAATTCTTGAACACAAAGAACCATTGATAGTTATGATTCATGTGTACAATAGCCAACAACCAGTTTTTCCAATCATGGTGTCCAATAATTATGTTAGAAAAAGAATCTACAAATCCCTTACAAAACCATAATAGATTCAAACCATGAACCGTAAGAACCTAACAATGGGACTAAGAAAGATATAGCCTAAACAAATCTTGATAATATTCCACCCTATTGTAAGGCCCAAGAAGTAACTCTATCTTAAAGCTACACATTCCTCTAGATGAAGCTCAAAGGTCAGGTAGCTAAAGCATAGCAATACTTGAATGAATATAGGAATAATTTGATGTACAATCATTTGCTAGCTTGGTTTGTGGATTTTCCACATAATATTTTCCCTTTAACCACATTTATAGTTTGAGAAAATTAGAAAAAATTGTTTCAGATTTATATTATCCTTTTGAACTAGCACACTGCCATCAAAATGCATAATCATTGGTCATATCAAGAAAATTCCTATTGATTAGTAGGATATCCTTATAAAAATTTGATGCATGGATTTCTTGTGAATTATCAACTGCTATGTATCTTGCAACTATGAAAGGAATAGTGTTGGTGTTAGGTTTCATTTATTATTGAATTCAATGGTTTCCAAGATGTGTTGAGGAGTTTTCTCCTTGTTTAATTTTAATTGTTCCTGCACAATCCACTAATAAAATAGTGAAATGCTATGCGGAAGGGATGGTTGATAGTGTTCCTTGGGGGAAGGGGGATTGTGAAAGACTTTTTATCATTGTATTGTGTATTTCTAATATGTTTGGATGCAGGGCAGACCAGAAGAATGAAGGATCATTCATTGACTACATGATAATCTAGTTTTGAAGGGTCACTGGTTGAGGGGACAGTCAAGGTTTGGATGATTGGGCCATTGGAGGACCCTAGTTCTTTGCATTAATTGCTATTCAAATTGGATGCATGGATTTGTTGTGAATTATCGATTGCTATGTATCCTGCAACTGGATCTGTAAATCTGCATATACTTCTCTAGGGTTGTAAGCCACTTAGGGATCAAAATAGAGAAACTAAATAAAAATCATTCTTTGTCCTATTTCCTTTTAACAAAGTCTCAACTATCAATGATATAATACATTTGATGCCCTAAGCTATCAATACAAATGGCACCTAGCTAGAAGCTCATGGGCTGTCCATTTGATAATCATAGTCAACATTTCAAAAAAATGGATATCCTTGAGCACAAGCACCAATAACATCAAATAATGGAGTTAAAGCATGGGCTAGGGCATGACACCAGTAGAATGTGGTCATTTCTATGATAGCAATATATAATGACATCATTAAACACATATGCCAGTAATATCAACAAACGTGAATCCAAACATTTGAATACAGTGAATCGATATCCTTGAGCACAAGCACCAATAACATCAAATAATAGAGATATAGCACTGGCTAGGGCATGACACCAGTAGAATGTGGTCATTTCAGAGAGGAACTCCCTCAACAATAAAATGAAATGCATTTGAATACGATGCTAGAGGCTCGAAAGATGAAGAAATCACATACCTTCTCCCACGCTCAGCTTTCGCTCCTTTTCTCTCGCTCTCTAATTGAAATAAAAATGATGAGGTTGTTTCACTTTTTTAAAAAATGTATACCCCGAATCTATCAGAGTTTCGATGGTCAATTAAACACCCATCAGAATACTGACATCATCGGGGCCTATTACAAAAAAAAAATACCAAATTCGTAAGAAAAAGTTACCCATCAGAAACTTCTGTCAAAATTTGGCCCCAAATGTAGTAGTGGAGGAAACCCTGGCCAAGGGAAAAACCCAATTGAGTTGATACCCACAACTGATCCACTAATCAAAAGTATCATGTTAAGGATGTTGACCCTATTAGGAGTCTACTACATACATATAGTGTCTCTATCCTGATTAAAGGACTCTAGGCCTTGTTAGAAGCCTCAACCCTGCTAAGAGTTAGTATTACAGAATAGAATGATTACAAGATGAGCTCACTGCCCAAAAATGTAATATACAATGATATCAGATTACAAAAGGTAAAGTACATAACCTTTCATTGCTGCCGAATAGCTTTCCTATTCTAATTTATCTTTCTAGCTTCTTCACTTTCATAGACAAAGTCTGATTTATTTTCTTTTACAACATATATCTTCACATCATATCATTATACTATCTTATTACATCATGCATATATCTTCGCATTACATACTTCTTACATTTATACAAGTTATTAAGAATAATAACTTTGCAGTCGGCTTTACAAAACAAAAACTCTTTCCAAAATATAAAACTAACTTCTACTTCCCAAGAGTTAACATCTAGGATGTTGTCCCTTGTATGGTTAAGTCATTATTTTGATAAACAAAATAATCCACTAACTATTATACTTTTTCTATCTTCTTACTTTGCTCAGTCGGCTTCGACTCTTTCTTGGTAATCTTGCAATAGATCCTTCTGTGCATGCCATACAGACTTGCACTTCTAGATGTGTCTTTGTCATACATATAATTATCCATGTTCAAGTGCGCATGCACTGAACCTTCTTCTATCAATATCGCTATCCAAAATTGTCTCTAGTTAGATTGGAAAATGCTGCTTATACTTAGACAATTTTACTTACACTCTAACACAAATGCTTGCTAATATAGTGTGATCTTCAAACTAATTATATGTTTCCATAATGACAACAACTTGATATCCTACTCAGCCAAATTTCAAACAATCTCCCCCTTTGTCATTGGTGGCAACATATAAGAAAATTGGCCAAGTCTTACAAAGATTTCAAAATTGTGGCCATAACAAAAATTCTTCAGAATACTTATATCTCTGATTATCTACTGAATATCTATACTCCCCCTAGGAGTATGCCTTCATACTGTCTATACAATATATCATATTCTCTATACAATTTTCTACTATCACTCCCCCTTTGACAACAACGACAAAAAAAAGGGTGCCAAAACTTGTTCAAAAAATGTTTACCTTTGGATTCAAAATTGCAAAGCCGGTAGGCTTGGAACAAAATCTGCAAAGTTTATCTTTATGCTCTCTATCTCCTTCTCCCATGATTTCTTAATGGAATCTAAGAGACTAAGGAGTGCACATAAACCATAAGATGTTATTTCACATGCCTGAAGATTTGCATAGTGAATTTTCTCATAAGATGTCTTAGAGGTAAGATATTCGTCCAATTGACTTTCAATAATACTTATCTTAATTGAAACATGCTCTCTTAATAGAGAGAATCTCCTCAATTTATTTTCTTTTTCATCGCTTAGAATCCTTATTTCATCATACAATTTTCTTATATTCTTCTCAACATCTAAGATCTTCACATTCAGACTTGATAAGAGATTTGCTGTTGTTTGAATTTTTGCCTCTTTTGCTTTCATCCTCTCTGTTATTTCAGATACATGATCCTCAGATTTTGTACATTGTCTATACAGAGCTTTTCCTCTTTCCAAGCTTCTTCTCAGTTCCTTTATGCAAACATCTAAATTATCAATATCATTTTTGATATTATGACATATATCCTGAAATATCTTGGCTTCATAGGCTTCTTGAGATTTGAGTGTAACCAATATCTGATAAGTTTGTGAATTCATTATCAAATGCTTTCACAACTTCTTTTCCTCTGACCTGTGGATCTGCTTTGGTTATCTGACTGGTTATAATGTTTTGTAGTTTCTCTGTTACTTCAAGCAATGATCCTTCAAGGCTTTTTACCTTCTTATTCTTGCCAATGATTTTGTTCAAAGATGAGATCAACTCTATTTGATCATCATCATCAACTTCCTGTCCAAGACTAGCAAAGATGGATTCAATCTGTGGCTTCTCTACTACTACTTTGGGTGTGGGAGTGATTGCTACTTGTTCTTGTGATTCTTCCTATCCTGATGCCTCTGTATTAACTTGAATTTTTGATGCAGGGGCATCCAAGGTTGAGGTAGGGGCATTCTATGTCCTCGGTGAAACTGCATAGGTGTTTGTATTTTGGCTGATTTTGCTCGGTTGCAGCTTTAACCGATGACCTCAATCATTGAAGGAAGATTGGTCATTGAAGGAAATTGGTAGTCTCTGATGCTCGGTGAAAGTGTTACTCGATCATGCCTACGGTGCTTGGTCGACATTGGTGCTCAATGATGCTTGACATCCTCAGTTAATTCACTGATGCTCGGTAGTTCTGGCTTACCAACTGGAGTTCTATGTGATTTTTTGGGCCAACTTGGCATATTTATTATTTGTATCTTTTGTTGGATTATCCTAAGTGGATTTGGAGGCCGACATGCTGAATTAAATGTTTGTATACAATTTGTAAGCTGACTTGTATGGCATTTAATATTTTTTAGGAAGAGTTAAGGGTTTCATCTTGTCGACTTGTGGTTGATGATTAGTATTTAAGGGGTGTTTGGGTAGATGTTTAAACATAACTTAGTATAGGACTTAGTAGATCTGGATCACGAGATATGAAGCTTGAAAGCTAAAGTTGGAAAAGTTGTGGAAAAGATCTTGCATGATCTTGCAGATCATATTTCTATCTAATAATTTGTAATAGAAGAGCTAGTGGTTTGGACACTTGGGAACAAGGAGATTGCTTGGAGGCTTGTGAGCTCAAGTTTAGATCTGCCTTAGGGTTTCCATCAGCTTCTAATTATCTTTAGAGATGAACTAGCTAGATATTGTAGTGGATTTGGTTGTGGATCTTGCATAATTATTTGTGGTTGTAATTATCCCTAACCCAGAAGGCCTTACAGTCAGGCATGTTAATGCAAATTAATTGAAACAATTATTCTGTCATCTATTGTGTTGAGTATTATGTTGTGTAATTCTAAAGCTTCTCATCCTGAACTACCCTTAATTAAATCCTTTAGCCTTGGTCTGCGTTAGGTGGTATCAGAGTGAAAGTTGATCTTGTGGAGGAGAAGATAACCTAGCAAGGATGATCTTGTGAAGTTGAGCTTGTTGGTGAAGAGATCATATGATCTTGATTACAGATCTGTGGCACTGAACTTGTGAAATTATGCCCTTGTTGTTTGCAAGATTGTAGATTGTGATCTGACTTGCATATAACTTGGAAATTGTCACAAGGTGGTTGGTGAGGGTTTTTTGTAGAGGGTTTATTTTTCATATCTTTAAGGATGCCTCTAAGAAGATTCAACCCTAGACTTATTTATGATCTTTGTGATACTATGGAATCCTAGATCACAAAGAAAGTGAAATCAGATTTCAGATCTGAGATGGAATTGATGAAGAATGACATGGTCGTCGAGATCATGAGAGCTATTACTAATATACCTCAGAATGTTTGTACTGAGGATGGCTATGAAGAAGCTATTAAAGACTTTGAACCTACTAGATCTAGTGGTGATGACTGAAGGGATAGATCTGGTGAAGACAGAACTACTTGGTTACCTAGATCTGCTACTTGGTTTAGTAATTACCGAATGGAAGTTTCTACTTTCTCTGGTACTTTGAAACTTGACAATCTGATTGATTGGATTAGTGAACTTGAAGATTTCTTTGAGCTGGAAGAAATTGAAGATTCTCTTTGGGTGAGATTAGCACAGACTAAGTTGAAAGGACATGTTACTCTTTGGTGGAAAGAACTACAAAGAGATAGAGAAGATGAAGGTGAAATGAAGATCAATCGGTGGAGGTTGACGGTGACAAAATTGAAAGCTAAGTTCATACTAGTTGACTATGAGCTTGAATTATTTAAGAAGTTGCAGAATTTGAAGTAGAAAGATTTATCTATTGAAGATTATACCGAGGAATTCTATAAGCTTACCATTCGGTCTAGACACAGAGAACTTGGTAAGGAAAAGGTAGCTTGGTATGCGAATGGTTTGAGATTCAATATTCAAGATGAGCTTGGTATGCTAAAGATTGATTTTGTTGAAGATGTTTTTCAGTATTCTTTGAAGGAAGAAGATAAGTTGAAGAGGAAACAACCTAATAATTCCTGAGGGAAGGAGAAAATTGATCACTCAGTGAAGGATAAACCGACTGATGTAGAAGATGAATAGAAACTTGTGGAACCAAAGAAGAAGATAGGTAGAGTTATCTTTAAGGGAACTTTCTATAATTATGGAGAGGAAGGACATCATTCTTTTGAGTGTACATAGAAGAAGGTTGACCGATGAACTACTGTGGTAAATAAAAAAACATTTAGAATGAACATGAATCAGAGAACTTGCTGCTTCGGTAAACTTTGCTCGGTACAAAGGATGAACCTTGTTAGAGGAGTAATTTGTTTAGGACCTAATGAAAATCTGAAGGTAAACTCTATGATGTTATTGTTGATAATGGTAGTACTGATAACCTTTTTGCTGAGGAAATGGTTAGGAAACTTGGTTTGAATAGAATGAAACATCCACATCCTTATCAGATTGGCTGGTTACAAGATGATCATGCTCTGAAAGTTAGAGAACAATGCTTCATTGATGTTCAGATTGACTAGTATAAGGATCTTATGTTATGTGATATTATGAAGATGAATAGTTGTGATATATTGCTCATTAGACCTTGGCAATATGATTGCAGAGCTATTTATGACTTTGTGAAGAATGTATTTACTATTGAGAAGGATGACATGAATTTTTCACTGATGCCTTTGATGGATACAAAGCTCAATAGGAGAAGCTCAAGTATTGGTTCCTAAGTTGAGTTGGTAGATCTAGAGAAAATGAGTGATTAGTTTGGAGAACTGACCTATATTTTGTCTAGAAAAGACTTGAAGAGACAAAGGAAACTGAAGCAGAAGAAGATGCAAGTAGAGAATATGGAGGACTTGCATGTGAAGAACTAGTTCAAGGTTCATGTGTTGAATCTTGAAAGATGTTCTTCTCACATATGAACATCTTTTGGAACCTGGGGTGTCTAATGCAGGGGCATCCAAGGTTGAGGCAGGGGCATTCTGTGTCCTTGGTGAAACTGCATAGGTATTTGTATTTTGGCTGGTTTTGCTTGGTTGCAACTTTAACGGACAACCTCAATCATTGAAGGAAGCTCGGTCACTGAAGGAACTTGGTATTCTTTGATTCTCGGTGAAAGTGTTACTCGGTCATGCCTATGGTGCTTGGTTGACATTGGTGCTCAGCGATGCTTTACATGCTCAGTTAATTCACTGATGCTTGGTAGTTCTGGCTTATCGACTGGAGTTCTATGTGATTTGTTGTGTCGACTTGGTGCATTTATTGTTTGTATCTTTTTTTGGATTCTCCTAAGTGGATTTGGATGCTAACATGCTGAATTAAATGTTTGTATACAATTTGTAAGCTGACTTGTATGGCATTTAATATTTGTTAGGAAGAGCTAAGGGTTTCATCTTTCTGACTTATGGTTGATGATTAGTACTTAAGGGGTGTTTGGGTAGATTTTTAGACACAACTTAGTAGAGGAATTTGCAAATCTGGATCGTCAGATATGAAGCTTGAAAGCTAAAGTTGGAAAAGTTGTGGAAAAGATCTTGCATGATCTTGCAGATCAGATTTCTTTCTGATAGTTTGTAATAGAAGAGCTAGTGGTTTGCACACTTGGGAACAAGTAGATTGCTTGGAGGCTTGCGAGCTAAAGTTTAGATCTGCCTTAGGGTTTCCATTAGCTTCTAATTATCTTCAAAGTTGAACTAGCTAGAGATTATAGTGGATCTAGTTATGGATCTTGAAAAATTGTTTCTGATTATAATTGGCCCTAACCTGGAAGGCCTTATAGCCGGGCATGTTAATGCAAATTACTTGAAATAATTATTGTGTCATCTATTGTGTTGAGTATTCCGCTGTGTAATTTTGAAGCTACTCGGCCTAAACTATCCTTAATTGGATCCTTCTAGCCTTGGTCTGCATCAATTTCTACTTGTATATATTTTTCTTCTTCTTCTTTTCTTGTTTCCTTTCCTTCTTCCTCATCAACTATCATATCCTGCTGCTCAGGGGTCAAATTTCAACAATGTTCTCAAGGTTTCTGAATGAGTTATCTTCACTATCCAAAGTGATATTCATTCCTTCCACATTCATGGTTTCATCTTCAATGTTGATTGATGGTGGCAGTGATGGTGAAAGAATTTTATGATGCTTAGCTTCCAATACTTGATTTGATGCACTTGTGTGCTCACTAGGGCCGAAGGTCATTACTTTTATAACTGCCTGTTCAGTTTCTTTATTTATTTCTTCATAGTTTCCTCCCATTATCAAGATGGTTCTCATTTTCATTCTTAAATGAGTATTAAGATTTTTCATAATTTCTTTGAAATGATCTTCATCTTTAATGTCACAGAGCTTCCTCACATAGTTTTCTCTTATGTTTTTATCTTCTTCAACTGCTCTTTTCTTTCTGTTCACTAACTTTTCAAAGAGTTCATCATGAATATTTATTTGAATACTATCAAACCTTTTATGTACCAGTATCATATACCTGACAACTACATTTTCTAAGTTCAACTTCTCAGAAAAATTGTACAACTCATAGTATTCATTCATTTTAGAGAAATCTCCTTCATTAATGATTAAAGCATTTACTTTCTCAATCTTTGGTTTCCATTTTTTTTTACTACTTCTAGTTTCTTCATCATCTTTTACTTTAGATACCTTTCTATGTGCTGGTGTGAATATAGTCTTCTATCTCTTTCTTGGCCCACTTGCCATTTCCTTTACTCTTTCTACTGGTGGAGTGCTGGAGGATCTAGTAGATTTTCTTACTTCCTGCACTTCTTCAACTTTAACCACTTCTAAATTTTGAATATCTTTAGTTTGACCTACAACTGATGATAGGGGTGGAATAGACAAAACTTCTTTTTGTCCAATATCTTTTATTGTTGTTTCTATCTTCTTCACAACTAGAAATTCATGTTCTAACATTCCTATGTCCATAAGAATCTTCTTAATAGTGTTGTCAACTCTCTTCTTGGCTAATTTATCTTCATGCAGAGACTTCACGGAGTTAAAGTTCTCCTCATAAGTTCCAAATCTGTAACAATTCACATCCAACTTACTCTTAAGAAATCTATTCACATACTCTTCTATTTCAACTTCAGAGACTTCATATCCAAGTGCATCTATAAATTCCACTCTCAGTTCAACAACTTCAACAAAAGTGAAATCAGTGTCAACCATAAAACATATATCATTTTTGTGTTTCTCTACTATAGCCTGTGGAATCCTTGACCTTTTTCTCATTTGATTTTGAAATGTTTTAATTACTAAGGTTGCACTCTTATTAATTTTGTCTATAGGGTGTCTCAGATAGACCTTATTGATTATGTCCATAGAAGTCCTGTTATCATTCCAATCTTCTCTAATAGTGTATGGAAATCTTCTCAATAAATGAAAAAACATGTATGTAATCAAGAATGAGAATCTAAATGGTGAGTTCTTGGTTCTCTTAATCTTTTCAAGGTTCTCAAACAAATGAATTCTTAAAATTTCACACATATCAACTTGAACTTTTTCAACACACATCAAATATGCTGCATGAACCATTCCAATTGCCATGTCATCTTCTCTAGAATTTGTACAAAACTTAGATGTTAAGATCTTGCTCACATATCTAACATCATCTTGTGTTATTTTCTGATTACTATCCCTCTACCATTATAGGATGACTTTGTGTTATCCAATACAACCTTCTTTACATTTTTCTCATTAAAGGGTATGAATCCAACTTTAGAAAACTTGGTTACCTCATGAATGAGGTTTGCAGTGATATGTATCACTCTATCATCTAGCCAAAATTTCCCATTGTGAATTTTTCTTAAAATGATCTTAGTGCATTCATCATCTTCGAATTCATAGTGTAGTGAATACTTCACATTTTATTTTCCTTTAAATGCTGAAACCCTACTTTCAATGACATATCCTGATTGTATAACTTCTCATACTCCTTAATCATATTACCATCACTGAGGGTCTCAAATTTACATTTTAAATAACTTTTTACATCCTCTAAATGTATAACTTCATTTGGTACAGATGACAATGCAAGACTAGGGTCTTCTTCCAAGGGTTCTACTGGTTCCCTTTTGACTCTAGGTGTAACAGTATCTCTTACATGGTGAATAATTGATACATCCATGTTTTCTACAAAAGCTTTAATTGCTTGATATATTTTCTTAGTAGAATACCTCAAATTCATGATTTAGGGCTTTGCATAGATCTAGCACGAAATTCTTTACCAAATTCTACAAACTTCTCTCAATCACCAATGTATTGATCTCCTTATCACTTTTAGTTTCTTGAATGATCAAATAATATTGATCGTAAGCTTTTAACCTTTTAATCTTTCAAGATTCTGACATCGCATTCAATTCTTTTGCCATTTCTTTCCAAAAAGTTATTCCTATTTTCCTGCAAAACTTCATACTTATCGCGAACTCGCATACATTCATATTATCTCATGCGCTCTTAACCATAACATCATTATATCACATACTACCTTACATTAACTGTGCAAGACTCAATTCATTCTACTCTAACTTCTATTTTATCCTAAGTTCCTATTCTAATGCATTTTTTAATGAATTAAGTGCTTTGAGATGGGTTAGCAAGAGATTCACACTTACTATTAGATACTTCACGTGTTTGATTACCTTGAGTACTAAGTGCATTTTCTTGATCTATGGCTTTAACAAATTTTACTTCTTCTGAATTACTACAACATCCTTTCTAGTTGTTTCTTGCATTCTCATTTCTCCTTGTATAGCTTCTAGGATTAGGGTTTCTCATCTTGTTCATTCTGTAGAATCTTGTTGTATGACCAAATTTGTTACATATCTGGCAAACTACTCTGTTGTTTCCATATTTCAGCCCTATCTGGTTGATTTGTGATTTGCAATTCTTGGCAATGTGTCCAATCTTGTTGCATCTATAACACACAACTCCATTTCTTTTGTTCATATCTTCAGTGGGTCTCTTTTCAACATGGTTAGTATCTCTAAATATTCTACTACTATTATTATCATTATATCTAGGTTTCTTACAATCAATAGCTCTATGTCCAAAACCATGACAATTATAACAATAACCATTGAGAGGTTTGAATTTCTTACCTGTGCAATCTTTCTTCATATGTCCAAAAGTATTACATGCAAAACATCTACCTTTGAATTCTCTTTGTGTATCTTTAGGTGGTTCATCTTCTTTAGGTGGATTGGGTATGTCTTTAGATTTTTTAGCTTCATTAGGTTTCTTTTCATCTTTGTTCTTAGAGGCTTTCAGATTTGGTTCCTGTAAGGAAACTCAGGTGCGGAAACAACTTCCTACACTAATCTCTATAGGAGAGTATTGTGCAAATTCTTTTAAATCCTTACAATTTCATATTCATTAACTAATTTAACAAAGCTATTGCAACCACATACCATGCATATAGAAAAATAGAGAATGACACAATGATATACCCTAGGGAAACCTTTCGGTAAAAACCCCAGCACTCCAAAACCTAGACAATGTATTGATCAAAACTATTACAGCTTACAATACACTTGCAATGCAAGTTCTTTCAGAAGATTTCTAAACCCTTGAAGACAAATCACGGCAGCATAAAACATTCCAACAATACACTCGCATCATATCTCTTCGCAACCCTAAAAAAGCTTATATCATGCGCATCACTTTTTAGGGCTACTCCCAAAGATAACTGTATTAGGGTTTTACCATTCTCCGAGAAAATAGGAACCCCAAATTTTTTTCCAGGGCAATGCCCCGAACCCCACAATTGGGGAAGAGTGTACAGTACTCAAATTTATCAATTGTCACATGTCTTCACCTATCATTGAATCTTCCTGACATAGCTCTTACGTGTCATAGGAATCCGTCATAACCATTTTAGCCATGATCTCCTTACACACAATTCAAGATGCTGACACATCAACATTATTTGCAAGAAATACACTTTACAAAACAAATAATAAGAATAGGAATTATCCAAGGTTGAGACACCTTATTCCTAACAGTTCCTTGCATTCTTCACTTATCTTAGATGAGTTAAATCCAAGACCAGTTTTATCATAATATAGCTTTTGATAAGATATTTGTTCATCAATCTTCTCACTGGTGGAATACAATTTTTCAAGATGTTGTTTAGACTGAGTCAATTCACCTTTCACAATTGTATTGTACTTCTCAAGTTCAGCATACTGCAATTTGGTTTTCTCAAGTTTAAATGTCACTTTACAAAGTTTAGACTTCAGATCTTTATTTTCAGATTTTAGATTTGATTAATTCTTGCTATTTCCATCTTTCAACCTTAACTTCAGATCTACAATCTTTAATTCATGTTTAAGGATCTCCTTTTCTTTCTTTAGATTTGAAATTTCATCACAATTTTTTATTTGAATTGTAGGTTCTTTCTTTGATTTTAGTTCTTCCAATTTTTCTTTTAGCTTCTCAATGAAGTTCTTCGCATCATCATATTTCCCTTTCAGAGTATCTCTTTCTTCAATAAGAATATCAATCTGTTCAAGAGCTTCTTCAAGATTGTTCTGTAATTGATCCATATCCATAGAGATATTACTCAAGCTACTAGGCTTTCTCTGAGTAACTTTCTTCCGAGTAACAAAGCTCTGATACCAATTGTTAGAAATAAGGAATACTAAGAGAGGGGGGGGGGGTGAATCAGTATTCTAAAAACTTTTACTTTTTCCCAATTATGGATATAACAAATTAACTTGATGCTTGGAAAATAAAGTAAATTAAATAACATGCAAAGCCATAAAGAAAATGAACTCATAACACCATGTTTGTTCTCGAGGAAACCCTGGCCAAGGGAAAACCCTGGTGGGGATGATACCCACAATTGATCCACTAATCAAAAGTATCTTGTTAAGGATGTTGACCCTGTTAGGAGTCTATTACATACATATAGTGTCGTTGTCCTAATTAAAGGACTCTAGGCCTTGTTAGAAGCCTCAACCATGCTAAGAGTTGGTATTATAGAATAGAATGATTACAAGATGAGCTCACTACAAAAACATGTAATATACAATGATATCAAATTACAAAAGGTAAAGTACATAACCTTTCACTGCTGTTGAATAGCTTTCCTATTCTGATTTAGCTTTCTAGCTTCTTCGCTTTCATATACAAAGTTTTCTTGCTTTTCTTTTACAACATATATCTTCACATCATATCATTATACTATCTTATTACAACATGCATATATATTCACATTACATACTTCTTACATTTATACAAGTTATTAAGAATAATAACTTTACAGACATCTTTACAAAACATAAAATCTTTCCAAAATATAAAAATAACTTCTTCTTGCCAAGAGTTAACATCTAGGATGTCATCCCTTGTATGGTTAATTCATTATTTTGATAAAAAAAATAATCCCTTAACTATTATACTTGTTTTGTCTTCTTACTCTGCTAAGTCGGATTTGACTCTGTCTTGGTAATCTTGCAATAGCTCCTTCCATACATGTCGTACAGACTTGCACTTCTAGATGTGTCTTTGTCATACATAGAGTTATCCATGTTCAAGTGCGCATGTACTGAACATGCTTCTATCAACATTTCTATCCAAAACTGTCTCTAGTTAGACTGGAAAATCCTGCTTATACTTAGGCAATTTTACTTGTGCTCTAACATAAATGCTTGCTAACATAGTGTGATCTTCATACTAATTATATGTTGCCATAATGACAACAACTTGATATCCTACTCAGCCAAACTACCAACAATATTAAGATTTTGTATGCTTTAAGATAGATCATTGTAAGAGAGATCAGATTAATTCAATGATTTGAGGTATTGGTGAGTTAAGATTAAGTAATTATTGATTAGATGATTGAGAAGTGATGATATCATAAATTCTATTTTGACATGGTGATGGATGGTGATTGAATGAATGTGAATTTTATAGAGTGATGCTTGATTGTTGGATTGTATGTATTCTTGATCCCCTGTTGAAGTGAGTTGTGATTAGAAGGATAGTCTTGCCTCACTGTAAGACTATTCTTGATTTCACTTAAATTTCTTCCTAATTTGAACTCTTCACCACTTTGTATATTTTAAGGTGGGTGAGAGATACATCTCTTCATTAAATCTACCCTTCACAATGATTACGACCTTTAACAATTCCCACCCTTCGAAAGAGTCACAACCATTCACCATTTTTGTTATTTACGAGTGTCAAAAACTTTCACAAGATGTCACTTCCTTGTTTTTCTTCTATTTTTTTTTCTCTTCCATTGATTCTTAGAGATCTACTCTTTCCTAAGCTCACCACATCCTAAACCCCAACCAGGAAATATGTAATACCAAGGTAAGGTAGGTTGGGCATTAGGATGAGTCATGAGAATACCTTAGAGTTAACCAAAAATGAATTGAGTCACCACTTTTTAATGTTACCTCCATGAATAATATACTATACCCCACATTGATTTCACTTAAATGTCATAAAATAAAATTTCCACCCCATTTTTATCTTCTAATGGGGGGTAGAGTCACATCTCTTCATCATATCTATCATTAGCAATCATCACAACCTTTACAATTACAACTCTTTGAAAGAGTCACAACTCACCCCTTCTTGAACCCCAACTTGGAATTATGTAAGACCAAGGTAAGATTGATAGAAATAGAGAATACTGAGAGGGGGGGCGAATCAGTATTCTACAAACTTTTACTTTTGCCCAATTATGGATATAATAGATTATCTTAATGCATGCATAACATAGAAAACTAAACAACATGCATAGCAAAAAAACAAAAGAAATCATAACACATTATTTGTTCTCGAGGAAACCCTGGCCAAGGGAAAACCCCAGTGGGGATTGTACCCACAAAGATCCACTAATCAAAAGTATCTTGTTAAGGATGTTGACCTTGTTAGGAGCCTATTACATGCATATAGTGTCTTAGTCCTAATTAAGGGACTATAGGCCTCGTTAGAAGCCTCAACCCTGCTAGGAGTTTTTAGTACAAAATATGATTACCAAATGAACCCACTACCCAAAAAAGTAATATGAAATATTTACTGATTACAAAATAGGTCAAGGTACATAACCTTATACTTCTTTCAACTTCATATCAATATCTCTTCGCTACCTTTTTCACTATCACTATTACATTCATATCATATCAACTACTACTTCTTTACATCTCTTCATACATTACATTTATACAAGTTATTAAGACTAATAACTCTTTCAGTCATCTTGCATTATACAAAATATCTTTACCCAAGGGTTAACATCTAGGATGTCATCCCTTTATATTGTTAAGATATTATTTTGAAAAACAAAATAATCCCTTAACTCTTTACCAATTCTGTCTTCATATTTTGTCCTGTCGGCTTAACACTATCTTCAATAAAACTATCATAACTTCTTCCGTACATGTTGTACTAACTTTCACTCTCATGTGAGTCTCCTATATTCACCATAGTATCTATGTTCAAGTGCGCAAGCACTGAACTTACTCCAATCAACATCACTAATCAAAACTGTCACTGGGTACACTGGCAAAAACATTGTCTCATAGACAATTTTGCATTGTGCTCTAACATACTTGCTCTCTAACCTATGTGATATTCATGTAGATCACATGTTTCCATAATGAATACATCTATGTATCTAACTCAGCCAAATTTCCAACAATCTCCCCCTTTGTCATTGGTTGCAACATATGAGAAAATTGGCTAAGTCATAGACTTCAAAAATATCAAAATTGTGGCCATGCTACAAAATATGTATCTACTGTCCTTATGACTCCATAAATCTTATAAACATACTATACTCCTTCTAGGAGTATACATCCTTATCAATTTTCTATTGTATATCTCTCCCCCTTTGATAATAATGACAAAAAAGGTAAGGAGGGTGACAAAAATGTGTTTAGACAAAAGTTATACCTTGATTCAATATTGCAAAGCCGGTAGGCTTGCAATACAATTTTCAAAGTTAATCTTCATGATCTCTAAATCTTTCTCCCATGCCTTCTTAATCAAGTCCACAACACTGAGTAGTGCTCATAATCCATAAGACACAATTTCACAGGCTTGTAGATTCACAAAATTGAACTTTTGAAAAGATGTCTTGGATGAAAGACATTCTTCCAGTTGTCCTTCAACAATGCTCAATTTGATAGAAACATGTTCTCTTAAAAGAGTGAATCTTTTCAGCTTCCTGTCCTTATCATCTTGTAAAATTCTTATTTCATCATAAATCTTGTAGATTTTCTTCTCAACATCAAGTACCTTCACATTAGGGTTGGAAAGAAGGTTTATCTCAATTTGAATTTTAGCTTCCTTGATCTTAATCTTTTTCTCTTCCTCTGCTATAAGGATCTCAGATTTTGTACACTAAATGTACAAAGATTTTCCTCTATCTAAATTCCTTCTTCAGTCTTTTATACAGATATCAAGATTGTTCATATCATTCCTGATGTTTTGACTTATGTCCAAAAGTATTTTGGCCTCATAGGCTACTTTTTCCTTCACCTTAGCTGCATCAAATAAGTTAGTAAACTCATCATCAAATGTATTCTTCACTTTCTTTTCTTTTTCCAGTGGGTCAACCTCTGCAATTTGTGTAGTGACAATGCCTTGTAACTTCTTAGTTAGCTCCTTTAGGCATCCTTCAAGGCTCTTCACTTTCTTATTCTTTCCAATAATTTTATTTAAAGATGTGATCAATTCCATATGATCATCATCATCTACTTCTTTTCCCAAACTCTCAAATATAGAACCAATCTGAATTTTCTTACCAGTCTCAGGTGTAAGATTGATTTCTTCTTGGGTGGGAACAGATACTTGTTTATCTGTCTCTTTAGATTCTTCAGTTTTGGTTTCTATCTTCTCTTCTCCTTTGGAACTATCCTACTCTTAAAAAGCTGAATTTTCAATAATGTTTTCAAGGTTTTTAAATAGATTATCATCACTGTCCAAAGTGATCTTTGTTCCTTCAACATTCATAGATTCATCTTCAATGTTGATGGCTAGTGGAGAGGGAATATCCCACTGTTCTGCTTCTTCTGCTTGCTCTTCAGGTTCTACTACAACTGATGGTTTTCCAACATTCTCTGTCATTACCTTAACTATTTCTAGCTCTGTTTCCTTGTTGATTTCTTTATACTTGCCTCCCATAATCTGAATTGTTCTTTTCTTGGTTCTCAAAAAGGTGTTCAGATCCTTCATGATCTATTTGAATTTTTCTTCATCTCTCACATCACATAGCTTCCTAACAAGATTTTCTCTAATTCTGATATCTTCATCTGATGCTCTTTTCTTCCTATTTACAAGCTTCTCATACAAAGCATCAGGTATATTACCTTGAATTGTATCAAACTTTTTGTCAGTCAATATCATGTGCTTTACCACTGCATTTTTTAGGTTCAATCTCTCTGTATAATCATAGAGATCATAGTATTTGTTCATCTTTGTGAAATATCCATCTTGAATAATTTGTTCATTAACTTTTTCAACTCTAGGTTTCTGAGTTTTCTTCTTAACAAGGGTCTCTTCATCATCTTTAATTTTTGCAATCTTTCTTTTAACTAGTGGAACTAAAGTCTTCTACCTTTTACCTGGTCCAGTAGAAATATCTTTCACTCTTTTACCAGGTGCAGAGGAGGTTGATCTAGTGGATTTTCTTGTTTCTTGATCTTTCTTAGTTACTTCCACTTTCACGTTGACTTGTGTCTCTTCTTGCTGTACTGCAACTGATGATAAAGGTGGAACAGACAAAACTTCCTTTTGTCCAATTTCTCTAACTTCTTTTGTTGTCTGTTTGGCTATTAAGAATTCATGTTCAATCATTCATGTGTCCTTTAATATCTTCTTGATTGTGCTCTCTAGTCTTTTCTTTGATTTTTTCTCTTCAAGGATAATCTTTGCAGAGTTGAAGTTCTCCTCAAAGGTTCCAAACCTATTGATGTGAATGTCCAACTTGCTCTTAAGTAGTCTACTCACATATTCTTCTATCTCAATTTTAGTAATCTCATAGCCAAGAGGGTCTATGAACTCTACTCTAGGTTCTACTACTTCAATGTATGTAAAGTCAATATCAACCATAAAGTATATCTAATTCTTATACTTTTCTACTAAAGACTAAGGGATCCTTGATCTTCTTGACATCAAATTCTGAAATGTTTTAATCACCAACACTGCACTCTCATTGACTTTGTCAATAAGATGTATCCTATACACTTTGTTAATCCTTTCCACAATAGTTTGACCATCATTTCAATCATCACTAATGGTGTAAGGAAATCTTCTTAACAAATGGAAAAATATATAAGTGATCAATGATGAGAATCTAAACTGAGAGTACTTAGTCTTCTTTATCTTTTCCAAATTCTCAAACAACTAAATTCTTAAAATCTCACACATGTCAACTTGTATTTTATCAACACACATCAAATAGGCTACATGTATCATTCTTGCTGTCATGTCATCTTCTCTTGAGTTAGCACAAAACTTAGTTGTAAGGATTTTGCACAAATATCTAACATCATCTTGTTGTATCTTGCTAATTAATATTCCTCTACCATTGTAAGCTGAATTTGTGTTGTCTATAACTATTTTCCTCATGTTCTTCTCATTCAAAAGAATGGCTCCAGTTTTAGATAGACCAGTTACCTCATGAATTAATTCAATTGTGATATCTATCACTCTATCATCTAACCAAAACTTTCCATTGTGAATTCTACTTAAAATTATCTTGGTACATTCTTCATTGTCAAAATCATATTGTAGAGAATACTTAATAATCTCATTATCTTCCAAATGCTCAAACCCTACTTTCAATGACATATCCTAATTGTAAATCTTCTAATATTCTTTTGTATAATCACCATCACTGAGAGTCTCTAGCTTACATCCCAAATAGCTTCTAATATTTTCTAGATGTAAAACTCCATCTGGTACGAATGATAAAGCTAACTTAGGGTCTTCCTCCAAGGGTTCTACTAGTTCTCTTTTGAATTTAGGTCTATTCTTATCTCTGACATTGTGAATCAATGAAATATCCATGACTTCTACTAATAACTTAACTGATTTAGAGATCTGCCAAGTAAAATACCTCGATTTCATGATTTAGGGCTTGCATAGATTCGGCACAAAAATTCTTCACCAAATCCTTGCAAAACGCTTTCAATCACTGCTAGATTTGACATCACATTCAATTCTTTTACCTCTTATTTTCAAAAAGCTGATTCTACTTACCTGCAAAACTTAAAACTTCTCGCGATCTTGCAAAACATAATATTTTTCTATGCGCTCTTAACCATAGCATCAATACATCATATACTACCTTGCATTAATTGTGAAAAACTCAATTCATCATATATCTACTTCTACACTAATCTAAGTTCCTATTCTACTGTAATTTTCATGAATTAAGTACTTTGAGATGGGTTAGGTAGAGATTCATTCTTACCACTTGATACTTCACCTTTCTGGTTACCTTTAGTGTTGAATGTGTCTCCTTGATTTGTGCTTTTAACAAACTTCACTTCTTTTGAATTACTACAACATCCTTTCTGACTGTTACTTGCATCTTCATTTCTCCTTGCATGACTTCTAGGGTTAGGATTAGGATGAACAAATCTATTGTTCATTCTACAAATCCTTGTTGTATGTCTAATCTTGTTACATATCTGACAAACTATTTCATTGTTTCCATATCTTGGTCTAGACCAATTGATCTATGATCTAAATTTTCTGCCAATGTGTCCAGCTTTGTTGCATCTATAACATACTACTCCATTTCGCCTGTGCATATCTTCAGTAGGTTTCTTATTTTCATGGTTAGTATTCCTAAACATTAGACTATTATTATTATTCTCAACAAATTTAGGTTTTCTACATTCAATAGCTCTATGTCCAAAACCATGACAATTATAACAATAACCATTAAGAGGTTTAGATTGCTTACCTGTGAAACATTTCTTCATATGACCAAAAGTATTAAAAGTAAAGCATATACCTTTAAATTCTCTTTGCATACCTTTAGGTGATTCCTCTTGCTTTGGTGGTTCTTCTTCTTTAGGTGTATCTTTAGATTTGTCAATTTCATCAGATTTCTTTTCATCTATGCTTTCAGACATTTTCAAATCTAGTTCCTTGCTTTAGATGTGTTGAATCCAAGACTAGTTTTATCATAGAATGGTTTTTGATAAGACATTTGTTCATCAATCTTCTCGCTAGTTTAATATAGTCTTTCAAGTTGCTGCTTAGATCGAGTCAATTCACCTTTCACAGTTGTATTGTATTTCTCAAGTTCGGTATATTGCAAATTGACTTTCTCAAGTTTAGATGTTACTTTACTAAGTTTAGATTTTAGTCCTTCATTTTCAAGCTTTAGATTTTCATTCTTAGATTTCAGATTTGCTTCATCTTTCCATTTCCATCTTTCAGACTTAGCTTCAAATTTTCTATCTTCAATTCATGTTTAAGGATCTCATTTTCTTTTTCTAGGTTATCATCACAATCTTCAATTTGAATTTTGGATTCCTTTTTTGATTTCAGATCTTCCAACTTTTTTTTTAATTTCTCAATAAGGTTCTTTGCATCATCATATTTTCCTTTTAGAGTGTCTTTTTCTTTAGTAAGCATATCAATCTGTTCAAGAGCTTCTTTAAGATTTTTCTTTAGCTGATCCATAGAGATCTTACTCAAGCTGCTAGACTTTCCTTGTATGATTCTTTTCTGAGTAACTAAGCTTTGATACCAATTGTTAGAAATAGGGAATACTAAGAGGGGGGGGTGAATTAGTATTCTACAAACTTTTACTTTTTCCCAATTATGGATATAATAGATTATCTTAATGCATGAATAACATAGAAAACTAAACAACATGCTTAGAAACCAAACAAAAGAACTCATAACACATTATTTGTTCTCGAGAAAACCCTGGCCAAGGGAAAACCCTGGTGGGGATGGTACCCACAAAGATCCACTAATCAAAAGTATCTTGTTAAGAATGTTGACCCTGTTAGGAGCCTATTACATGCATATAGTGTCTCAGTCCTGATTAAGGGACTATAGGCCTTGTTAGAAGCCTCAACCCTGCTAGGAGTTGGTAGTACAAAATATAACTACCGAATGAGCCCACTGCCCAAACAAGTAGTATACAATATTTATTGATTACAAAATAGGTCAAGGTACATAACCTTATACTACTTTCAACTTCACATCAATATCTCTTTGCTGCCTTTTTCACTATCACTATTACATTCATATCATATCAACTACTACTTCTTTACATCTCTTCATACATTACATTTATACAAGTTATTAAGACTAATAAATCTTTTAGTCAGCTTGCATTATACAAAATATCTTTACCCAAGGGTTAACATCTAGGATTTCATCCCTTTATATTGTTAAGACATTATTTTGATAAACAAAATAATCCCTTAACTCTTTACCAATTATGTCTTCATATTCTGTCCTATTGGCTTAACACTGTCTTCAGTAAAACTATCATAACTTCTTTCATACATGTCGTACTGACTTGCACTCTCAGGTGAGTCTCCTATAGTCACCATAGTATCTATGTTCAAGTGCACAAACACTGAACTTACCCCAATCAACATCGCTAATCAAAAGTATCATCGGGTACACTCATAAAAAACATTATCTCATACTTAGACAATTTTGCATTGTGCTCTGATATACTTGCTCTCTGACCTGTAAGATCTTCATGTAGATCATATATTTCTATAATGACAACATCTATGTATCTAACTCAGCTAAATTGCCAACAAAGATAGGCTGGGCACTGAGCTAATTCATGAGAATACTCTAAGTTAACAAAAAGATTAATTGAGTCACCACTTTTTATTATTGTTTTTTAGAATAATATACTATACCCCACATTGATTTCACTTAAATGTCTTCGTAAAATGAGATCTTGACCATTTTGTATATTTTAAGGTGGGTGTGAGCCACATCTCTTCATCAAATCTACCCTTTGCAACTATCACAACATTTTATAATTACCACTTTTTGAAAGAGTCACAAGTCTTCACCATTTTTTTCATTTGTGAGTGTTGCAATGTATCATAACTTTGCCTTTAGGAAAAGTCACTTCCATATTTTTTTCTTATTCTTTTTTCTCTTACATTAATACTTATAGGGATAGTCTTTCCTCAACTCAGCTCTTCTTGAACCCCAACTAGGCAATATGTGAGACCAAGGTAAGGTAGGTTGGGCACTGGGTTGAGTCAGGAGGATACCTTTGAGTTAACAAAAAAATGAATTGAGTCACCACATTTTATTGTTGCATCTATGAATAATATACTATACCCCACATTGATTTCACATAAATGTCCTAAAATAAAATTTTATCCCCTTTGTATCATCTAATGGGGGGAGAGTCACATCTTTTCATCATATCTATCATTTACAATTGTCGCAACCTTTTACGATTTCCATTCTTCAAAAGAGTAAAAAATCTTCACCATTTTTTTCCTTTGCGAATTTGTCACTACGTATCATAACTTTTCCTTTTGTAAAATTCACTTCCATATTTTTTCATATTCCTTTTTCTTTTACATTCATCCTTAGAGGGCTAGTATTTCCCCAGCTCACCCCTTCATGAACCCTAACATGACAATGTGCAAGACCAAGGTAAGGTAAATTGGGCACTGGGATGAGTCACAAGGATACCTTTGAGTTAACCAAAAAAAATAAAATTGAGTCACTACTTTTCATTGTTTCCTTTGTATCTTCCAATATGGAGGAGAGTCACATTTCTTCATCATGTACACCCTTTGCAATGATCACAACCTTTAACAACTGTCACCATTAAAAAGAGTTACAACCCTTTACCATTTATGTCATTTTTGAGTGTCACAACCTTTCATAATTTTTCCTTTTGCAGGAGTTACTATTTTTTTTGTTATTCTTTTTTGTTCTTTTTCTATTAATTCTTCAAGAGCTAGTCTTGCCTCAACTCACAACTTCATGAAGCTCAACTTTGCAATATATAAGACCAAGGTGAAGCAGGTTAGGCACTGGGATGAGTCATAATTATATGTCTAATTTAAATAAATAAGAGTTACACATTATTTAATGTATCCTTAAAATATATGGTGACTTAAAAATATCATATTCATACACATTATTTATAGGCAAGAAATCATAAATAGGACCATAATTCATGCTAGAAATATAGTTGGGAAATGTGATACTGAGAGGGGGGGGTGAATTAGATATCATCTACTAATCCATTTTATCATTGTCTAAAACTATTGCATAGTATCAACAAAACTTCATCAAATCAAAGTAATTAATATACTAAGCATCATTCAAGTAAGTAATCATAACTCAGTAATTTTGTTTACCCAGAAACCCTTGAAAGGTAAAACTGGGGTAGGGATGACACCCAAAAATCTTCACTACTACAGTAATAATTTTTCTAGTTAGGGCTTACAAAATTGATCAAAGATATGATCTACCCTATGAGGGGTCTTCCCTGTTAAAAGCTAAAAGACTTAAATAGTCTACCTTGCTAAAGGATTTAAAACCTACAACAAAGTACACACTCGGTTAAGAGATTACAATAGGTCTATTAGGACCACTCAGTTAAGATATTTATCTTGATACACTTGTTAGAATGTCTCAATACCCGATCCTTTGGTTTGCACTATATGCAGATTACAGATCTTCTCCTTACAGTATTGTATTGATCTCTTCCATCAAGTTTATCTCCATTCTATTCTTCAATGCTCAACTCCGTCACTAAACTCTGTATGAATGGTTCACTGATCTGAATGTGCTTCTCTATTCATTCCTTCATTCCCTTAGCATCCTCTCATATGATAACTCATTTTAGGGTTAATATCTTATCCTTATATAAACAATTAAGCATCTTCATGATTCAAGATCTACGATTCAGATTAACTCCTTTTGTCACTTAAGACTTACTAATTTCTGATTGGCTCTAAGTATTACATAGGGATTAATGATTACAAAATAGATAAAAAATCACCTCCGTAATTACCTCAACAAACAAAATAAAAAACATGAATGTCGATGAAAATAATTTACCTTGATCACTGTGCCATAACAAACTCACATGTCAATTCTAGCTAACTCAACAAATGATATTCCTGATGCTCAACATTCACTATACTCAGCATATGTTGATATCTCTATCGCTTGGTAATCATTGCTTACATAGCTTGGCAAAAACTTAACTTGGCTAATAAATGATATACACAGTGACCATTGATTTACTCAGCAATACTACTGCTAGGTAAGTATACATTACATAACTCAACCTATACATAATGACTCAGTCGTAGTGATGACCGACCATCATTGTATAGATAATTACTAAGTGTGAGTCACTAATAGTCAACAAAACTATAGAGATCTACAATCTCCCCCTTTGACATTAGTGGCAAAAACACTTTGTGATGACATTACATTTGTATTTACAAAAGTACTTAGTATTAGAAGAATACTCCCCCTAAGATATATACACATACAAAATTTTGTTGCCTTCCCTTTGTGCCTGAATATGTCATGTCACTTAATTTCCCCTTTGTTTTTGGCATGCTTGATCTCTTATGGAGTGGGGATCGTGAAGTATTTCTCAAGAAATGGTTTATGCAACATCATAACCATGTGTAGTGGAGTTTCCCATCTTGTTGTAGAAACATTCAAAACTTTTGACTGCACTTCTAGCTTGGTAGCTAGATTGACTAGGCTCTCAGCTATAGATAGATTAGGATCTTTCTGTGTTAAGTCCTTAGCCTTGGCTAACTCTCTTTTAATTTCCTCTAGGTGAGGTGTCAAGGTTGTTTGCATAGAGAGTAGATGAGCCCTTATCTTACCATCATTGGCCATCAGCTAGGCTATCCTTCCTTGTGTATGCATAAGCTTTGCATAATGTTTCAAACTTGTTTTTGCATCCAAGCTTAAGGATTGACT
The DNA here is from genome assembly GCA_027943335.1 of Chamaecyparis obtusa. NCBI lineage: Eukaryota > Viridiplantae > Streptophyta > Pinopsida > Cupressales > Cupressaceae > Chamaecyparis > Chamaecyparis obtusa. Next base: position 480,638 of record BSBK01002591.1, on the reverse strand, counting down.
GGTGGACTTTAGCTCTTGTTGTAGTTTATTAACTAGTCCTTGGTTATCCTTAGTGAATTGTTCTACATTGCATAGTTTGGTAAGAAAATATTGTGCATTCACAACTACTTCTTCTGACTATGTTACCAAAGTAGAAAGTGCTACCTATTTCACTGCAATCTCGATAGATACTTTTTCCATCATCTTGGTCTCAAAATTTCTTTCTAACCACTGCAAAAACTTATCAATGGATCCACTTTCTTCATTAGATACTTTTTGCACTATATGGATAAGTTGTTCTAGTATGGGAGAAAAACTATTTACACCAGACAACTCAAAAGCATCATTAAATATTTCATTTATTTCATACAAGACCTACTTTTGCTGATGTTCTCTTCTTAGTTCTTCTTGCCTGCTTTTCCTCTTCAATAAATCTTGTAGTATTTTCATCTGCTCATAAGATAAGTTATCAGAATCTCATTTTGGAATAACAATAACTTCGTCAATAGTTACCTCTGGTGGAAAGACTTTCATTTTCTTCTTAAGTGCCATCTTTGGTGTGCTCCCATTTAGCATCTGTACAAGAGCTTGTATTGCCTCCTTTTCCTTAGGCTCTTGTATCTCAATAGCTTTGTATTTTTATTCTTTTTCCTCTCCTCCCTTATCCTCCACATGAGGACTAGTATCATTTATTGCAAATTTCTCTCCTTTATCTTGTTGTGATTCCTCGGTAGATGTAGGCTGATTTATTTTTGGCTACTAATCCTGTTCCTTGGTATTGCTCATACCAGCTAGCATGTCAACTATAACAACTTCAAGTTTGGTAGGGGTAATGTTAACAGTTGATGTTTCATCAATTATCAAATAATCTTTTACTTGTAAAAGTATAGTATTGCTGCCTGACAAAGATGTGTGATGCAGGAGCATCTCGAGTCCTTAGTAATCCCGTGTCACCAAAAATAATTTTGAGTTTTGTCTGTGTTGCTCAGTTCCTTCTTAGACCAAGTTGGTCGATAGTTGGTCAGTTTCTGTTGATTACCAAGTATGGTTGGTTATCTCCTGGGTGGTCAGTTAATTCACTAGCGCTCAACATTGTCTGTCTATTGCTCAGTTATCTTGCTTACCGATGGGATCAATTTTGTTTCTTGTTGTGGTAGACTTGTGCATTTATATTAGATCATTGAATTAATGTTTGTATCCATCATTGGGAAGTGCATGGTCCCAGATTTGACTATTACTTCTGTTAATTATGGATCTAAAGGCTGACTCAGCTCAATAGCTTCTTGTATAAATGTAGATGTTTGGTTGTAGTTTAGGAAAGAGTTTCAGATAGAAGATAGAAGACATTAGAATTGTTATTTGTAATAGTTCCTCACATGTTTGAGGACTTCTATAATTCATGGTAATATCAAGCCCTAACCAGGAAGGCCTTATAGCCCGACATGTATGATTCAAATTGATGATAATATATGACAGATCTGGTATTCTCTCTCTCTCACTCTTGTTGTTTATTGCTTTTGCATGTGTGTTGTAGGCTTGGATCATTAGGGTACACCATCCTTTGGCCCCTCTTGCATCCCTGACTAGCGTCAGGTGGTATCAGAGCGAGGTGAGATCTTGATCTAGGTTTGCAAATCTAGGTTTGCAAGTTCCTCTTGAAGCCCTAGTTGAATTATTGTGGGGTAGCAGATTGTGATCTCACCTACAATTGTAGAGGGTTGTCAAGATGGTTCATGGGAGGTGAGATGAAGATATAGGATTGGAAAATATGCTAAGACAAATTGCTACTAGATTAGAAGTAGTGGAGATAGCCCAAAGAAGAGGAAGACATCTTGAAGATGTTAGTGATGATGAAATTGAAGAAGAATAGGCGAATGCAAAACCTACTTCTGTTATGGATCAAGGTGAAGAAGCATTTTTTAAGGCTTTGACAAGTTTGAAGTCAATACCACATTTCAATCCCCCTGAGTATAGTGAAAAGTTGGATTCTGATGAATTGGTGGACTTGATCACTGAGATGGAAAAGTATTTTGAATATGAAAATATCCCCGAGGATAAGAAGGTGAAGATTGCAAGCACAAAGTTGAAAAGTCATGCATCCTTATGGTGGGAATATCTACAATTGGATCAGAAGAGGAAAGGCAAAGACAAAATCAAGGTATGGTGTAAAATGCTCAATAAACTAAAAGGAAAGTTCTTACCCTGTGATTATCAGATTAACCTAGTTTGGCGAATGCAAAGTTTGAGATAGAAAGATAGCTCGGTAAAAGAGTATACTAAGGAATTCTATAGATTAGATATTAGATTTGGATATGATGAAGATGATGTGGAAAGAATCGGTAGATACCTAAATGGTTTGAGAATTTCCATCCAAGAGGAGATTAGTATGGTCAAGTTGGAGAATATTGAAGAGGCTTATCAATTTTCTTTGAAGGCTGAGGATAAATTGAACAAGAGACATGAGAAAAGATAGAGAGGTCAAGGTGGTAGATTCCCTAGAGGAAGAGGTATCTCTAATGGTGAAATTGGTAAATTTGAACTAAAAAAGAAAAATCTGGACAAAGGCAAGACTAAGTGGAAAGGTGAAAGTTCTAGAGGCAGAGGTAGTAACTACTGAGGTGGTTATGGTAGAGGAAGTTTTTGAGAAACTTTTTACAACTATGGAGAGGAAGGACATAGATATTTTGAGTGTACACAAGCTAGTAAGAAGGCTGGAAGTAGTAGAAATACTTTGGTGCAAGAAGAGTCACCGAATGAACCTGAGAAAGAAAATAACTTGATGGTAAGGAGAGCACTGTGGAATGAAAGAAAGAAGGAGGACCCGATAAGGAAAAGTTTGTTCAAGACTAGATGTAGAGTTTCTGACAAAGTTTGGAAGGTAATCATTGACAGTGGTAGCTCGGAGAACCTGGCATTTGAAGAGATGGTCACAAAATTGTAGCTAGAAAGGTTGGTACATCTGAAGCCCTATTAGATTTCATGGATCAAAGATGAACATACACTCATGGTAAGTGAAAAATGTTATGTGAATTTGAAGATTGGAAAGTACTATGATAAGGTGTTATGTGATATCATGCCTATGGATTGTTGTCATATTTTGTTGGGTAGACCTTGGCAATATGATAGACATGGTATATATGATGGGAGATTGCATAAGTATACTATTGTGGCTGATGGAAAGAAACAAATCTTGTTACCATTGATGGTAGAACTTGTTAGTAATGTTTGCACATCTGTGAAAGTTTTCTTGATGGAAGGAAGAAAGTTTGTAAATTCTTTGAAAAGGAATGATGTATGTTTTGTTGTGATTCCTGATAAGCGGAGTAAGAAAATAGAGGATAATGTCCCTGAGGAGATTGATAAGTTACTCACTAAGTATAGTGATATCATTTCTAATAATGTACTTGATGGTTTGCCACCGAAAAGAAGCATTGATCATTGTATGGATCTAATCCTTGGAGCTAGTTTACCAAATAAGGCACCTCATCGGTTGACACCTATCAAGAATCAAGAATTGAACCGACAAATTCAAGAGTTGCTGGAGAAAGGTTCGATCAGAGAAAGTTTGAGTCCTTGTGCAGTACCTATTGTATTGGCACTGAAGAAAAATGGAGAATGGAGAATGGAGAATGTGTACTGATTCTAAAGCAATCAATAAGATAACAGTGAACTATAGGTTTCCTATATCGAGAATGGATGACATAATAGATAGTTTGACTAGAGAAAAGTATTTCACAAAGATTGATTTGAAAAGTGGGTATCATCAGATCAGAATTAGAGAAGGTGATGAATGAAAGACTGCTTTCAAGACAAAAGAAGGTTTGTATGAGTGGTTGGTTATGCCCTTTGGTTTAACTAATGCACCGAGTACATTTATGAAGCTGATGAATGAAGTTTTGAAGAAATTCTTGGGTAAATTTGTGATTGTATATCTTGATGATATTCTAATATTTAGTAAGACCAGAGAAGAACATTTTTTTTATGTTAGACAAGTTTTGCAGAGATTGAAAGAGGAAAAGTTGTTGATAAATCTGAAAAAGTGTTCATTCATGAAGAAAAAGATTTTGTATTTGGGATTTGTTATTTTAGTTGATGGTTTGAAGATGGATCCTAGAAAGGTTGAAGCTATTTTGAATTGGCCTACACTTGTGAATGCTAGTGAGGTAAGATCATTTCATGGTTTGGAAAGTTTTTACCAAAAGTTCATAAGGAATTTCAGTTCAATTTGTAATGCTATGACTGAGACTATGAGAGGAGACAAAAGAGAATTCAAGTGGACACATGGAGCTAACAAAAGTTTTGAGACTTTGAAGCAAAAGGTTGCTAAATTACCTATTTTGGCACTACCTGATTTGAGTAAAGTATTTCAAGTAGAATGTGATGCAAGTGGAAGTGCAATTGGAGCTATGTTGAGTCAAGAAGGTAAACCTATTGCTTTCTTTAGTGAAAAGTTGAATGATGCTAGAAGGAAATATTCTGTGTATGATCAAGAATTCTATGCTATTGTTCAAGCACTAAAGAAATGGAGACATTATTTGATACCGAGTGAATTTGTGTTGTATACTGATCATAAGGCTTTACAATATTTGGGTAGTCAGAATAAGTTGAATCAGAGACATATGAAATGGGTTGAGTATTTGTAGAGTTATACATTTGTGATAAAGCATAAGAGTGGAGTCACTAATCGAGTTGCTAATGCATTGAGTAGAAGAAGATCTTTGATGACCAAGATGAAAATTGAAGTTCTTGGTTTTGATGAGATGAGAGGTTTGTATGAAAATGACCCTGATTTTTCTGAGCCATGGAGAAAATGCAGAGCACCTATTCAAGATCAACAAGACACTAAATGGGATGAATATTTCATTCAAGAAGGTATGTTGTTTAAAGGTATTCAGTTGTGTATACCAAGAGGAGTAATGAGAACTAATTTGATAAAAGAGAAACATAGTAGTGGTTTGGCTGGACATTTTGGCATTGATAAAACATGGAATTTGCTTAAGGAGAAGTACTATTGGCTACAGTTCTATAGAGATGTTCAAAAATTTGTGAAAAGATATGGAATTTGTCAAGTTGAAAAAGGAGTAAGTTAGAATACTGGATTGTATACATCGATTGTTGTTCCTGAGAAACCTTGGATTGACATCAGTATGGACTTTGTTCTTGGCTTACTGAAGACAGTAAGAGGTAATGATTCTATATTTGTTGTTGTGGATAGATTTTCTAAGATGACACATTTTATACCATGTAGAAAGACAACAGATGTAGTACATGTAGCATAACTTTTCTTTAAGGAAATTTTCAGATTGCATGGATTATCGAGGAGTATTATCTTTGACTGAGACATTAAATTTGTTGGATATTTTTGGAAAACACTTTGGAATAAATTTGGCACTGAGTTGAAATATAGTTCTACATTTCACCCACAAACCAATGGACAGACTGAGGTGGTGCACAAAAGTTTGGGAAATCTTTTGAGATGTTTAGTTGGAGACACACCAAGTAATTGGGATTCTGTGTTGGCACAAGAAGAGTTTGCATATAATAATTCAATGAATAGGAGTACTGGAAAGACACCATTTGAGATTGTGAATGGCACACAACTGAGAGGAATATCTAATTTGATAGACATTACTGATGAGAAAAAGAGAAGTGCTGAAGGAGTAAAGTTTTCTAAATACATGAAGACATTGCATGAAGATGTGAAGCTGAAGCTGGAAGATAGTAATAAAAAATACAAAGATAGAGCTAATAGATCAAGAAGACATAAAACTTTTGATGTTGGTGATGAAGTGATGGTTCATTTGAAGAAAGGTTGGTTTCCTATTGACACATATGGAAAGCTGAAGATGAAGAAGTTTGGACCTTGCAAGATTCTAAAGAAATTTGACAGTGGAAATGCATATGAGATTGAGTTACTTGATGACATGGACATATCACTGATTTTCAACATTGCTGATTTATATGAGTATCATGAACCTGATGAAGAAGTGTTAGTACTGATAGAATATCCTAAGAAGTAGAATGATGAAGTTGAATAGATTTTGAAGGAAAGAGTTGGCAAAAGAAAAAAGAGGAAAATAGTACATGGAATGTCTGGTTAAGTGGAAGAATAGACTGATGGAAGATAGTTCATGGATTTCATAGTTTGAGTTGGATGTAGCTTAGACTAGACCTACAAAATGATTCTGAGAATCATTTCAAAATAACCCCAGGTGTCTGATGCAGGAGAATCTCGGGTCCTTAGCAATCTTGTATCACCAAAAAGAATTTTGAGTTTTGTCTGTGTTGCTCGGTTCCTTCTTTGATCGAGTTGGTCATTTTCCTTTGGTTATGGAGTATGGTCAGTTATCTCCTGGGTGGTCGGCTAATTCACTGGGTCTCAACATTATCTGTCTATTGCTCAGTTATCTTTCTTACCGATGGGTTCTATTTTGTTTCTTGTTGTGGCTGACTTGTGCATTTATATTGGATTGTAGAATTAATGTTTGTATCCCTCATTGGGAAGCATGTGGTCCCAGATTTGACCATTACTTCTGTTAATTGTTGATCTGAAGGCCGACTCAGCTTGGTAGCTTCTTGTATAAATGTAGATGTTTGGTTGTAGCTTAGGAGAGAGTTTCATATAGAAGATAGAAGGCATTAGAATTGTGATTTGTAATAGTTCCTCGCATGTTTGAGGACTTTAGTAATTCATGGTAATATCAAGCCCTAATCAGGAAGGCCTTACAACCCAGCATGTATGATTCAAATTCATGATAATATATGATAGATCTGGCATTCTCTCTTTCACTCTTGTTCTTTGTTTCTTCTGCATGTGTGTTGTAGGCTTGGATCATTAGGTTGCACCATCCGTTGGCCCCTCTTGCATCCCTACCTGACATCAATGTGTCTTTTTCTTCCTTGGCCTATATATACTCCTCGGTCAATACCTGATTATTTACTTGGGTATCCTCTGTTATATCAATAATTTTTAATTTTGATACCTCTTGACATTCCTCCCCCTTAGGAGCTTTAGTCTCCTAAATAGGTAACTCCATTGCATTCAGTTCTATGTCAGGTTCAACATCCTTAGATATACTTGCACCTTTATGTGCATCCTTATCAATTAACAATCCAAATAGTATTTTCCAAGTCTTCAGACTTTCCTGTACAACATCCTCAACCTTTTGTTGAAGGATAGAATAAGCTCTTAGTTTAGGATAAAATTTTTCTCTATATTGTTCCACAATTTGCCTAATATTTGCAAGGGTTAGACTTGATTCAACTTTTGCTAGTGTGCTCTCTCTTATATGCTTCTCTGTATTAAGAGCATATTCCAATTTTTGTGCTACTCTCTTGCTCAACTCCTTAGTAATTCAGTTTTCCAATTGTATAGGCAACATCCTGAAAATTCAAAGCATTTCAAGAATAGCATCTTTATCTCCTATACTCATGCTTCCAAATTTTAATCCCTTCAGATCTTCTAATCCTACAGTTCTCTTGATTGTATGGCATATTTCATCCACATTTTTTTTACACTCTATGATGCAATCTTTTCCTTCACCTCTTAATCACTTTTCCTTTCCTCATCATCTTCCTTTTCTAAAACAAGTTTCTTTCTAGGCCTTTTATTATCCTTGCTCAGCACTGCCTTAGGCTGAAATTTTTTTCTATTACCTAATGGAGGGGATTTCTTTGGTTTCTTGATAGTTGAAGTGGCTCCCCTTGTCTAGGCCTAAGCACAGGTGTCGATGTAACTTTAGGTTTTAGCATTTTTCTTTTGGTTGGGGGCTCGACAAGTACTGGCTTCTTTCTTTTCTTATTTTCTACTTGTACCTCTTCTTCTTCTTCACTATCACTAGAGTCACTTGCTTCATCTTCTCCTAGTCCTTGGGTTAATTCAAGTGGTGTATTTTTCTCTACTTCTTCCACATATTTCTCTAGATGCTTTACAATTTTCTTCCTTTTTATCTCTACAGTTGAAGCCATCAATCCCATAGTTATTTTGGATTTGGCTTCATTATATGTTCCAAAATAAGGTTCCTTGTCATCAATTTCTTCAGCTAGAAGGGTTGCTATAGTAGTTGTGGTCTCATCAATGTTTACCTCATAAGGTAATGGCATTAGCCATGAAACCCTCAGAAAAACTACTTGTGCATAGGTGAAGTTTGTGTCAACTAGAAATCATATATCCTTGGTTTACTTCTCAACCAATGAAATAGGGACTCTACTCCTCTTCCTTGTTTTATTTTTGAATTCAATAAAATGATTCTCCATTACACCTTTAAAAATTTCTCTTATCTGACCTATGAACTCATTTATTTGAACTGTAATGGGTTTCTTCTTATCCCATATCACACCTCCAATAGTAGGAAAACACTTATGTATGTAAAAGAATAGAAAGACTAGCAAAGAATCAAACTTACACATAGAATTCTTTGCAGTCCAGATTGAGTTTAGGTTCTCAGCAAGTTGAGTCAGCTGGAGCTTGACAAGATCATATGTGTACCCCTTCTTGATGATTTTCCATGCCTTGTCCACTACCATACAGGGACGCTATCCAACCGACTAGATTGGTAGAATTTGTGTGAGATAACCCTAATTGCAAAGTCAATCTCTAGATCGATGATGGTGGAAATTGTCATTCCACGCTTGTTCCAAACTGCCTGTGTGTTCGCTTGGATTTCCTCTTTACTAGAACACTTCATCATTCTTTTTCCCTGAATTGTAGGTTGTCTAGTTACCCATTGGATCATTTCCTTCATTATCTTCACTGGTCCATCTTCCACCCATAATTGCATAGGTGTAGTCTGTGTCAACTAGAAAGCATATATCCTTGGTATACTTCTCAACCAATGACATAGGGACTCTACTCCTCTTCCTCATTTTATTTTTGAATTCAATAAAATAATTATCTACTACACCATTAAAACATTCTCGTATTTGACCTATGAACTCATTGATTTGAACTGTAATGGGTTTCTTCTTATCCCATATCACACCTCCAACAATAGGAAAATACTTTTGTATGTAAAAGAATAGATAGACTAGTAAAGAACCAAACTTACACAAAATTCTTTGCATTCTAGATTGAGTTTAGGTTCTCGACATGCTGAGTCAACTGGAGCTTGACAAGATCATATGTATGCCCCTTCTCGATGATTCTCCATGCCTAGTCCACTGCCATACAAGGGACACCATCCAACTAACTAGATTGGTAGAATTTGTGTGAGATAACCCTAACTACAAAGCCAATCTCGAGATCGGTGATGGTGGAAATCATCATCCCACGCTTGTTCCAAACTGCCTGTGTGTTCACCTGGATTTCCTCTTTACTAGAACACTTCATCATTCTTTTTCCCTAAATTGTAGGGTATACAGTTACCTAGTGGATCATTTCCTCTATTATCTTCACTAGTCCATGTTCCACCAAAATTGCATATCATGCACTTGACTCAATACTATTTTTATCCATTCAACCTTGAAATTCTATAGGAAATCTAGGGCATCTAACCCTTGTTCGGCAACCAATTTATATTTCAGATTCAACTCTCCATTATCATACAATTTTTCATACGCCTCCCTGATTTTGTAATCTTTGATCTCTCTGATCTTGCACATATAACACAACCTAATATCATTCATTATCAACACATTCTCTAGAATCAACGATAGAGTGCTGTTAAGATCTCCTTTAATCAAACTTTTTAGAATTGCCTTAAATTTTTGCGGTTTACAAACTTCATTCCTTACCAATTGTGTTGAAAACCTCCATCCCTTGTTTCTTCATTGTAGCAAATGATTATGATGCCATTTTTAACTTAAAATTTTTGAAAAGAAATATTTTCTTGGTAGTGTACCTTTCTTGTAAGTGTTCTGTAGGCGATTTTGCCAACGACACGCTGAAAAGATTTGAAATCACCCTTGACAAACTAGTTGCTCGCACTCTAAATCACTCAAAGAAATCTCAATTCTCTTGGTGAAATTAAATAGCTGAAAACTTTCTGCATTATAGATTCTAATTAGTTGAATTAGGGCCTCATAAATGCTCCATACAAATTTTTTTAAGTGGAATATAGCTATCTCATAAAACTAATGTTAAGACCAAGAGAATTGTGATCACCTGATCCATTTGATTGGGTGACCTCAGATGTGCCAGCTTCACTTGTTCTTTCTTCTTCTTTCTTCTTCCATGTCTCATTCATCTGATTTCTCAATTTCTCATGGATATCTTCATTCTAATTTTGATCATTTCTCAGCATAGGTGATCTACAATCTTTCTTTAGGTGACCTATCTTATTACAATTGTAACATACCATGCTTCTATTCATCCAATTTTGGATTTCCCTCTAAAATGAGTCTTCATACAATTTGCTTCTATGTGTCCATATTTTCCATAGTAATGATAGTTGTACCAAGTATTATAATCCCAATTGTATGATTTATCATTCACAGGTGACTTAGTCTATTCATTTGATGACCATTTAGGTTTAGCTCTGCATTCAAATGCTCTATGCCCATACTTTTGACAGTTAAAACAATGACCTTGAAACTTTGGTGAGGTAGGTAGATTACTGACCTTAGACCTACATTCATGTGTTTGATGTGCATGTTTCTTATAGTTAAATAAATGCCCATTTAACTTAGGTTTAAGATCAGACTTACCATGTTTTCTTCTGCATATGTTTTCTGTGTGTCATAGATTTCCATAGTGATGGCATGTGGGCTTCTTGTTCTTTGGTTTTACATTCTTTTGCTCTCCATTCTTTGATGATTCTCCTTCTTCAGTGGATGATGAATGTTCATTTAGTCCAAGTCCAGATCTATCACCAAATCTTCTAGGTGACCTTAGTAGCTCTTCAAAGTTTTTTTCAGCTTCATTAGGTTTGTTCATCCTTTCATTGATTTCCTTTTCAGATCTTAGTTCATTCCTTAGTTGATCATTTTTAGATTATAGATTGTTGATTTCCATATCTTTCTTGTCCAACTCTTGATTAACCAGTAGTAGTTGATTTACCATGTCTAGTTGATTGTTGGTCAACCTCTGCATGTCACTTGTCCTTTCATCTAGTCTCATTGCTATTTGTCTTTTGTCTTCTTCAACCATTGTCTTGTCTTCTTCACCTTTCTTTTCTGTTCAACTACTTCACAGAGGTTGATAGATTTGATTTCTTGTTCTCTCTTTAGATTTTTGATGTCATCATTTAGTATGGTATTTTTCTCTAGTAGCTCTTTTATGGCTTTGTCACTTTCTATAGAGTTTCCATTATCAAATAGACGAGTGGTATCTTCTTCTTGATATGTTGAATCATTTTGCTGAATAACAATTTCTCTCCTTCTACTTAAGGATTTCTTTAGTTCACCTCTGACTACTTCCAGATGTTGTAATGCTAGTTGTACATCAATATTCTAATTCTCTATAACCTTTCCTAGCTTATAAACTTCCATCTCAAGATATTTTTTTTCAAGTGGTTAGACTTTCTATGAGAAACCTTGCAGCTCTATTACCAATTGTTGGAAATATAGTTGGGAAATGTGATAGTGAGAGGGGGGGTGATTTAGATATCACCTACTAATCCATTTTATCATTGTCTAAAACTATTGCATAGTATCAACAAAACTTCATCAAATCAAAGTAATTAATATACTAAGCATCATTCAAGTAAGTACTCATAACTCAATAATTTTGTTTACCTAGAAACCCTTGAAAGGTAAAACTGGGTTGGGGATGACACCCATAAATCTTCACTACTATAGTAATAATTTTTCCTATTAGGGCTTACAAAATTGATCAAAGATATAAACTACCCTATGAGGGGTCTACCTTGTTAAGAGCTAAAAGACATACACTCTACCTTGCTAAAGGATTTAACACTTACAACAAAGTAAGCACTCAGTTAAGAGATTACAATAGGTCTGTTAGGACCACTCAGTTAAGAGATTTACCCTGATACACTTGTTAGAATGTCTCAATACCTGATACTTCAATTTTTAATGTATGTAGATTATAGATCTTCTCCTTATAGTATTGTATTGATCTCTTCTATCAAGTTTATCTCTATTCTGTTCTTCACTGCTTAACTCGGTCACTGAACTTTGTCTTAATGCTTCGTTGATCTGAATGTGCTTCTCTACTTATTCCTTCATTCCCTTCGCATCCTCTCACATGGTAGCTTATTTTAGGGTTTAGATCTTATCCTTATATAAATAATTAAACATCTTCATGATTCAAGATCTATGGTTCAGATTAACTTCTTTTGCTGCTTAAGCCTTACCAATTTCTGATTGGCTCTAAGTATTACATAGGGATCAATGATTTCAAAATAGATGTGTAATCACCTCTATAATTACCTCAACAAATAAAATACAAAACATGAATGTTGACCAAAATGATTTACCTCGATCATGTGCCATAACAAACTCATAGGTCATTTCTAGCTAACTGGGCAAATGATGTTCCTGATGCTTCGAATTCACTGTACTCGGCATATGTTTATATCTCTATCACTCAGTAATCATTTCTTACATAGCTCAGAAAAAACTTAACTCAGCTAATAAAAAAAATACATAGTGACCATTGATTTACTCAGTAGTACTACTACTTGGTAAGTATACATTACATAACTCTACCTATACATAATGACTCGGTCGCAATGATGACTGACCATCATTGCCTAGATAATGACTAAGTGTGAGTCACTAATAGTCAAAAAAACTATAGAGATCTACAATATCCCTCTTTGACATTAGTGGAAAAAATACTTTGTCATGATATTACATTTGTATTTACGAAAGTACTTAGTATTAGCAGAATACTCCCCCTAAGATATATGTACATACAAAATTTTGTTACCTTCCCTTTGTGCTTGAATATGTCATGTCACTAAATTTCCCTCTTGTTTTTGGCATGCTTGATCTCTTCTAGAGTGGGGATTGGGAAGTATTTCTCCATAAATGGTTTATGGAGCATCATAACCATGTGTAGTGTAATTTCCCATCCTGCTGTAACAACATTCAAAACTTTTGACTGCAATTCTAGCTTGGTAGCTAGATTGACTAGGCTCTCAGCTATAGACAGATTAGGATCTTTCTATGTTAAGTCCTTAGCCTTGGCTAACTCTCTTTGAATTTCCTCCAAGTGTGTTGTCAAGATTGTTTTCATATAGAGTAGATGAGCCATTATCTTACCATCATTAGCCATTAGTTTGACTATCCTTCCTTGTGTATGCATAAGCTTGGCATAATGTTTCAAACTTGTTTATGCATCCAAGCTTAAGGATTGACTGGTGGACTTTAGTTCTTGTTGTAGTTTATTAACCAGTCCTTGGTTATCCTCAGTGAATTGTTCTACATTGCATAGTTTGGTAAGCAGAGATTGTGCATTCACAACTACTTCTTCTGACTCAATTACCAAAGTAGAAAGTGTTACCTATTTGACTACAATCTCAGCAGGTACTTTTTCCATCATCTTGGTCTCAAAATTTCTTTCTGACCACTGCAAAAACTTATCATTGGCTCCACTTTCTTCATTAGATACTTTCTGCACTATATGGACAAGTTGTTCCAGTATGGGAGCAGAGCTATTTACATCAGACAACTCAAAAGCATCATTAAATATTTCTTTTATTTCATACAAGACCTGTAATACCCCAAAAATGGGCTACAGGTTCATTAGCCTCCTATATCAACATATCGAATGAAATTGACATCGAAATCCTAACCTAAGGCATATCTAAACATCATCAAATCCTAATTGATTTTATCTTAAATCTACATCGAGGAATATTTCATATTCCTAATTATCATAATTATCTTTAATTTAATGATTATTTGTCAATAAATCACATTTATCCTAATTTTGATTAATTGAATATTTTCATATTTAATTAATTGGATTTAATTCTGCCACTTAATTATTTAATTGAATTTAATTATATTTATTCCTAAGTATTATTACTTAAATTTGACAATAAATCAAAAATCCTATCATTAATTGATTAAATTCTTATTTAATTAATTAAAGCAAGTTGACATATTTAATGATATTACTTTTGAATAAAAGTTTGATTAAATGATTGATTAACCCATAAATCAATTGTTTTATTTTTAAAAGCAGTTAAGTTGGAAATAAATCACTTTATTATTAAATTAATTCATAAATAAAACATGCACAATCATAAAAGCAAACAACTATCAATTATCAATTAAAGCTAAACTCTAATTTGAGTTAAACTCTGCTTTTGCATGTTTTTGTGAATTAAATTATCTTTATTATCAGATAACTCAAAAATCAAGTTGAGTTAATCTGAGTGATTTATGGCTTTCTTCCATGCACCTCCAAAGCCTTGGATTTCTATAAATTAAAATCCTCAGCTCATCTCAAAGCATCTCATATTTTTTCATCCTCGCGCTGTCGAATTGGAGGATGAAGAATCAAAGCTTATTGTGAATCAAGGCTATTGTGAGATCAATTTGGTTTTTATTCATATCATATTATTTCTAGATTAGCATATCATAGATCAATTTTCATATTAGCATAGATTCATATCAGTTTTCATCATATCATTGCATCTAAAATCCAAAAAAAATAGATTAATTGCATTCAATTCATATCCATCTTTTACATTCAAATCCTTCATTTAGGTGTCATCTAGGTCACTGATCTCGATAGCAATTTGAGAACATCAATCTCGCACCTACTAGAAGGTAGTAGATCGCTTGGTTAGATTAGATTTCAATTTTGCATGATTTTGATTTTTGCTAACCCCTAATGTTCTACTGAAGTGTTGTGTCTACAGATCAGGTACAATTTTCACACACACATTTTTGGCACCCACTGTGGGGCCCTAAAATGGGTTTCCAATTTAATTCTATCAATTTCTATCTTTTTCTCCTCGGTTTCTATGCAAAAATATGATTTTTATTTTTTGTCCGTATAATCTTCATATGACTTTCTGACAAAAGTCATTTCGCACTGAACCCATTGTCGTATGATAGTCTATCAGATCAAGAATTGTGCCAGGTTGTACACACTATCATTTGGAAGTTTAACTATCATTTCATCAGACACCCACTATCGTACGAGTTTTCATACTATCATCTGGTAACAGACCCACTGTCGTACGAGTTTCAGACTGTCATCTGGTAACAGACCCACTGTCGAACGAGTTTCAGCATCAGGTTTCAATTGTCATTTCATTTTTCAGGGCAGTTTGTCATATTTGGTTTTCAGATTTTGACTAACGACTAATCTTAACAATTGAAATTCTCTATTTTTGATTGACTCCTACTGGGTTTGATTGAAAAAAAGTGTAATAATTAATAAAAATTAGGTAAACATCTACTAAGCACGTTGTGAGGATTCTAGGTATTCTCCTTAATCTGATAACATTTCAATTTGGACTTAAAATAAATCCCTCATGTGTCTAGCTTTAGTGTTTCTTTTCATGCTTTTATTTTACACACTTTCATAATTGATAATAGGTTGTGACACCTTAGGTATTTATTGGCAGTCTTAGATTACTTGTGATTGATCTAGATTGCTATCTTGGGTTATTGGACTCGCTAAATCTGTCGGCCCCTCATTTTCACCCATGGTTGCAATATCAGCACCACATTAAAGGGGAGAGTTCTACAGGAAAGAAGCGTTAATTGTTCCACCAGGCAACCCTTTTGTGCTTTTTGGAACTCACTTGTTTTCTAAGTTGTGGACTCATTTTTAGCTTGTGTGAGGGGTTAATTGTTCCACCTTGTGGACTCACCTCATATTCGCTATAAGCGTTAAGTGTTCCTCTTTCTACTTTTTGGGTACTTTTGGTAGATTTTCTTTTTGGAAACATACATCTGTGCTCACATAGTAATTAGGCCCTATGAACACTATTCATGATTCTTGAGAGATTGGATTCCCATCGAAATCCTTCTTGACAACAGAATCCTTGTAGGTAGGGAGGATACTTAGTGCATTTCACATTCAACTTAGTTAGTGCATCTTCTCTTATTGATCGATACATTCTCTCCGAAGAGAGGTTGATAGATCATGTGGGGTTGACATCATGAGCTTTGGTGAATCAAAATTGGTTAGTGCATCTTCCCTTATTGATTGATACATTCTCTCTCTGGAGGGGTTGTTAGATCAGGTGGGGTTGATATCATATACCTTGGTGAGATAAACTTTGTCTTAGTGTGTCGGATTTATTTGTCTACTTTGTTTGGGTTAAAAGTGAAAAGGCGTCAAAAACATTGGATCTAGAGCCAAGTCCCCTTGTGGTATACTATTGTGAGTCATCTTTAGAGAGGGTTAACTGTAGTGGACAATCCCTTCACAGGGTAAACTGCGTTGACAAAACCTTAAGCAGTAATAGCCATTTTCATCGCGGTAGTGACAGCCGCTATATAAATGTCCTTGTGGAAGAAATCTCCATGGGTATGGTTCATTGTTTGGTTGTCAAATCTCCCTAGCAGCTCCTGAAGATTAAGTTCTTGGACTATGTCAAAACCCTGGTGCACGGGGATTGGAGTTCACCCCTTTGGATCATAAAATTTTCAGAGTCAAACCATTACTAAAAACCCTAGCGAGGCCAAAATTTTTATTTTATAGGGTATATGTGTGTTATTGCAAAACATTTTTGGAACATACACAATTAGCGCTTCTGAGGATTAGAATGAATAAGTCACTTGATTGTTCATGCACAAGGTTGCTTTTGCCCTTGTTCATTGTTTTTAGACATGCCTGAAATCACTTGCTTGTTGTTTTGCATGCTTGTTTATCTATCTGGTTATTGAAAATGGACAAATCTATTACAATTCTCAAATCTAGACATTGAAAATTTGCAAACAATCTGAATCTGAAAAACTCAAAATTTGCAAAATCTGAAGTAAAATTCTTTTCTGGAGTCAAAAATCATCTTAGGAGGTCAGAAAGTCATACAATTTTTCGCAAAGTGTTGTTTCATTATAGCCCATCTGTCATATGATTGAGTACCCAGTGTCGTATGAGTTTTCATGCCAGCAAATTCTCAAAGTCAAAATCTTGCAACTGTCATATAAAAATTTTCAACTGTCGTTTCGTTGGTTACCCTCTGTCGTACGAGTTTTGCAACTATCATATGAGTTTTACAACTATCATTTCATAGCATACCCACTGTCGTACGAGTCTGTAGAGTGTCATTTGGGAAAATTGTTAAGAGTTGTCAGAAAATTGTCAGAATTGCCAGATATTTAGCTTTTTCAGCCTAATTTCAAAATTTGTCAAACGAATCACTGTGTCAAGAATAGAGTAGTAGCTATTGAGAATCCAATCATTTTCCTAAAGTGGCCTTTTGAATCTGATTTAGTCTTCTATTTAATCAATTTGAGTCTTTATCATCTCGTGTCAAAACCTTGTCATAACTATCAATTTTCAATCAATCAATCATTAAAATGACTAAGTGTTGTGATATCTTGTCCGCTATCTTTTGGGAACCTATCCATACATCCAAGGCATAGTATCCTTCATCCACATCTAATTGAATCTTCAAATCAATCAAACCTTGACAAGGTTGCATCATCGGATCATCTTGATTCAATTCATTCTTCGGTTATTTGGATCTTATTCTTTTGTTTCACTTGAGGTTAATGGTGGAGACTAGAGCTTCCTCTCACAAGAAATCTATCACCACTCTCCAAACTCCAACTCTTGAGCAACTCATCAATTATGGTCTTTACGAGGATGACGGTCTTGGCAACTATCGATTGAAATCTGGTTACATACCTCCTCCATCAACTCATGGAGGTACTCAACATACCCCTCATCAATCTAATCTAGGGAGTCCACAAACTCCTACCATGTCTCAAGTAGGGACAAATTTTGGCTCTCAAAGAGCTCAATCTCAACATGGTGTAGATCAGGAACCCACACCTGAAGAAATTGCTCAATATCAAAATGATGATAACTTCAAATGGATGATGAAGCATTTGTTGAAAGAAGATAGAAAAGCATACTTTTTACAATTAGCTCATCAAGGAGCTAAGCTTCCTCCTAATTTTAACGTCAAAGCTATCATCACACATGAGGAAGAAACTCCACTCACAGCTATGATGAAACAAATACATACTTTACAAGTCAAACTGAATCAACTCGAAAAAGGGAAGGAACCCAAAGAGTTCTCCATGGAGGCTCTATGTCCTTTTCCATTTTACAAAGACTTGTACATGCCGCCCTTTCCAAAAAGAGTGGAGATGCTAAAGTATGATAAATATGATGGGCACTTTGACCCTCAAGATCATGTTAGAGAATTCTGTACACAATCAATGGAGTTCATGCACGAACCAACCTATCTGATGCATCTCTTCCCTCGATCTCTAGGGGGCGCAGCCATCCATTGGTTCTCTAGACTGCCTTCTACTATCAAAAATTTTGAGGAGTTGATCAAATTTTTTTATCAACAATACTCCTACAATATTCAACATCCAGTTACCATGATTGATATCTGTAATCTCAAGCAATATCCAGGGGAACCATTCCTAACATTTCTCAAGAGATGGAGGAAGAAGTTCTCTCTATATGTCAGACCTATTCCAGAAATAGAAAAATTGGAAATCTTCATCAACAACCTTGTTCCAGAAATCAATTATCCTCTACAAATGCAAGATCATACATCTTTTGATAAGATGGTGGATAATGCTATCAAAATCAAAAAAGTGCTTGTGAAAAAAGGAGAAATCACACTTCAAAAAGACAAGTACGAATTAGGATCTAGTTCTAAAGATAAGAACAAAAATTGGAACAAGAACAAAGGCATCATCACAGATGGCATTGTTGACACTATCCATGCCCCATCAAAGGCACTAGCCTACAATCTCACTCTTGGCACTCAAGCCATTAAAGCTTCAGAGAAAAAGTTTTCTGAACCATCTCAAAAGAAGCCAGAATACAAAAGATGGGATAAACATCAAAAGTTTACTCCTCTGGGAGAGTCTTTAGAATCAGCTATGAAAACTCTACTGGTTGATAACATCATCTCTTTACCACCAATCCAACCAAATGATCAGGACCCCAAACCGAAATGGTGGAGAGGAAACAAATTCTGTGATTTCCATCGAGGTAAAGGTCACAAAACTAATAATTGCTACCACTTGAAGCATACCATTCAAGACCTGATCGATAGTGGAGACATCACAATTGATAATCCCCAGAGCAATAATGATCATAAAGCATTCACAAAACCATTTCTGAAACATGGTCAAGAAGTTTCAACTTCTCAACCTAATATGGGGGCAAAAGTCAACTATGCCTACCCTGGAAATAATGTTGTCATCAATATGGTTGAACGATGTCTCTCTAAAAGTTGCAATGTCATCACAATCATACGAAGAGATAGAGATCATTCCTCATCTAATGCAGTTACTTGATCATAAGCTCAAACGCATCTAAAAGGACAAATCCCAGAATCATCAAATGTCTCTAAGGTGCCCTTCAATCTTTCATTTGCTTCTAAACAAAATGTTGATTCCAAATCTTCCAATCCAAAGGATATAAGGCATACATCTTATAGCATTGTCGAACAACTCCAACACACTAATGTGAAAATCTCCATGTTTGAGTTTCTTCAAATATCTCCAGCTCATAGAGCCATTCTCGATAAAGCTTTGCTCGGTTCCAATGTTCTTGATGACCTTGATTTAGACAGGTTCCAGACTATGGTTGGACATCTTACATCTCCGCAATAAATCTCCTTTTCAGAGGAAGATGACAACTCCTTGAGTCACCCACATAATCAGCCTTTGCATATAGAAGTCTTGATCTAGAACCGTAGAGTCAAACATGTGTTGATAGATGGAGGCGCTGGCCTAAACATTTGTTCTTACAACTTGATCACACAATTGGGATTTTTAGAATTGGCTATTAATCCTAGAAAGAAAATAACTATCAAAGCCTATGATGAACAAGAAAGATCTTCTAAAGGCACCATTATCTTACCTATTAGAGTGGGTCCAGTTATCAAAGATACCATCTATCAAGTGCTTGATCTACCTTTGGCCTACAACATCCTTCTAGGGAGACCATGGATACATGAAATGCAAGCTATTCCTTCTACATACCATCAATGTTTGAAGTTTCCTTATGAAGGATTAGAGGTTACTATCCCTAAAGATCTAAATAAAACTTGCAACACCTTGAAGGAAAGTACAGATAAGCTTGTACCTGATAACAGAGAATCTTCCATTGAACCAACTAAAGAAGCATCCACATCTAAAATGGAAGATCTTGCAAAAGAGGTTAATATCAAAGAAAATAGTATGGGAGAATATACTATTGAGCTAGTCTTATCTTTGACATCTCTCCCTATCTCACCTAAGTCTTATGGGCAATCTTTGAAACAATCCAAACTAGACTCTAAAGAACCTCTGGAAGCATATAAAAAGAATTTTGTAGTAGAACAAGTATCCAAGAAAGAATTTGAAGAGGATGAAGCTATGCTATCATGGCTATACAAAGACGAACTTGATTCTCAAGTTGTTCAAACTAGTGACTCTACAGTATCCAAACTCCCTTCTAAGTTGTATGGTCTAGGAGATAAATTAATAGCTAAGATGGGATATTCAGGTAAAGGACCTCTAGGAATTAGAGGAAAAGGTCTTGAGGCACCTCTCCCACATACTGGTAGAGAAAATAAAAACAAAGTTGGCTTAGGATTTAAGAAGAAACCCTATCACCTCAAAGGTAATTGTTCCCATGTCATAGAGCAGATCACACTGGGAGAACCTCTTCTTAAGAAAGAAGAAATAGAACCATTAGATAGTGATTTAGATAGCTCAAAACTCATCCCCTATGAAAAATTTCCTAAGGAAATCAAAGACCTTCTTGATGATAAAGATGATCTAATCAAAAGAATTAATGTAGTAGAAACACAAGAACCTACTATCAATCAAGAGATAGTTGCAACACAAGAACTAGCTAATATCAAAAGAAATCAAGAAGAGGGAGGTGATAGTGATTCTGAGATAGATTCCCATGAGTATGAATTCAAATTAGAATCTGAGGGTAACCCTTCTTGGGGTATTCACCCTGACTTTACTCATGTTCTAAGATTTCCTAGAGATCCTAAATTAGAAGCTGAATCAAATGACTACGAATGGGGAGCCATTCTAGAACTAGATGAAGATGAGCTTATTACAGAGAAACATGTTGAAATTATTCACCAATATGCACCTAATCCCAACGTAAGTCTAGAACGAAATGATGAACCTATTGATTCTGATCCACCTATGGCTGAATTGAACTCCCACTATGACATTGAGCCTATTCCCAAATTGAATGTCTTAAGTTGTAATATCACCTTTGAACTCGAGCGTCAGGTTAGGACCAATGATGATAGATCCATATCCGTAAACACTATCTCCCAATCTTTCCCTACTTTGACTATCCAATATCCAGAACTTATTGATCGAACCTCCACAAATCTGAGCTAGGGTATTTATACCTTCCCGAATGACTATGCCCTTGCTTGCTAGCTCAATGCAGTTGAGCCTATGAGGACTTCCATTAGTGAACCAAGCGTCAGCATGACTGAGTTGGACATCAAATATCTTAGTCAGAAAAATAAGAATAAAAAGAAAAAGAAAAAGAGTTCTAAGGGTGAAAACTAGTTTGTGGCAGTCTCAGAACCTACAAAAGAAAATAAAAGATGTATCCAAAGGTGAAAACCTCTCTGAGGAACCTAAGGATGAGATATTTGATGTCCTTCTGAGTCATTTATAGGATAGATCTCCAGTTCTAATTGAGCCCACCCAATCCATCAATTTGGGTACAACAGAGGAACCACAATTGGTACATGTAGCACAATCATTATCTGAAGAAGAAAAGCAACAATTTACAACATTCCTAATAGAGAAGAAGATCAACTTTGCATAGAAATATTTAGATATGCCAGGATTGGATCCTAATCTCATAATCCATCATTTATCTATCGCTCCAAATGTTAAATCTATCAAGCAAAAATTAAGAAAGATGCATCCTCATGTTGCACTCTTGGTAAAAGATGAATTAGAGAAGCTCCTAAATGCTGGATTCATTCGAGTTATTGACTATGTAGAGTGGATCTCTAATATTGTACCTATTTCTAAACCAGATGGCTCAATCAGAGTGTGCACAGACTTTAGAGATGTGAATAGAGCATGCCCTAAATATGATTTTCCACTACCTAACATTGATATGATAGTGGACATGACTGTAGGTTTCGAGATGTATTCCTTAATGGACAGTTTCTCTAGATATAACCAAATAAAAATTGCTCCAGAGGACCAAGAGAAAACTACTTTCACATGTGCATGGGGCACCTTCTATTGGAATGTCATGCCATTTGGGCTTAAAAATGCTGGTGATACATATCAAAGAGCAATGAAATCTATTTTCCATGACATGATGCATCAAACTATGGAAGATTATGTTGATGATACTTTAGAAAAATCTATGATCAAAACTAAACATCTAAAAGACTTGAGCATGATCCTAGATAGAATGGTAAAGTTTAGTCTCCGACTAAATCCTAAGAAGTGTGCTTTTGGTGTCACTTATGGAAAGCTCTTAGGATACATAGTTTCAAAGAAGGGCATTGAAGTTGATCCGACTAAATTCAAGGCTATAATAGAGATGCAACCTCCCATGAATATCAGTCAAATGAGGACATTGGAAGGAAGAGTTCAATCTATCAGAAGATTCATATCATAGCTAGCGGACATATCACAGCCTTTTACAAAAACATTACATAAAGGTGTGACCTTTGCATGGAATGAAGAATGTGAGAACAACTTTAACCATATCAAGAAGTATCTATCAAATCCGCCTATCTTGATGCCTCCTATTCATGAGAAGCCATTGATCTTATATGTCTCTACAATAGCCACATCATTGGGGGCATTGCTAGCACAACATGATGAAAACAAAAAGGAAAGAGCCATTTATTATATAAGCAGAACATTGGTGGCATATGAAAAGAACTATTCTATGATTGAGAAAGCTTGTCTTGCTATGATCTTTGCATCACAAAAACTGAGACACTATATGTTAGCTCATACCATGCATCTTGTAGCAAAAATTGATCCACTAAATACCTACTCAGCAAGGCTACCCTCACAAGTAGACTGGCTAAATGGGTCATGCTTCTAAGTGAATTTGACATTGAATATGTTGAAAGAAAAGCTATAAAAGGTCAAGTTATTGCTGATCAACTAGTAGATGCACCCATGTTTGATGACACACCAATGCAAATAGAATTTCCAGACTCCTCTATTATGCACCTATCTTCTAGAGAATGGCAATTGTTCTTTGATGGCTCCTATACACAGAATGGATTTGGAGCAGGCATATTGTTCATAACTCCTCAAGGATACTCCATCCCAAAAGCATTCAGACTAAAGTTCCCCTGCATAAACAATATTGCAGAATATGAAGCCCTTTTGAATGGTATGAAAATAGCAATTGAATGGAGAGTAACGGAGCTACACATTCACAGAGACTCTCAACTTGTTATTCATCAAGTCAATGATGTGTACCAAACTAAAGATGAAAAGCTCATTCCTTACAAGAGAATGATAGATGATCTTAAGAAATATTTCATATCTATCACATTTGAGAAAATTCCTAGAATGGAGAACAAGGCTACCGATGCAATGGCAACACTATCTACTTTATTACAGTAGCCTGAACATGAGCTATGCTATGAGTTCCTAGTGGAAGCACTCTCTTATCTTGCATATGACTCCCTTGAAACCCGCATGATCTGCACTATTGTTGGTCATGAGTCATCCAGATACAAAGACCTCTTTTCCTATCTCCAAGACCAAATCATTCCTGATACCTTCAACCACCATGAAAAGAGATACCTTATCCGTAATGCTTCCTGATATGTCATCATTGGTCACGATCTATACAAACAAGGTCACACTCGAACGGTTTAACACTAGCTCAAAAACTTATTAGGGATGGGTACTATTGGTATGAAATGGAGAAAGAGTCTATCAAATTTGCTAAGAATTGTCAAAAGTGTCAAGTGCATGGTAACTTAATTCATGCTCTAGGGAGAGATCTAATTCCCTTTAGAACACAAAGGACTTTCCATCAATGGGCATTTGATCTTATTGGGATGATTCATCCTCACTCTTCTAATGGACATACCCATATAATCACTGCTACAGATTATTTTACAAAATGGGTAGAGGCGGTCCCTTTGACACAAGCAACTAGAAAGAAAATATCTATGTTCATATTGAACTATATCATATGCAGATATGGGATACCTCATTCCATAATCACAGATAACAGTGGATAATTCAAGAAAAAAGACCTAGATGATCTATGTGCCAAATTCAAGATCACACAACATTGGTCTTCTATCTACTATCCTCAAGGGAATGGACAAGCTGAGGCCTCTAACAAAAATCTATTGAAAATCTTGCACTGAACATAAACAAAACCGGCAAAGACTGGCATCTCATGATTAATCTAGCTTTATTGGCCTATAGAACAAGTATCAAAACACCTACTAGGGCTACACCTTTCACTTTAGTATATGGGTCTGAGGTGATACTACCTATTGAGGTTGAAATCCCATCACTAAGAATCAGAATGCATGGTCTAGTAATTGATGATGACTATAGAGTGTCTAGGTTGCAAGAACTTGAACTACTAGATGAGCGCAGACAAGCAACATATGATCATCTCAGAGTATATTAGAAGAGAATGTCTAGAGGCTACAACAAGAAAGTCAGACACAGAGAATTTCAGGTTGGCGATCTAGTCTTGAGAGAGAATCCTAAAAATCAATCACATCGAGAACGCAAGGGGAAGTTCGAACCCAACTGGCTGGGTCCCTTTGTCATCATTGCTACTTTTGGCTCTGGTGCCTATCAACTCTCAATGACTGAAGGAGAATAGTTCTGAGAACCAATCAACATTCTCCATCTGAAGAAATTCTACGCCTAAGGCATTCAGTCTATGGTAAAATATCCTGAAAAAATCTTTAAAATTGGAAAAAGTCCTGAAAAAAATGAACATCTTGGTGAAAACCTAGCAATAGGCACCTTGATGATTCACAAAAAAATAAAAAAATATCAGAAGTACAAAAAAATTGAAAAAATGAAAAATACAAAAAAATGAGAAAAAGAGAAAAGTGCCTTGGTGAAAACCTGGAAATAGGCACCTTGGTAGCAAAAATAGAATCTCTGCCAAGATGGTGAAAACCTGGCAAACGGGCACCACTTGTTTCAAAATGCTCCATCTATCAGCACAATCTTGGTCTTTCCCAGCTTTCAGTTTTGCTTTAGTTTATACATATCTCTCGGTTTGTTTCTACATTTCCAATTTTCAAGTAAGTCAGTCTGTACACCAATCAGCTCAAGCATCTGTATCCTATCAGTGCTTAAAAATTGGGGGCAATCAATGTCATATCCTATGGTCTCCCATGTATCTAAGATGTATCATATCTAGTCAAAGTCCTTTGAAGCTTCATGTGAGTCAGTCAGTCAATCTTGTCTCCATAAAGGATTTTGCATCTACAACAACGCAATCACACATCAAACAACAAACTGAAAACAATCTATGCTTTTCATGCTTTTATCTCCTTGTATGCTTATTGATTCGCATTGAGATTTTTTCATATTGTGTCCCTTCGAGCTCTTCGATGATGTCCTTTATAGGATTTAGAGAGATGACTGGGGGCATAATCTTTTCTTTGTCTTCTGTTTGTATGTGAAAATCTAACAACGTTGGAAATTTTGGATTGAAATGGTGTCCGATTGTAAGAGCCTCTATCTCGAATTGGATGGCCATGCATACCTCGACCATTGATACCCAGAAAATTCAAGGAAGTTTGATCTAACTATTGTCTTTTTGAGTGAGTTCTTTCTCCTACTATGAAATGCGATCTTACGTAAGGATGTGAATGATAAAGGGTCACTACAGGTAATTCACATTGGATTTAGAATGATCTCTTGACTACTTGATGTGTTTGAATGCAAGGCGTATTCAGGTCATCATGAAGTTTATGTTTTGATGCTTATACAAATTTCTATATCAAAATGGACATGATATTTAGGTCATCCTGGCGTTTATGCCTTGGTGCTTATATCTAATCTGACATTCCGAAAATAAAATCAATATTCATATATCCATGGTTGTTGACCAGTGGGTGTTGTATTGATTCTTGTGCATACAAATTGATATTCATATGTCTATGGTTTCATAGCTAGTGGGCATTGTATTGATTTATCTAGTTACATAAAAGTTCAATGATGATAACAAATCGACACATGATCAGTGACTAGGTCCTAGGTCTTAGGTTGCATTTCATACTACATGTCTCTTTGCATTTTTGCATGTTTGCATGATCTCACAAATGTTTGGAAACACTTCAAAGCTTAAATGATTCTTCAAATCGCATCTTCAAATCTAACAAGAGTTGAATCTCACATGAAGGTTCCTCCAATGAAACAACAAGTAGAATCCTTTTTCGGGATCAAAATCGAAATCTGAGATTGTTTATTATGTCAAAATTGTGATTTAAAATTTTTGGACCCAGGATGGTCTACTGCTTGCATAATCGACCTTCAATCATCACAAAAATCTAGAATTCAACTTAATTGATTATCTTCCATCAAACTATCAAAATTTCAACCTTGGTCAACTCATGGTCAAACCTAGTCAAACTTGGTCATTTGGACCTCCAAATGATGCAGAACATGTTCTCAGACGTGTATAACCACTTCTCAAATCAATTAGCATGCTTCTGAACCATATCATGCTGACTTTTCTTGTCAGATTTCAATTTTAATCCCGAAGGGGGCATGGTATTGCACATCATTCAAAGTCTGTAATCTAATTTGAAATCATATCTTTGCTGAAATCATATCTTTCCTCAGTAATCAAGACAACAACCATGTCTAGTTGTTGATTCATCAAAAAAGACCTCATCACTCAGGGAAAATCTATCATCACTTGGGGCATATCAGATTCATCAAGATCCATATCAATCTGGTATTCTCCTAATCTTGCAAACTGTATCAGTTTTTTGCAACCATTAGATTATAGTGTTCTTTCCTTGGTTCTTCGGCAACTGAAGGGTTTGGATGTGATACCTGCTAGTTCTACTAAGACAATCGAGTCTAGAGCCAGTCACTCAGTTCTTCACAATCATAAGGTTCAGAATCAGGCATTTTGACACTTTTTTTTGCAATCCTCGGTTCATTGCTGCTATAGTGAACATTATCTTTGGTCATTCAGGACCTAATATCTTCAAATCTTTCAATCATCATATCAATATCAAACATTAGTTTCATATCTCTATCAAACACAGACTATCTTTGAACCACTGTGCTTCGCACAATAATTCAAAGAGGGGCAAAATGTAATACCCCCAAAATGGGCTATAGGTTCACTAACCTCCCATATCAACATATCAAATGAAATCAACATCGAAGTCCTAACCTAAGGCACATCTAAACATCATCGAATCCTAATTGATTTTATCTTAAATCTGCATCGAGGAATATTTCATATTCCTAATTATCATAATTATCTTTAATTTAATGATTATTTGACAATAAATCACATTTATCCTAAGTTTGATTAATTGAATATTTTCATATTTAATTAATTGGATTTAATTCTACCACTTAATTATTTAATTGAATTTAATTATATTTATTCCTAAGTATTATTATTTAAATTTGACAATAAATCAAAAATCCTATCATTGATTAAATTCTTATTTAATTATTTAAAGCAAGTTGTCATATTTAATGATATTATTTTTGAATAAAAGTTTGATTAAATGATTGATTAACCCATAAATCAATTGTTTTATTTTTAAAAGTAGTTAAGTTGGAAATAAATCACTTTATTATTAAATTAATTCATAAATAAAACATGCACAATCATAAAAGCAGACAACTATCAATTATCAATTAAAGCTAAACTCTATTTTGAGTTAAACTCTACTTTTGCATGTTTTTGTGAATTAAATTATCTTTATTATTAGATAACTCAAAAATCAAGCTGAGTTAATCTGAGTGATTTATGGGTTTCTTCCATGCACCTCCAAAGCCTTGGATTTCTATAAATTAAAAGCCTCAGCTCATCTCAAAGCATCTCATATTTTTGCATCCTCGCACTATTTAATTGGAGGACGAAGAATCAAAGCTTATTGTGAATCAAGGCTATTGTGAGATCAATTTGGTTTTTATTCATATCATATTATTTCTAGATTAGCATATCATAGATCAATTTTCATATTAGCATAGATTCATATCAGTTTTCATCATATCATTGCATCTAAAATCCAAAAAAAATAGATTAATTGCATTCAATTCATATCCATCTTTTGCATTCAAATCATTCATTTAGGTGTTGTCTAGGTCACTGATCTCGATAGCAATCTGAGAACATCAATCTTGCACCTACTAGAAGGCAGTAGATCGCTTGGTTAGATTATCTTTCAATTTTGCACGATTTTGATTTTTGCTAACCCCTAATGTTCTATTGAAGTGTTGTGTCTACAGATTCGGTACAATTTTCACACACACAAGACCTGCTTTTGCTGATGTTCTCTTCTTAGTTCTTCCTGCCTACTTTTCCTCTTCAATACATCTTGTAGTATTTGCATCTTCTCATAAGATAAGTTATCAGAATCCCATTTCGGAATAAAAATAACTTTGTCAATAGTTACCTTTGGTGAAAAGACTTTCATTTTCTTCTTAAGTGTCTTCTTTGGTGTTCTCCCACTCGGCATCTGTACAAGAGCTTGTATTGCCTCATGTTCCTTAGGCTCTTGTATCTCAATAGCTTTTCCATTTTCTTCCTTTTCCTCTATTCCCTTATCCTCCACATGAGGACTAGTATCATTTATTGAAGACTGCTCTCCTTTATCTTACTGTGATTCCTCAACAGATGTAGGCTGCTTTTTTGTTGCTAACTAATCTTGTTCCTCAATATTGCTCATACCAACTAGCATGTCAATTGTAACAACTTCAAGTTTGGTGGGGGTAGTGTTAACATTTGATGTTTCATAGTTTATCGGATAATCTTTTACTTGTAAAAGTATAGTATTGCTGCCTGGAAAAGATGTTTCTTTTTCTTCCTTGGCCTATATATCCTCGTTGGTCAATACCTAAGAATTTACTTGGGTATCCTCTATTATATCAACAATTTTTACTTCTGATACCTTTTGACATTCCTCCTCCTTAGGAGCTTCAGTCTCCTAAATAGGTAACTCCATTGCATTTTGTTATGTGTCAAGTTCAACATCCTTAGATGTACTTGCACCTTTATGTGCATCCTTATCAATTAACAATCCAAATAGTATTTTCCAAGTCTTCAAACTTTCCTGTACAACATCCTCAACCTTGTGTTGAAGGATAGAATAAGCTCTTAGTTTAGGATCAAATTTTTCTCTGTATTGTTCCATAATTTGTCTAATATTTGGAGGGGTTAGACTTGGTTCAACTTGTGCTAGTGTTCTCTCTCTTATCTTCTTCTCTGTATTAAGTTTATATTCCCATTTGTGTGCTACTTTGTTGCTCAACTCCTTAGGAGTTCAATTTTTGAACTATATAGGTAACATCTTGAAAATGAAAAGCATTTCAAGAATAGCATCTTCAACTTTTTCTTTATCTCCTATACTCATGCTTCCAAATTTTAATCCCTTCAGATCTTCTAATCCTGCATTACTCTTGATTGTGTTGCATATTTAATCCACAGTTGGTTTTACACTATGTGATGCAATCTTTTCCTTCACCTCTTCATCACTTTTTGTTTCCCCATCATCTTCATTTGCTACAACAAGTTTCCTTCTAGGCCTTTTATTAGCCTTGCTCGGCACTACCTTAGGCTGAACAAATTTTCTTTTACCTGATGTAGGGGATTTCTTTGGTGTCTCGGTAGCTAAAGAGGCTCCCCTTGTTCTAGGCCTAAGCAAAGGTGTCTATGTCAACCTTTAGGTTATAGTATTTTTCTTTTGGTTGGGGGCTCGACAAGGACTGGCTTCTTGCCTTTATTGTTTTCTACTTGTACCTCTTCTTCTTCTTCACTGTCACTAGAGTCACTTGTTTCATCTTCTCCCAGTCCTTGGGTTAATTCAAGTGGTTTATTTTTCTCTACTTCTTCCACATATTTCTCTAAATTATTTACAATATTCTTCCTTTTTTTCTCTACAGTTGCAGCCATCAATCCCATAGTTATCTTGGATTTGGCTTCATTATATGTTCCAAAATAAGGTGCCTTGTCATCAATTTCTTCAGCTAGAAGGTTTGTTATAGCAACTATGGTCTCATCAATGTTTACCTCATAAGGTAATTGCATTAGCCATGAAACCCTCAGAAAAACTACTTGTGCATAGGTGAAGTCCGTGTCAACTAGAAAGCATATATCCTTGGTATACTTCTCAAACAATGACATAGGGACTCTACTCCTCTTCCTCATTTTATTTTTGAATTCAATAAAATAATTCTCTATTACACCATTGAAACTTTCTCCTATCTGACCTATGAACTTATTTATTTGAACTGTAATGGGTTTCTTCTTATCCCATATCACACCTCCAACAATAGGAAAACACTTTTGTATGTAAAAGAATAGATAGACTACCAAAGAACCAAACTTACACATAGAATTCTTAGCAGTCCAGATTGAGTTTAGGTTCTCAGCAAGCTGAGTCAGCTGGAGCTCAGCAAGATCATATGTGTGCCCCTTCTTGATGATTCTCCATGCCTAGTCCACTGCCATATAGGGGACGCTCTCCAACCAACTGGATTGGTAGAGTTTGTGTGAGATAACCCTAACTACAAAGTCAATCTCTGGATTGGTGATGGTGGAAATCATCAGTCCACACTTGTTCCAAACTACCTATGTGTTTTCTTGGATTTTCTCTTTACTAGAACACTTCATTGATCTTTTTCCCTAAATTGTAGGGTGTCTAGTTACTCGGTGGATCATTTCCTTTGTTATCTTCACTGGTCCATCTTCCAACCATAATTGCATATCATGCACTCAACTCAATACTATTTTTATCCATTCAACCTTGAAATTCTTTGGGAAATCTAGGGCATGCACTAACCCTTGTTCGGCAACTGATTTCTATTTCGGCTTCAACAGTCTATTGTCACACAATTTGTCATACGCCTCCCTAATTTTTTAATCTCCAATCTCTCTGATCTTACACATATAACATGACCCAATATAATTCATTATCATCACATTCTTTAGAATCGAGGATAGAGTACCGTTAAGTTCTCCTTTAATCACGCTTTCCAGAATTGTCTTAAATTTTTGCGGCTTACAAACTTCATTCCTTACCAACTTTACATTGAAAACCTCCATCCCTTGTTTCTTCATTGTAGCAGATGATGATGATGCCATTTTTAACTTAAAATTTTTGAAAATAAATATTTTCTCGGTAGTGTGGCTTTCTTGTAAGTGTTATGTAGATGATTTTGCCGATGACGGGTTGAAAAGATTTGGAATCACCCTTGACAAACTGGTTGTTCGCACTCTGAGTCACTCAAAGAAGTCTCAATTCTCTTGGTGAAATGAAATGGGTGGCAACTTTCCACTTTATAGATTCCAAAAAGTTGAATTAGGGCCTAATAAATGCTCCGTACAATTTTTTTAAAGTGGAATACACCTATCTCAGCAAACTCATGTTCACCTCAGCTAACATAATCTCTGTCAATATAAGTGTTTAGACACAACTTAGTGTACATAGAATTTCAGCTACAATAGGTGCTCATCATACATTGATAACTCTGGCAAAACACTGATGCTCGACATAAAAAATGAAATACTCTACTTTTCTCAAATATGTCCTAATGCATCTTTATCTATGCAGATATGGACTTTTACACAACTTTATGTTAGGAACTGATGTAAGATGAGGCATTGTAAGACTTAGTTCTAGACATACCTTCTTTTCTTAGTTTGAAGAAGTATGACCACCTGATCCATTGGATTGGGTGACATCAGATGTGCTAGCTTCACTTGTGCTTTCTTCTTCTTTCTTCTTCCATGTCTTATTCATCTAATTTCTCAATTTCTCATGGATATCTTCATTCTAATTTTGATCATTTCTCGGCATAGGTGATCTACAATCTTTCTTTAGGTGACCTATCTTATTACACTTGTAACATACCATGCTTCCATTCATCCAGTTTTGGACTTCCCTCTGAAATGGGTCTTCATACAATTTGCTCCAATGTGTCCATATTTTCCATAGTAATGACAGTTGTATCAAGTGTTATAATGCCAATTGTATGAGTTATTCTTCATAGGTGACTTAGTCTGTTCATTTGATGACCATTTAGGTTTAGATCTGCATTCAAATGCTCTATGCCCATACTTCTAACAATTAAAACAATGACCTTGAAACTTTGGTGAGGTAGGTGGATTACTAACCTTAGACCTGCATTCATGTGCCTAATGTCCATGTTTCTTACAGTTAAAGAAATGCCCATTGAACTTAGGTTTAAGATCAAAATTACCATGTTTTCTTCTGCATATGTTTTCTGTGTGTCTTGACTTTCCATAGTGATGCCATGTGGGCTTGTTATTCTTTGGTTTTTCATTCTTTTGCTCTCCATTATTTGATGATTCTCCTTCTTCAGTGGATGATGAATGCTCATTTAGTCCAAGTCCAGATCTATCACCAGATCTTCTAGGTGACCTTAGTAGCTCTTCAAAGTATTTTGTAGCTTCATTAGGTTTTTTCATTCTTTCAATGATTTCCTTTTCAGATCTTAGTTCATTCCTTAGTTGATCATTTTCAGATCTCATATTGTTGATTTCTATATCTTTCCTGCCCAACTCTTGATTAACCAATAGTAGTTGACTTACCATGTCTAGTTGATTTTTGGTCAACCTTTGCATGTCACTTGTCCTTTCATCTAGTCTCATTGTTATTTTTCTTTTGTCTTCTTCAGCCATTATCTTGTCTCCTTCAACTTTCTTTTTCTGTTCAACTACTTCACAGAGTCTGATAGATTGAATTTCTTGTTCTCTCTTTAGATTTCTGATGTCATCATTTAGTATGGTATTTTTCTCCAGTAGCTCTTTTATGGCTTTGTCACTTTCTATAGAGTTTCCATTATCAAATAGTCTAGTGGTATCTTCTTCTTGATATGTTGAATCATTTTGCTGAATAGCAATTTCTATCATTCTACTTAAGGATTTCTTCATTTCACCTCTAGTTGCTTCTAGTTGTTGTAATGCCCACTGTAATTAATGTTCTAATTCTCTATAACCTTTCCTAGCTTATAAACTTCCATCTCAAGATCTTTTTCTTCAAGTGGTTAGACTTTCTATGAGAAAGTTTGCAACTCTGATACCAATTGTTGGAAATATAGTTGGGAAATGCGATACTGAGAGGGGGGGGGGGTGATTCAGATATCACCTACTAATCCATTTTATCATTGTCTAAAAAAATTGCATAGTATCAACAAAACTTCATCAAATCAAAGTAACTAATATACTAAGCATCATTCAAGTAAGTACTCATAACTCAATAATTTTGTTTACCCAAAAACCCTTGAAAGGTAAAACTAGAATGAGGATGAAACCCAAAAATCTTCACTACTGTAGTAATAAGTTTTCCTATTAGGGCTTACAAAATTGATCATAGATATGAACTACCCTATGAGGGGTCTTCCCTATTAAGAGCTAAAAGACTTATATAGTCTACCTTGTTAAATGATTTAAAACTTACAACAAAGTAAGCACTCGGTTAAGAGATTACAATAGGTCTATTAGGACCACTCAGTTAAGAGATTTACCTTGATACACTTGTTAAATGTCTCAATACCTGATCCTTTGGTTTGTACTGTATGTAGATTACAGATTTTCTCCTTACAGTTTTGTATTGATCTCTTCTATCAAGTTTATCTCTATTTTGTTCTTCACTACTTAACTCAGTCACTGAACTTTTTTTGAATGCTTCACTGATCTGAATGTGCTTTTTTGTTCATTCATTCATTTCCTTCACATCCTCCTACATGATAAATTGTTTTAGGGTTTAGATCTTATCCTTATATAAACAATTAAATATCTTCATGATTCAAGATCTACAATTCAGATTAACTCCTTTTTTCTCTTAAGCCTTACTAATTTTTATCGGCTCTAAGTATTACATATGGATCAATGTTTACAAAATAGACATGTAATCACCTCCATAATTACCTCAACAAACAAAATACAAAATATGAATGTTGGCCAAAATGATTTACCTTAATTAATGTGCCATAACAAACTCACATGTCATTTCTGGCTAACTCAAAAAATGATGTTCTTGATGCTTGGTATTCACTATACTTTGCATATGTTGATATGTCTATCACTCGGTAATCATTTCTTACATAGCTTGGTAATCATTTCCTATCTTCTTTTCTACTTGTACCTCTTCTTCTTCTTCACTACCACTAGAGTCACTTGCTTCATCTTCTCCCAGTCCTTGGGTTAATTCAAGTGGTGTATTTTTCTCTGCTTCTTCCACATATTTCTCTAGATTCTTTACAATTTTCTTCCTTTTTCTCTCTACAGTTGTAGCCATCAATCCCATAGTTATTTTTTATTTGGATTCATTATATGTTCCAAAATAAGGTGCCTTGTCATCAATTTCTTTAGCTAGAAGGGTTATTATAGCAGATGTGGTCTCATCAATGTTTACCTCATAAGGTAATGGCATTAGCCATGAAACCCTTGAAAAAACTGCTTGTGCATAGGTGAAGTTTGTGTCAACTAGAAAGCATATATCCTTGGTATACTTCTCAACCAATGACATAGGGACTCTACTCCTCTTCCTCATTTTATTTTTGACTTCAATAAAATAATTCTCCATTACACCATTAAAAATTTCTCCTATCTGACCTATGAATTCATTGATTTGAACTGTAATGGGTTTCCTCTTATCCCATATCACACCTCCAACAGTAGGAAAACACTTATGTATGTAAAAGAATAGACAGACTAGCAAAGAACCAAACTTACACATAGAATTCTTTGCAGTCTAGATTGAGTTTAGGTTCTCAGCAAGATGAGTCAGCTAGAGCTCAGCAAGATCATATGTGTACCCCTTCTTGATGATTTTCCATGCCTAGTCTGCTACCATATCGGGGACACTGTCCAACTGACTGGATTGGTAGAATTTGTGTGAGATAAACCTAACTCCAAAGTCAATCTTTGGATTGGTGATGGTTGAAATTGTCATTCCATGCTTGTTCCAAACTACTTGTGTGTTTGTCTAGATTTCCTCTTTACTAGAACACTTCATCATTATTTTTCATAGGGTATCTAGTTACTTGGTGGATTGTTTCCTTCATTATCTTCATTGGTCCATCTTCCAGCCATAATTGCATATCATGCACTCGAATCAATACTATTTTAATCCATTCAACCTTGAAATTTTGTTGGAAATCTAGGGCATGCACTAACCCTTTTTCGACAATCGACTTATATTCTGGCTTCAACACTCCATTTTCACATAATTTCTCATACGCCTACCTAATTTTGTAATCTCTAATCTCTCTGATCTTGCACATATAACAAGACCTAATATCATTCATTATCAGCACATTCTCTAGAATCGAGGATAGAGCACTGGTAAGATCTCCTTTAATCGTGCTTTCCAGAATTGCCTTAAATTTCTGTGGCTTACAAACTTCATTCCTTACCAACTGTGCATTGAAAACCTCCATCCCTTGTTTCTTCATTGTAGCAGATGACGATGCCATTTTTAACTTAAAATTTATGAAAATTAATATTTTCTTGGTAGTGTACCTTTCTTGTAAGTGTTCTATAGATGATTTTGCTGATAGCATGCTTAAATGATTTAGAATTTCCCTTGACAAACTAGTTTCTCGCACTCTAAATTGCTCAAATAAATCTCAATTCACTTGGTGAAATGAAATGGGAGGAAACTTTCCACTTTATAGATTCCAAAAAGTCAAATTAGGGCCTCATAAATGCTTCGTAATTTTTTTAAAAAGTGGAATACAGTTGTTTTGGAAAACTCATGTTAACCTTGGCTAACATAAGCTCGGTCAATATAACCATTTAGACATAGCTCAATGTACATAGAATCTCGGCTACAATGGGTGCTTGACATACATTGATAACTTGGTCAAAACACTGACACTCGACATCAAAAATGAAATGCTCTACTTTGCTCAAATATGTCCTAATGCATCTTTATCTATGCAGACATGGACTTTTACTCAACTTTATGTTAGGAACTGATGTAAGACAAGGCATTGTAAGACTCAGTTCCAGACATACCTTATTTTCTTAGTTTGAAGAAGTGTGATCACCTGATCCATCAGATTGGGTGACCTCAGATGTGTTAGCTTCACTTGTGCTTTCTTCTTCTTTCTTCTTCGATGTCTTATTCATCTGATTTCTCAATTTCTCACGAATATCTTCATTCTGATTTTGATCATTGCTCAACATAGCTGATCTACAATATTTCTTTAGGTAACCTATCTTATTACACTTGTAACATACCATGCTTCCATTCATCTAGCTTTTGGATTTCCCTCTAAAATGAGTCTTCATACAATTTGCTCCAATGTGTCCATATTTTCCATAGTAATGATAGTTGTACCAAGTGTTGTAATCCCAATTGTATGAGTTATTCTTCATAGGTGACTTAGTCTATTCATTTGATGACCATTTATGTTTAGATCTACATTCAAATTCTCTATGCCCATACTTTTGACAGTTAAAACAATGACCTTGAAACTTTGGTGAGGTAGGTGGATTACTGACCTTAGACCTGCATTCATGTGCTTGGTATCCATGTTTCATACAGTTAAAGCAATGCCCATTGAACTTAGGCTTAAGATCAGACTTACCATGTTTGCTTCGGCATATGTTGGTTGTGTGTCCTAGCTTTCCACATTGATGACATATGGGCTTGTTGTTCTTTGGTTTTGCATTCTTTTTCTATCCATTCTTTGACAATTCTCCTTCTTCAGTGGATGATGAATGCTCATTTAGTCCAAGTCTAGATCTATCACCAAATCTTCTAGGTGACCTTAGTATCTCTTCAAAGTATTTTGCAGCTTCATTAGGTTTGTTCATCCTTTCATTGATTTCCTTTTCAAATCTTAGTTCATTCCTTAGTTGATCATTTTCAGATCTCAGATTGTTGATTTCCATATCTTTCCTACCCAACTCTTGATTAACCAGCAATAGTTGATTTACCATGTCTAGTTTATTATTCGTCAACCTTTGCATGTCACTTGTCCTTTCATCTAGTCTCATTGTTATTTGTCTTTTTTCTTCTTCAACCATTGTCTCATCTTCTTTAGCTTTCTAATTCTATTCAACTACTTCATAGAGTCTGAAAAATTGAATTTATTGTTCTCTCTTTAGATTTTTTATGTCATCATTTAGTATGGTATCTTTCTCCAGTAGCACTTTTATGGCTTTGTCACTTTCCACAGAGTTTCCATTATCAAATAGTCTAGTTTTATCTTCTTCTTGATATGTTGAATCATTTTGCTGAATAGCAATTTCTCTCCTTCTGCTTAAGGATTTCTTCAGTTCACCTTTTTTTTTTTCCAGTTGTTGTAATTCCAATTGTACATCAATCTTATGATTCTCTATAACCTTTCCCAACTTATAAACTTCCATCTCAAGATCTTTTTCTTCAAGTGGTTAGACTTTCTATGAGAAACCTTGTAGCTCTGATACCAATTGTTGGAAATATAGTTGGGAAATGTGATACTAAGAGGGGGGCTGAATCAGATATCACATACTAATTTCCATTTTATTATTTTCTAAAACTATTGCATAGTATCAAAAAAACTTCATCAAATCAAAGTAACTAATATACTAAGCATCAATCAAGTACTCAAAACTTAGTAATTTTGTTTACCTAGAAACCCTTGAAAGGTAAAAATGGGGTGGGGATGACACCCACAAATATTCACTACTGAAATAATAAGTTTACCTATTAGGGCTTAAAAAATTGATCCAAGATATGATCTACCCTATTAGGTGTCTACCCTATTAAGAGCTAAAAGACTTATACAGTCTATATTGCTAAAGGATTTAAAACTTACAACAAAGTAAGCAATTGGTTAAGAGATTACAATAGGTCTATTAGGACCACTTGGTTAAGAGATTTACCCTGATAGACTTGTTAGAATGTCTCAGTACCTGATTCTTTGGTTTGAACTTTATGCAGATTACAGAGCTTCTCCTTACAATATTGTATTGATCTCTTCTATCAAGTTTATCTTTGTTCTGTTCTTCACTGCTTAACTCAGTCACTGAACTTTGTCTTAATGCTTCACTAATCTGAATGTGCTTCTTTTCTCATTCCTTCATTCCCTTCGCATCCTCTCACATGCTAAGTTATTTTAGGGTTTAGATCTTATCCTTATATAAACAATTAAACATCTTCATGATTTAAGATCTATGGTTCAGATTAACTCCTTTTACTGCTTAAGCCTTACTAATTTATGATTGGCTCTAAATATTACATAGGGATCAATGATTACAAAATAGATGTGTAATCACCTTCGTAATTACCTCAACAAACAAAATACAAAACATGAATGTCAGCCAAAATGATTTACCTCAATCACTATTCCATAAGAAACTCACATGTCATTTCTGGCTAACTCAGCAAATGATGTTCTTGATGCTCAACATTCACTATACTTGGCATATGTTGATATCTATGTCTCTTGGTAATCATTTCTTACATAGCTCGGCAAAAACTTAACTCAGCTAGTAAAAAAAATAAATAGTGACCATTGATTTACTCAATAGTACTACTGCTCGGTAAGTATACATTACATAACTTGGCCTATACATAATGACTTGGTCACAGTGATGACTAACCATCATTGCCTAGATAATGACTAAGTGTGAGTCACTAATTGTCCACAAAAGTATAGAGATCTACAAATTCATAACTAAAAAGAATCATAAATAAGAACCACTATAATGTTTATTATAACAACAAAAAATTCACACCAATTTATAATTCTATTCAAATTTTGTATGCTCTAAAACATATCATTGTTAGATAGATCAGATTGCTTTAATGATTTTAGGTATTGTTGAGTTATGATTAAGTAAGTATAGATGAGATGATTGAGAAGTGAAAATATAATAAATGCTAGTCTTACATAGTGATGGATGGTGATTCAATTAATTTTTATTTGATAGAGTGATGCTTGATTGATAAATGGCATGTATTCTTGACCACAATTTGAAGTGATGATTGATGTGAATTTGATTATCATTTGCTTGATCTTTGTAATTGAATGATTGCTTGATTTCTTGTGAGATGGTGGATGAAGTATAATGACTAATAAGTCCTCCTTCAATACTTGGAATGCAATCTCCTTTATAATTTATTGGAGAAAGGGTCATCGCCATTCATAAGAAATGAGTCAACACAACCTACACATATAACACAAATGGCTTGGACCATGGGTTTTCTTCCCATTGGTATCATGTTTTAATTTGAGGCTTGGGCTTACCCAATGCAAATGGTTTGTAATCTATTGTGTGCATCCTTAGAGGCTCAATCCTTCCTTTGCTAACCCTTCCTGAATGATAACTTGTCAATGTGTAAGAACAAGGTAAGATAGTTGGGTAGTGGGCTGAGTCGAGGTAATACCTTTGAGTTAAAATTAAATAAATTTAGAAACCATTTTTCATTTTTGTCTTTATGAATAATATATTATACCCCACATTCATTTCACTTGAATGTCATGCTAAATTGAAACCTTCTCCCACTTATATCTTCTAATGTGGGGGAGACTTACACCTCTTCATCATGTTTTCCTTTTGCAATCACTAACCTTTAACAATTGCTACCATTTTAAAGAGTCACAAGACTTCACCATTTTTGTCATTTGTAAATGTCACAACCTCTCATAACTTTTTCTTTTGAAAGAGTCACTTCATTCTTTTTTTTCTTATTCCATTTTATCTTCCATTAATTTTTAGAGAGCTCCTCTTGCCTAAACTCACCCCTTCTAGAACCCCAACTTGGAAATATGTAGGACAAAGGTAAGGTAGGCTGGGCACTGGACTAAGTTAAGAGAATACCTCTACGTTAACAAAAAAGTGAATTGAGTCACCACTTTTTATTATTGTCTTTGTGAATAATATACTATACCCCAATTTGATTTCACTTAAATGTCTTCCTAAAATTAAATCTTCACCACTTTGTATATTTTAAGGTGGGTAAGTCACATCTATTCATAAAATCTACCT
Organism: Chamaecyparis obtusa; assembly: GCA_027943335.1. Lineage (NCBI taxonomy): Eukaryota > Viridiplantae > Streptophyta > Pinopsida > Cupressales > Cupressaceae > Chamaecyparis > Chamaecyparis obtusa. The sequence continues at coordinate 440,425 of BSBK01002591.1, read as the reverse complement.
TTTGCAATCATCACAACAGTTTATAATTACCACTTTTTGAAATAGTCACAAATCTTCACCATTTTTTTCATTTGCGAGTGTCACAACATATCATAACTTTTCCTATAGGAATAGTCACTTCCATATTTTTTTCTTCTTCCTTTTTCTCTTATATTAATACTTAGAGGGATAGTCTTCCCTCAACTCAGCTTTTCTTGAACCCCAACAAGGCAATATGTAAAAGCAAGGTAAGGTAGGTTAGGCACTGGGCTGAGTCAGGAGGATACCTTTGAGTTAACAAAAAAATGAATTGGTTCACCACTTTTTCTTTTTGCCTCTATGAATAATATACTATACCCCACATTGATTTCACATGAATGTCCTCCTAAAATAAAATATTCTCCCCTTTGTATCATCTAATGGGGGGAGAGTCACATCTCTTTATCATATCTATTGTTCACAATTGTCACAACATTTTACATTTTCTATTCTTCAAAAGAGTCACAACTCTTCACCATTTTTGTCCTTCATGAGTATGTGATAACATATCATAACGTTTCATTATGTAAAATTCACTTCCATATTTTTTCATATACCTTTTTTTTTTACATTAATCCTTAGAGGGCTCTTATTTCCCCTGCTCACCCCTTCTTGAACCCCAACATGAAAATATGTAAGACCAAGGTAAGGTAAATTGGGCATTGGAATGAGTCACGAGCATACCTCTGAGTTAACCAAAAAATTTAAAAAAAATTGAGTTACTACTTTTCATTGTTTCCTTTGTGTCTTCCAATATGGGGGAGAGTCACATTTCTTCATCATGTCCACCCTTTGCAATGATCACAACCTTTAACAATTGTCACCATTCAAAAGAGTCATAACCCTTCACCATTTCTGTCATTTATGATTGTCACAATCTCTCATAATTTTTCCATTTGCATGAGTTATTTATTTTTTTATTATTCTATTTTTCTTTTTCTATTAATTCTTAGAGGGCTAGTCTTGCCTCAACTCACAACTTCATGAAGATCAAATTTGAAATATATAAGACCAAGGTAAAGAAAGTTAGGCACTAGGATGAATTGCAATTATGTTGAAAAAATGGTAAGTGCTCCCCTCAAGATTCATGAAATGGCTTAACTGCCTCCAGTGTCTTCTTTAAGTCTAGTGGTTGTATCGAGCATTAAAAGGTCAATCTTTTAGTGCAATAGAAACCACTACTTGTAACAAGTGGTATCAGATACTGGTCATAGGTTTGAATCCCCTTGAGTAACATTAAGGGTGAGATTATTGGCAAAATGGTCAGCGCTCCCCTGGGGATTCATGATATTGCTTAACCGCCTCCTGCGTCTTCTTTAAGTCAAGTGCTTGTATCAAGAATTAAAAGGTCGATCATTTAGTGCAATGAAAACCACTACTTGTAACAAATTATACCCTTTGAGTTAAATATCTAAGAGTTACACATTATTGAATGTATCCTTCAAATATAGGGTGACTTAAAAATATCATATTCATACACATTATTTATAGAAAAAATTATAAATAGGACTATTATTCATTAGTGAAAAGAATCATAAATAAGAACCACTATAATGTTTATTATAAAAAGTAATACTTCACACTAATTTATAATTATATTCAAATTTTGTATGCTCTAAGACAGAGCATTGTAAGACATATCAGATTGCTTCAAAGATTTGAGGTCTTGGTGAGTTATTATTAAGTAATTATTGATTAGATAGTTGAGAAGTGACAATATAATAAATGCTACTTTGACATGTTGATGGATGGTGATTGAATTAATGTTGATTTGATAGATTTATGCTTGATTTTTAAATTGTATGTATTCTTGACCGCAAGTTGAAGAGATGATTGATGCGAATTTGATTATTGTTTTCTTGATCTTTGTAATTGAATGATTGCATAATTTCTTGTGAGATGGTGGATGAAGTATAATGAATGATATGTCCTCCTTCAATACTTGGAATGAAATCTCCTTTATAATTTATTGGAGAAAAAGGTCATTTCCATTCATAAGAAATGAGTCAAAACAATCTACATGTATAGAAGAGGAGGCTTGGGCCATGGGTTTTCTTCCCATTGGTATCAGGTTTGACTTCGAGGCTTGGGCTTACCCAATGCAAATGGTTTGTGACATATTGTGTGGATCTTATAGGGTCAATCTTTCCTTAGTTCACCCTTCCTGAATGGAAAATTGGAAATGTGTAAGAATAAGGTAAGGTAGTTGAGCAGGGGCTGAGTCGAGGCAATACCTTTGAGTTAATGAAAAATAAATTGAGAAACCATTTTTCATTGTTGTTTTTGTGAATAATATATTGTACCCCACATTGATTTCACTTGAATGTCATGCTAAATTGAAATGTTCTCCCATTTATATCTTCCAATTTGGAGGAGAGTCACACCTCTTCATCATGTTTGCCTTTTGCAATCATTATAACCTTTAACAATTGCCACTGTAAAAAAGAGTCATAACCCTTCACCATTTTTGTCATTTGCAAATGTCACTCAATGTAAGACCAAGGTAAGGTAGTGTGTATCATAAATTTTGAGCATGATTTAAGGATGTCAATCCTTAATTTTTGAATTATAATTGTCGTATACTTGTTTTAGATACCGTGTGTATCTTAGGAAGGATTTATATAATTATTCATAATAGGAAATCCTAATTGACTGACCTGATTATTTATTTTGTAATAGGGTATATATGTAAGATCTTTTATTTTGAAAATACATATGTAGAGATTGTATGTGATGTAAAAGGAGGATTGTGGAAGTTGTGAGCTTAAGTTTGCTGGATGTAGAGCAGAGGATAATTGTATACTTCATTGGAACTGATCAAGAAAAGATAGTTGCTATCAGACAATTCAAAAGATTGTGTATTTCTTCATATACACTTGTGTTGCGAACAATGAGATCTGAAGGTGGACCTTCTTTGGGCAGTGAGCTTACCCTTCTTTTCTTGACTCCTAACAGGGTCTATCCTCTAACAAGGACTGTGTACTATAATATTTTAATCAGCTCCTATTAGGGCTAGATCTTCTAACAAGGATACTATATTCTCAGTACATCATTAGTGGGTGTTAATTCCCTCTGGGGTTTTACTTTTAACAGGGTTTCCTCGACAAAAAAATATTGTGTTATTGTGTTGGCATTCATTGTGTTAATTGGATTTAATATTGCTGCTATTTAAAGTTTAAAGTTTAATAATCTAGCATAGAACTGATTCAGCCCCCCCCCTCTCAATTGTATTGGTGGACTATTATTCCTAAAAATTGGCAGTAGAGCTACTATTCCTTAGACAGAAAGCTTAGCAACTTGTGGTGATCTTGGAGATGACATTCTATAGGAAGGATAGTTCAAGATTTCATCCTAAAAACTTTGACAATTGGAAGAATAAGATGCAAAATCATTTTCTATGTTTGGGCATTGACTACTAGATGATTACAAAGAATCATGTGGATATGCAAGCTGAGGATAAATTGGAAAAAACTACTAATGATGAGAAGAAGATATTTTCATATAACATGGTCACAAGGGAAGCACTGATCAACACACTCTCTGAAGGAGAATTTATTGAGGTAAAATATCTGGATTCAACACATAAGCTTTGGACAAGATTTGAAGCATTATATGAAAGAGACAAGTTTACCAAGTGAGTGAAGCTACAAAATTTGAAAACAAGGATGGAGAAGCTACAAATAAAGGATGATGAAAGTGTTAGGACTTATGCACAAAGAGTTATAGAGGTTGTGATTGGAATCAAAAATTTTGGAGGCACTTTTGAAGAGGAAGAAGTCATTTCAAAGATTCTTAACTCATTGACACCTATTTACAAGACCAAAATTCAGGCTATAGAAGAAATCATACCTTTGACTCCAAACTTTAGCAGAGAAATGTTGATTGCAAAGATAACTACCTTTGAAGCTATAGAAATGGGAGATTCTATACCTAAAGTTGAAAAAAAATTTAAAGCATCTACACGTAAGAAGATAATGTCTGCACTTCCAAGAATCGGTAGTGAGAACATAAAAGAAGAGCTTGGTGAATATGCTAATGAATGGGAACATATACAAGAAAAGGAAAGAAAAATAGATGAACTTGTTGCACTGATCGCTAGAAGAGAAAAGAGAGGTAATGATAAATTTGACGGAAAGTTACCTTTGAAATGTTTTTCATGCAATAAGATAGGCCACTTTACATCTAGATGTCCTACAAGAGTTCCTAAGCACAAACCTAAGTTTTTCAAGTCTAAGTATTCAAAGGATAAGGAATGTTATTATGCTAGTGAAGGTATTTTTGATGATGATGATTTGGATTATGAGGAGATTGGATTTATTGCTATTAAAGATGAAAAACCAGTACATGAGGAAAAAGCTTTAGTATCACATGTTGATAAGAAATCTAAATGGATTATAGACAGTGGTTTCTCACATCATATGACTGGAGACAAAAACAAATTTGTTAAATTAATGAAGTATGATGTTGGTTTTTTAATATTTGGAGACAATGTTCCTAAACCTATCATAGGAGTAGGATCTATTACTTTGGATGGAAAGACTAATATTGACAATGTATTACTTATTTATGAGCTTAAGCATAACTTTTTGAGTGTTGGACAACTGATGGATAAGGTATTTCAATTAGAGTTCCTTGATGGGAAATATTTTATCAGAGGTAAGACAAAAAACTTGATTACAACCTGTACTAAATCTAGATGTAATGTATTTGAGTTAAATACATCCGGAGCTTCTTGTTTTGTTTCAAAGGTAGATGAGAGTTGGCTATTGCACAAAAGATTTTATCATGTTAAATTTAATAATATTGTGAAGGCAAGTTTGACTAATGCAGTAAGAGATCTACCAAAGATTGTGAAACCATATAACACTGTATGCAAAGAATGTGTTATGGAAAAACAAAATAGAAGAATTTATAAAAGAAAATCATATATAGAAAAAGGAAAGTTAGATCTGGTACATACAGACCTATGTGGACCTATAAGAACAAGATCATACTATGGTGAAAGGTATTTTATACTTTTTGTTGATGATTTTTCTATAATGATGTGGGTCACTTACTTGAAAGAGAAATCCGATGCATTTGATAAATTCAAGATATTCAAAGAAAAAGTATAGAATGAATCAAGCTTAAAGATAAAATGTTTGAGGTCAGACAGAGGTGGAGTGGAGAGTTTACTTAAGATCTTTTCAATTCATATTGTGAAGAGCATGTGATACAAAGATAGATGTCTACTCCTAGGACTCCATAACAGAATGGGATAGCAGAGCGAAGAAATAAAATAATACAGGATGTTGCTAGAACAATGTTGCTTGAAGGAAATATATCTCATGTGCATTAGAGAGAAGCTATTGGAAAAAATGGTGTACAAATTGAATATAATTCAAATTAGAGAAGGTACAAGTAAGACTCCTTATGAATTGTGGTTTGATCATACTCCTACTCTAAATTATTTCAGAATATTTGGTAGTAAATGCTATATCAAAAGAGATGATGAAATAGGGAAATTTGATGCTAGAAGTGATGAAGGAATCTTTCTTGGCTATTTTAATAAGAGAAAGGCTTACAAATGTTTTAATATGAGATTAAGAAAGATGATTAAAAACAAAAATGTGAAGATAGATGAAAGGTTTTAGATACAAGAGAGAATGTATGATTGTAATCAGAATATAGAGATTAAGGAGGTTGTTGCTACAGAAGAAGAAGAGCTTGTTGAGGCTAAATGTGAAAATGAGACTTGCGATGATGATAAAAATGAGACTACTAAGATTCCTAAGACTTTGAGGTATGCAAAGATAAATCATCCTAAAAAACAAATTATTGGTAATACAAATCAAGGAGTAATGACTAGATCAAAGGCTAGAGAAGAAATTTGTTTGATTTCTCAAGTTGATCCAAAGACTATAGATGAAGCTTGTAGAGATGAATCTTAGATAAATGCTATGAAGGAAGATTTATATCAGATAAAGAAAAATATCACTTGGGAATTGGTTCCTAGACCTAAAGACAAAAATGTAATAGGAACTAAGTGGGATTTTAGAAATAAAATGAATGAAGAATGAGTTGTAAGAAACAAAGCAATATTGGTATGTAAAGGTTATTCAACACAAGAAGGAATAGATTTTGAAGAGATAATTTCTCTTGTTACTAGGATAGAAGTTGTGAGATTATTTTTGGCTTATTCTGCACATAAGGACTTCAAGGTATATCAGATGAATGTGAAATATGCATTTCTGAATGGAGATCTTGAAGAGTAAGTATACATAGAACAACCTGATGGATTTACTCTATTCAAAGATGAAGACATGGTATGCAAGCTAAAGAAGGAACTATATGGACTAAAGCAAGCTCCAAGGGCTTGGTATGCAAGGTTAGCCAAATACTTACTTCACCTTGGGTTCAGAAAAGGTAATGTTGACAGTAACTTATATTTAAGAACTAGTGAAGATGGAGTTTTGATAATAGAATCTTTTTTTGATGATACTATATTTGGAGGCAATGATGAATTGTGTAAGAAGTTTTCTAAAGAGATGGAAAATGAATTTGAGATGTACATGATAAGAGAAATGAAATTATTTCTAGGACTGCAAATAAATCAAAGTAAGAATGGCATTTTTATTTCTTAGACTAAGTATCTTAAAGAGATGTTGAAAACATTTGGAATGGAAGATTGCAAACTAGTTTGTACACCCATGTTGACTGGTCATAAACTAACAAGTAATGATGAGACAAAGTGTGTTTTTTAGACCAAGTATAGATCAATGGTTAGTGGATTACAATATTTGACTCACACCAGACCAGATATTTCTAATGTTGTTGGAATTGTGTCTAGATATTAGGCAGAACCTAAAGAGACACACCTAGATACTATGAAAATGATATTTAGATACCTAAAAGGAACAATAGAATATGGCTTATGGTATGATAGAAATGATGATTTTGTACTGCATGCTTATATTGATGCTAATTGGGCAAGGAACATTGATGAGATGAAGAGTACTAGTGGAGGTACATTTTTCCTTGGGAAAAAGTTGGTTTCATGGCCAAGTAAGAAACAAGATTGTATAGCTCAATCTACTATAGAATCAAAGTATGTTGCTAGTGCTATTAACTACAATCAAATTGTTTGGATGAAACAAATGCTGAAATATATTGGAATAACTTTTCATGAACCAATGGTTATCAATTGTGATAACACCAGTATAGTAAATATGTCAAAGAATCTTGTGATGCACTCTAAAACTAAGCATATTTCTATTAAGTATCACTTCTTGAGAGATAAGGTTGCAATGAAGGAAATAAGATTGGAATACATTATCAAAAAGGAACAAATAGCAGACATATTTATAAAGCCATTGCAAAAAGATACCTTTTAGTATCTTAGAGGTATGCTTGGGGTTCAAGTCCCTCCTAGTGTGAATTAAATGATGCAGGGATGCATCAGTCCAGAGGTTTTCAAAGCCTTATCATATTCTAGACTTGATGTAGGGATCTACTGATGCAGTGACATCCTGGCTTATTGCTCAGTGCCTGAAGATTTTGGCAGTCTTGGTAACTATCTAGTGGAGTTTGGTTACTTGGCTGGTGATCTCGCTAGAAGACTGAAGTTGCTCAGTCATGGTGGTGCTTATCAATTAGAAGTTCTATTGGATCTTAGTGGATGATGGTCACTCGGTGACTTGGTGTTTTGTTGCTTAGTGTTCAGTTACTGATGGGGTCTCAGTGTTCATGTCTGTTGCTCAGTCGCTGAAGTGGCTCAGTCACTGGAGGACTCATTCGTTGAAGGGAGCTTGGTCATTGAAGGAGACTCAACATTTTTGGTGCTCGGTAATGCTTGGAGAGCTTGGTCAGTATGGATGCTCGGTATATTTCTTGATGCTCGATAGTTTGGCTTACCGATGATTGTTCTTGGAGATTCGGCTTGATCGACCGGTGCATTTAATCTAGGCCATGTTCCTCAAGTTATGGATTGACTGTTGGATATGTGGGGACCTAGATCTAGCATATTGCATTATCCTATGTGGATCTAGAGGCCGACTTGGTGAATTAAATATTTGTGAAGTTATTTGTGAGTCAACTGATGTTTGGCATTTAATATTTGTATATTTGGAAGCTGACTAGCTTTTGGGATTTAATTGTTTGTAAAACTGACTTGTGGCTGGAAATTAGTATTTAAGAAGATGTTTGGGTAGTTGTTTAGGGGGGATCTGGCAGTAACAGATGGGTGGATCTATGAAAGTAGAGTTAGTAGCTTGCAAGCTTAGGTAGCAGAAGATTTCTTGGCGACCTACGAGTACAAGTTTAGATCCTTCTTGGAGTGCCTACCACTATCCTATAATGTTGCAGACCTAGGCTAGCTGAGTGGTAGAATTATGAGATAGATTTGGATCCTCTGTGATCTTGTAGAATTGTTTCTTTCATTGTAATTGGCCATAATCAGGAAGGCTTTATAGCCTGACACATTGCATGTAATTAGTTAGTTGATGAATAAAGACATTTGTTTTCTTGCAGATCTAGTTTCTTGTTGTGTTTTCCACTATGTTGGTGTTTGACTACAAGGTCAGACAATCCTTAATTGGATCCTCCATCCTTGACTGCATCAAGTGGTATCAGAGCGAAGGTTGATCTTGTTAGAGCAGAAGGTTGACCTAGCAAGTCTTATCATGCAAAGTTAATCTTTCTAACGAAGAGATTACGTGCAATCTGAGTTGCAGATCCATGAATTTGAACTTGTGAAATCATGCCCTAGTTTTTCATGCAAGGTGACAAGTTGCAATCTAACTTGCATACAAATGGAGGTTGTCATAGGGTGGTCAGTGGGATTTTTGCAAAAGGTTTTTGAAGATCTTTGGAGATGTCTCTGGGAGGATTGGACCTTGGTGATGTGATTTCTGAGAGGTTTTCTTGATTGGAAGTGGATTTTTTGAACCGCAGGAGAACCAAGTTAAGAACCTTATGAGAGAAAGTGTTGTTGAGATTTTTAGATCTTACCAGAGTTGGAGTATGCTGATCTAAAAGAAAGTTGTTTGGCCAATTCGTAGACTGGTTTGTGAGAGAAGATATCTTGGCAAGAATTATTATGATAGTTCAGAGGTTGAAGAGGTATGTGAAATTGGTTTTGATGTTTAGTTGGTGGAGTTTGACATCAAACCTGTAGAGAAACTTGTGCTTGTTGTTGAGATACTTGTGATTACCAACATGTTACTGATCTTGTTGAAGCTGGTGAGAAGATTGGTTTTCATGTTCACTCAGTTGTGCCTAACATAGAAATTGTAGAGCATCTGGTTGTGCTTGATCAAATTGTTGTTGGTATCGAGTTACATGCTGTTGAACACCTTGATGATATTGGTGTTACCAAATTGTTTATGTTCGGTGTTGTGGTGCCGATGTTGTTTATTGGTTGTGGACTTGATTTGCTAGATGATAGTGATAAGTCTTGTGATGAGATTCTAAGATGAGATTCTTCCTTGATCCTTAGTGATGGATTCAAGGTTCGGTTTGTTCAGGATGTTGGACATGCTGATTGGTTGAGTTACAGATTGGTTCTCTTTCCTATGATGGAAAGGAAACCTTTGGTGAAGATGAAGTGGAGTTGGTGTTTTTTAGATGTTCCCTTTGGTGAGAAAGTGTGGGACAAACTTTTCTTTGTACCCCGGGAGTCTGATGCAGTGGTGTCCTAGCTTATTGCTCAGTGCCTGAAGATTTTGGTAGTCTCAATAACTGTCTAGTGGAGTTTGGTTACTTGGCTGGTGATCTCGGTAGAAGATGGAGTTGCTCAGTCATGGTGGTTCTTCTCATTTGTAAGTTCTATTGGATCTCAGTGGATGATGGTCACTCAGTGAATTGGTGTTTTGTTTCTCAGTTCTCGGTTATCGATGGGGTCTCAGTGTTCATGTCTGTTGCTCGGTCGTTGAAGTGGCTCGGTCGTTGGAGGAATTAATCATTGAAGGGAGCTCGGTCATTAAAGGAGACTCAGTATTTATGGTGCTTGGTAATGCTTGGAGAGCTCAGTTGGTATGGATGCTTGGTGTATTTCCTTACACTCAGTAGTTTGGCTTACCAATGGTTGTTCTTGGAGATTCGGCTTGACTGACTGGTGTATTTAATCTAGGTCATGTTCCTCGAGTTATGGATTGACCATTGGACATGTGGGGACCTAGATCTAGAGGTTGACTTGGTGAATTAAATATTTTTGAAGTTATTTTTAAGCCAATTGATGTTTGGCATTTAATATTTGTATATTTGGAAGCCAACTGGCTTTTGGGATTTAATTATTTATAAAGCCAACTTGTGGCTAGCAATTAGTATTTAAGAAGATGTTTGGCTAGTTTTTTAGGGGGGATCTAGTAGTAACAGATGGGTGGATCTGTGAAAGAAGAGTTAGTAGCTTGCGAGATTAGGTAGCAGAAGATTGCATGGTGACCTACGAGTTCAAGTTTAGATCCTTCTTTGAGTGCCTACCAGTGTCTTGTCATGTTGCAAACTTGGGCTAGCTAAGTGGTGGAATTGTAAGATATATTTGGATCCTTTGTGATCTTGTAGAACTGTTTCTTGCATTGTAATTGGTCATAACCAGGAAGGCCTTACAGCCCAGCACATTACATGTAATCAGTTAGTTGATGAATAAAGACATCTATTTTCTTGTAGATCTGGTTTCTTGTTTTGTTTTTCGCTGTGTTGGTGTTTGGCTGCAAGGTCAGACAATCCTTAAGTAGAAAGTGTTGTTGAGCTTTGTAGAGCTTATCAGATTTGGAGTATGCTGATCTGAAAGAAAGTTGTTTGGCTAGTTCGTAGACTGGTTCATGAGAGAAGATATGTTGGCAAGAATTCTTATGACAGTTCAGAGGTTGAAGAGGTATGTGAAATTAGTTTTGATGTTCAATTGGTGGAGTCTGGCATCAAACATGTAGAGCAACTTGTGCTTGTTGTTGAGATACCTGTGATTACCAATGATGTTATTGATCTTGTTGAGGCTGGTGAGAAGATTGGTTTTGATGTTCAGTCAGTTGTTCTTGACATGGAAATTGTAGAGCATCTAGTTGTGCTTGATCAAATTGCTATTGGTATGGAGTTACCTGCTATTGAATGCCTCTGTGATATTGGTGTTACCAAATTGTTTATATTCAGTATTGTGGTGTTGATGTTATTTATTGGTTGTGGACTTGAATTACTGGTTGACAGTGATACGTCTTGTGATGATATTTTGAGATGGGATTCTTCCTTGATCCTTGGTGATGGATTGAAGGTTTAGTTTGTTCAGGATGTTGGACATGCTAATTGGTTGAGTTGTAGATTGGTTCTCTTTCTTGTGATGGAATAGAAACCTTTGGTGAAGATGAAGTGGAGTTGGTGTTTTTTAGATGTTCCCTTTGGTGAGAAAGTGTGGGACACACTTTTCTTTGTACTCCAGGAGTCTGATGCAGTGGCATCCTGGCTTATTGCTCAATGCTTGAAGATTCTGGCAGTATCGATAACTGTCTGGTGGAGTTTGGTTACTTGGTTGGTGATCTTGATAGAAGACTACAGTTTCTTGATCATGGTGGTGCTTCTTAATTGGAAGTTCTATTGGATCTTGGTGGATGATGGTCACTTGGTGACTTGGTGTTTTGTTGCTTGGTGCTCGGTTACTGGTGGGGTCTCGGTGTTCATGTTTGTTGCTCAATCATTGAAGTGGCTCAATCATTAGAGGACTTGGTCACTGAAGGGAGCTTGGTCATTAAAGAAGACTTGACATTTTTGGTTCTTGGTAATGCTTGGAGAGCTCAGTTGGTATGGATGCTTGGTGCATTTCTCGACACTCAGTAGTTTGGCTTACCGATGGTTATTCTTGGAGATTCAGCTTGACTGACTGGTGCATTTAATATGGGTCACATTCCTTGAGTTAGGGATTGACGGTTGGACATGTGGGGACCTAGATCTGGCATGTTGCATTATCCTATGTGGATCTAGAGGTTGACTTTGTGAATTAAATATTTGTGAAGTTATTTGTGAGCCGACTGATGTTTGGCATTTAATATTTGTAAGTTTGGAAGCCGACTGGCTTTTGGGATTTAATTATTTTTAAAGCTGACTTGTGGCTATAAATTAGTATTTAAGAAGATGTTTGGGTAGTTGTTTAGGGGGGATCTGGCAGTAACAGATGGGTGGATCTGTGAAAGCAGAGTTAGTAGCTTGTGAGCTTAGGTAGTGGAAGATTTCTTGGTGACCTTCGGGTATAAGTTTAGATCCTACTTGGAGTGCCTACCAGTGTCCTATCATGTTGCAGACCTGGGCTACCTAAGTGGTGGAATTTTGAGATAGATTTGGATCCTCTGTGATCTTGTAGAACTATTTCTTGCATTGTAATTGGTCGTAATCAGGAAGGCCTTATAGCCTGACACATTGCATGTAATCAGTTAGTTGATGAATAAAGACATATGTTTTTTTGCAAATCTAGTTTCTTGTTGTGTTGGTGTTTGGCTACAAGGTTGGACAATCCTTAATTGGATCCTCCATCCTTGACTGCATCATCTACTCCTCAGGGGGAGTGATCATTGAAGACAATTGTAAAAGATAGTTGATGACTTACAAAACCCTTTGTCATTGTTGTCAAAGGGGAAAAGAGACTGTATTGAAGAAAGAGACTATGTGGTAAAGGTATTGAGAGAATACTTTTGGGTTAATGGATTTTACCATATGTTGCCATCAATGCCAAAGGGGGAGATTGTTGGATATTTCTAATGCATTGGGGATATTTTTCATACATTTAATATTGTTATTCACTACGTTGAGTGATGGTGGAATTACTACTATTGGCATTTGTGTTTTGTCACTGATGTCAACATATGTTTTTGTAAAGAGAACAGGTTGGTTATTACAGTGTACAAACACTGTATAGATGTCTCAAATCATGGAAAGTGAGTTGTGTGTAATGGATGGTGTTATGATCTTATATCTAAGATCACATGATATAATATTGCACATTGGCTGAGTTGTAGAAGACTAGGTACTAGACTGTGACATTGGAAATTCACAGAGTAAGTCTTTGAGTTTTGGGAATATCTTATAGATGATGTAGATTTAGTGTATGCGAGCTTAAGGGATTACATATAGGGTACTGAATAATGTTTGATGGTCTATGCAAGATATGAAAATTAGGATGACATCAGGTTTGGCATGTGTTCTTGAGAAGACCAACTTGGAAGATGACTTCAAAGATGTAGCATGTATCATGAATGGTGAGCATGATTTAAGGATTTTGGTCCTTAATTGTTGAATTATAATTGTTGTATACTTGTTTTAGATACCACATTTATCTTAGCAAGGAGTTATGTAATTATTTGTAATAGGAAAGCCTAATTGGCTGACCTGATTATTTATTTTGTAATAGGGTATATATTTAAGATCTTTTCTTTTGAAAATACATATGGAGATATTGTATGTGATGTAAAAGGAGGATTGTGGAAGATGCGAGCTTAATTATATTGGATGTAGAGAAAATGATAATTGTATACTTCATTGGAACTGATCAAGCAAAGATAGTTGCTATCAAACAGTTCAAAAGATTGTGTATTTCTTTATATACACTTGTGTTGCAAACAATGAGTTCTGAAGGTGGACATAACCTTCTTTGGGCAATGAGCCTAGGCAGTGAGCCTACCCTTCTTTTCTTGACTCCTAACAAGGTCTGTCCTCTAACAAGGATGGTATATTGTAATGGTTTAATCAACTCCTAACAGAGCTAGATATTCTAAAAAGTATACTATACTCTCAATACATCATTAGTGGGTGTTAATTTCCACTAGGGTTTTACCTTTAGCAGGGTTTCCTTGACAACAAAATATTGTGTAATTGTGTTAATTGGATTTAATATTGCTTCTATTCAAAGTTTAAAGTTTAATAATCAGGCATACAACTAATTCACCCCCCTCTTAGTTGTATTGGTGGACTATTATTCCTAAAAAACATGACAATATGTAAGACCAAGGTAAGGTAAATTGGGCACTGGGATGAGTCATGGGGATACCTCTGAGTTAACCAAAAAAAAGAAATTGAGTAACTACTTTTCATTGTTGCCTTTGTATCTTCCAATATGAGGGAGAGTCACATTTATTCATCATGTCCTTTCTTTGCAATGATCGTAACCTTTATCAATTGTCACAATTCCAAAGAGTCATAACCCTCACCATTTCTATCATTTTTTATTGTCACAACCTTTCATAATTTTTCCTTTTGCAAGAGTTACTTATTTTATTATCATTTTTTTTTCTTTTTCTATTAATTATTTGAGTGATAGTCTTTCCTCAACTCACAACTTCATGAAGCTCAAATTTCTAATATATAAGACCAAGGTAAAGGAGGTTAGGCATTGGGATGAATCATAATTATACCTCTGAGCTAAACATATAAGAGTTACACATTATTGAATGTATCCTTCAAATATAGGGTGACTTAAAAATATCATATTCATACACATTATTTATAGGCAAGATATTATAAATAGGACCATTACTCATAAGTAAAAAGAATCATAAATAAGAACCACTATAATTTTTGTTATAACAACTTATACTTCACACTAATTTATAATTATATTTAAATTTTGTATGGTCTAAGAAAGATCATTGTAAGACAGATCAGATTGCTTCGACGATTTGATGTATTGGTGAGTTATGATTAAGTAATTATCGATTAGATGATTGAGAAGTGACAATATAATAAATTCTAGTCTGATATGTTGATATATGGTGATTGAATCAATGGTGATTTTATAGAGTGATGCTTGATTCCTAAATTGTATGTATTCTTGACCGCAAGTTGAAGTGATGATTGATGTGAATTTGATTATTATTTTCTTGATCTTTATAATTGAATGATTGCTTGATTTATTGCGAGATGGTAGATGTTGTATAATAACTAATAAGTCCTCCTTCAATAATTATAATGAAATATCCTTTATAATTTATTTGATAAAGGGTCACTGCCATTCAGAAGAAATTAGTCAACACAACCTACACGTATAGAAGAGCTAGCTTGGGCTATGGGTTTGCTTCCCATTGGTATCAAGTTTGAATTTGAGGCTCAGGCTTACCCAATGGACATGGTTTGTGATCTATTGTGTACATATTTAGAGGGTCAATCTTGCCTTATCTCACCCTTCCTGAATGAAAACTTGGAAATGTGTAAGAACAATGTAAGGTAGTTGGGTAGTGGGCTGAGTCAAGGCGATACCTCTGAGTTAACAAAAATAAATTGAGAAAAAAAATTTCATTGTTCTCTTTGTGAATAATATATTGTACCCCATATTGATTTCACTTGAATGTCATGATGAATTGAAACCTTCTCACATTTATATCTTCCAATGTGGGGGAGAGTCACACCTCTTCATGATGTTTTCCTTTTGCAATCATTATAACCTTTAACAATTGCCACCCTTTAAAAGAGTCACAACCCTTCACCATTTTTGTCATTTTTAAATGTCAAAAACTTTCATAAATTTTCCTTTAGAAAGATTCACTTTATTCTTTTTCTTCTTATTCCATTTTCTCTTCCATTAATTCTTAGAGAGCTAGTCTTGCCTAAACTCGCCCCTTCCCAAACCCCAACTTGGAAATATGTAAGATTAGGTAAGGTAGGCTAGGCAGTGAGCTAAGTCATGAGAATACCTTTAAGTTAAAAAAAATGAATTGAGTCACCACTTTTTGAAAGACTCACAACACTTTTTTTTTCTTATTCCTTTTTCTCTTATATTAATACTTAGAGGGATAGTCTTTCCTCAACTCAGCTCTTACTGAACCCCAACTTGGCAATATGTAAGACCAAGGTAAGGTAAATTGGGCACTGCACTAAGTCACAGGGATATATCCAAGTTAAAAAAATAAAATTGAGTCAGTACTTTTCATTGTTCCCTTTTTTAATAATATATTATACCTCATATATTAAATTTCACTTGAATGTCCTCTTAAATAAAAACATTCTCCCTTTTATTATTAGAAAAAGGAAATACTGAGAGGGGGGGGGGGTGAGTTAGTATTTCACAAACTTTTACTTTTTCCCAATTATGGATATAACAAATTAACTTGAAGCTTGCATAAGAAACTAAACTAAGTAAACTGAATAAAAAGCATAGCAATAAACCAAATGAACTCACAACACCATGTTTATTCTCAAGGAAACCCTAGCCAAGGGAAAACACTAGTGGCGATGATACCCACAACTGATCCACTAATCAAAAGATACCGATTAAGGATGTTGACCCTATTAGAAGTCTATTACATACATATAGTGTCTATGTCCCGATTAAAGGACTTTAGGCCTTTTTAGAAGCCTCAACCCTATTATGAGTTTCTATTACAAAATAAATATTTGAAAGATGAGCTCACTGCCCAAACATGCAACATACTATAATAGCTTATGTTACAAAGGTAAAATACAAAACCTTTTACTACTGCTGAATAGATTTTCTATTTTGATGTAGCTTTGTAGCCTCTTTGCTTTCACATACAACTATTTATTTCTTCCTTCTTATAGTATACAACTTCACATCATATGTCAACTTATTATAATTTTTATATGTATCATGTGTACATTTTACATTCCATTATTCTTACATATATACAAGTTATTACAATTAATAACTTCCAGTCAACTTACAATACATAAACTCTTCTCAAAGTATAAAATCAATTCATGCTACCTTAGGGTTAACATCTAGGATGTTGTCCCTACATGGTTAAGTAATTTTGATAAACAAAATAATCCCTTAACTTATTCTGATCATATTCTATCTTCTGCTCTATTTAGATCAGCTCAACATTATCTCTATAAATATTTAATATCTTCTTCCGTACATGCCAGATAGACTTTCTCTCTCATATGTGGCTTTGATATACATAGAATGATCCATGTTAAAGTGCACATGGACTGAACCTTCTTCTATGAACATCACTAATCAAAACTGTCTCCGATTAGACTGGTAAATACTATTGCACTTAGACAATTTTCCTATGTGCTCATACAAGACTGCTTCCAACTATTATGCTATCTACATACTGAATATATGTTGCCATAATGAAAACATTTTGATATCCTACTTATCCAAGTTTCCAAAAATCTTCCCCTTTATCATTGGTGGCAACATATGGGAAAATTGGCTAAGTCCCAAAAACTTAAATTACAAAATTATGACCATATAAAAATGTGGATCTTACATAACTACTTATCTCTCCAAAATACTTATTTCTCCAAAATATTTATACTCCCCCTAAGAGTATACTTCATGCTATACATATAATATCTATACAATTTTCAGCTTAAACTACTCCCCCTTTGATAACAATGACAAAGGTGTCAAAAATTATTGTAAAAAAATTGTTTTACCCCAGGTTTCAATATTGCAAGGCCAAAAGGCTTGCAATACAATCTGCAAAATTGATTTTTAGGCTCTCTATCTCCTTATCCCATGACTTCTTCACCACATCAGAAATACTGAGAAATGCACATAGGCCAAAGGATGCAATCTCAACTACCTTTATATTTGCATAAGCAAATTTTCCATAAGATGTCCTCAAAGAAAGACATTCTTCCAACTGATTCTCTAAAATGTTGATTTTTCAGTGATACATTCTCTTTGAGTAGAAAGAAGCTTTTCAGTTACTTCTCCTTCTCATCATTCAAAAGTCTCATATCATCAAAAATCTTTCTTATTTTCCTCTAAATTTCTAATATCTTTGCATTAGGGCTTTGCAAAATTTTTACTGCCACTTGTAATTCTTCTTCTTTTACCTTTAGCTTCTCTGATATCTCAGATGTGTGGCTCTATGATTGTGTACACTGAATGTACAATTCTTTCCCTCTTTCTATGCATCTTCTCAACTCTTTTATACATATATCTATATTGTCTAGATCATTTCTGATATTCTAGCATACAACTTGAAATATATGTACATCATGGGTTGCTTGGGCTTTTACTATTGCAATATTAGATAGGTTGGTGAAATCTATGTCAAAATATTTCACAACCTCTTTTTCTTTTTCTTGGGGATCAACCTCACTAACTTGACTTGACATTATGCTTTTAAGTTTACCTGTTACCTCAAGTAGTTCTCCTTCCAAGATTTTTACCTTCTTGTTCTTTCCAATAATCTTGTTCAGAGATGAGATCAACTCTATTTGATCATCATCATCAACTTCCTAACCTAAGATTGCATACACTAATTCAAACTATGGTTTTTGTGATGTTTCTACTATGTCCTTAGGTTTATGAATGATCATTGATTGTTCCTATAGAATTGCATGCTCTTCTTCTATTGTATTAATCTTTATTTCCTCTTTTTCCTCATCCTTTCTTGTTTCAATCTCTTCTTCTTCATTCTCTTCCATGTCTTGTTTCTGATCCATCAAATTGCCAACATCGGCTTCTTGGTTATTGAAGGGATTTTCTTCACTTTCTAAGGTGATATTTGTTCCTTCAACATTCATAGATTCATCTTCAATGTTGATGGAGGGTGGTAGAGTTGGTAATGGATCAGTCTGATATTTTGCTTCAACTGCTTGATCAGATTTACTAATTTTCTCACTTGGTCCACAGGTCATTACCTTCACAACCGCTTCCTCTATTTCTTTGTTAATCTCCTCATAATTGCCTCCCATTATCACTATTGTTCTTCTTTTCTTCCTTCGATGGGTCCTTTAGATTTTTCATAATTTCCTTGAAATGTTCTTCATCTTTTATATCACAAAGATTCCTTACAAATCACTC
Source organism: Chamaecyparis obtusa (assembly GCA_027943335.1). Taxonomy (NCBI): domain Eukaryota; kingdom Viridiplantae; phylum Streptophyta; class Pinopsida; order Cupressales; family Cupressaceae; genus Chamaecyparis; species Chamaecyparis obtusa. Next base: position 421,671 of record BSBK01002591.1, on the reverse strand, counting down.
TCTTATTCCATTATCTTCTTCTATAGCTCTCTTCTTTCTGTTAACCAACTTCTTATAAAGATTGTTAGGGATCTTGCATTTGATATCATCAAATTTATTATCTGCAAGGATCATATGTCTAAAAAATGAATTCTCTAGATTCAACTTCTCAAAGTTGTCATATATCTCATAATATTTGTTCAACTTAGTGAAATCACCTTCATTAATGATTAAAGGGTTCACTTTATCTATTTTTTACTTTCATTTCTTCTTGTAGCTTCCTACCTCTTCATCTGTCTTAACTGTTGATATCTTCCTTTGAACTGGGGTAAAGATAGTTTTCTATCTTTTACCTAGTCTGCTTGCCATTTCTTTAACTCTCTTGGTTGGTGTGGTGGAGGAGGATCTTGTATATTTCCTTACTTCTTGTACTTCCACTTCAACTTCTTCATCTATGTCTTGAATTTCTTTAGTAGGGGATGCAAGAGATGTCAAGGGTGGAACTGATAGTACTTCTTTCTATCCAATGTCCCTGATTGCTACTATTGTCTACTTTGAAATGATAAATTCATGTTTTGTCATACCAGTATCTTTCAATATTTTATTGATGGTACTATCAACTCTTTTCTTTTCCATTTTCTATGCTTGTCATGATTGTGTGGTATTGAGGTTCTCTTCACGTGTCCCAAATCTAGGACTCTTAGCATCCAAATTTATCTTAAGCAATCTACTCACATAACCTTCAATCTCAACTTCTACAACTTCATATTCAAGAGGGTCTATAAATTATACTCTTGGCTCAATTTCTTCAACATACGTGAAGTTTGTATCAACCAAAAAACATATCTCATCTTTGTACTTTTCCACAATAGATGGTGGAATCCTTGATCTTTTCTTCATTTCATTCTGAAAGGTTTTAATCACTAAAGTAGCACTTTCATTCACTTTTTCTATAGGGTGTATGAGGTACACTTGTTGATTCTATGCATAGAATTTCTATTGTCATTCCAGTCAACTCCTATAGTGTATGGGAATATTCTCAGCAAATGAAAAAATATGTATGTGATCAGAGATGAAAATCTAAATTATGAGTTCTAAGTCTTTCTGATCTTCTCAATGTTCTCTGTCAATTGAATCCTCAAAATTTCACACATATCTACCTATACTTTCTCTACACAAATAAGATAAGTTGCATGTACCATGTCAACTGCCATATCATCTTCTCTAGAGCTTGTACAAAACTTTGAAGTCAAAATTTTGCACACATATCTAACATCATCCCATTCAATCTTACTAATAACAATTCCTCTTCCATTGTATGATGATTTGGTGTTGTCTAACACTATTTTCTTGACATTCTTCTCATTTAATGGAATTAATCCTGATTTAGATAAACCAGTTACCTCATGAATAAGGTTTGTGGTGATGTCTATGACTTTGTCATCTAACCAAAACTTTCCATTATGAATTCTGCTTAAAATTATATCGATCCATTCATAATTTTAAAATTCATAGTGCAGTGTATACTTGATAACATCAATCTCACTCAAATGTTCAAACCCTTCTTTATATGACATATCCTATTTATAGATCTTATCATATTCCATGATTAAGCTACCATCTCCTATGGTCTCAAACTTACATTTCAGATCACCTCTTACATCTTCCAACTGCAAAACTCCATCTGGAATGGATGACAAAGCTAAACTAGGGTCTTCTTCCAAAGGTTCTATAGGTTCCTTCTTCATTCTAGGTCTGATTGAATCTTTGATGTGGTGAACTAGTGATGCATCCATGATTCTATAAAAACACAACTGCTTTGATAGTGAATACTTAGCAAAATACCTCAGAATCATAATTTAGGGCTTTGCGTAGATCTAGCAAGAAATCCATCTCCAAATCCTACAAACTTCTCTTAATCTCCATTGACTAGCTCTCTTTATCACTTGTAATCACTTGAAGGATCATCTAATACTGATCATATTCTTTTATCCTTGAAATCTTCAAGATTCTAAAATCGCATTAAATTTCTTTACTGCTTCATGCCAAAAAGTTGTTCCTGGTTACTTGCAAAACTTCATTCTTTTCGTGTACTCACATACATATTCATAAATTCATGCCCTCTTAACCATAGTTTTATTACATCATATACTAGCTCATATTAACTTTGTAAGACTCAATTCAATCTATTCTAACTTCTACACTATTCTAATACTTTACTCTAATACATAATTCATGAAATAATTACTAAGTGCTTTGAGATGAATTAGGAAATGATTCACACTTACTATTAGGTACTTCACCTATCTAATTTCCTAGTATACTGAGTGTGCTAGCTTGATCTGTGGCTTTAACAAATTCAACTTCTTCCAAGTTACTACATCATCTTGTTTGACTATTGTTAGTGCTCACATTTTTCATTGTATAGTTTCTAGGATTAGAGTTTCTCATGTTGTTCATTTTGTAAAATCTTTTTGTGTGACCAAATTTATTGCATATCTGACAAACTACTCTATTGTTTCCATATCTTGGTCCTATCTGACTGATTTATGATCAACAATTTTTGGCAATATGTCCAATCTTGTTGCATCTATAACACACAACTCCATTCCTTTTATTTATATCTCCAATAGGTCTTTTATCTATAGGGTTAGTATCTCTAAACATTCTACTACCATTGTTATCATTAGATATAGGTTTCTTACAATCAATAGCTCTATGTCCAAAACTATGACAATTATAACAATAACTAGAGATAGGTTTAAATTGCTAAACTGTACAATCTCTTTTCATGTGTACACAAGAATTGCATGAAAAACATCTACCTTTGAATTCTCTTTGCATATCTTTAGGTGGTTCATCTTCTTTACATAGATTAGGTATATCTTCAGATTTGTTAGCTTCATCAAGCTTCTTTTCATCTTTGTTCTCAGATTATTCTGGATTTGGTTCTTTGCATTACTCAATCTTCTTAGGGAACTTATCTTCAAGATACCCAAGACTAGTTTTATCATAAGATGGTTTCTGATAAGACATTTGTTCATCAATCTTTTCACTACTGGAATATAGTTTCTCAAGATGTTGTTTAGACTAAGTTAGTTTTCCTTTCACAATTGTATTCTACTTCTCAAGTTCAATATGCTGCAATTTTGTTTTCTCAAGTTTAGATGTCACTTTGGTAAGTTCATATTTCAAATTAGCATTCTCAAAATTTATATTTGATTCACCTTTGTTGTTTTCATCTTTCAAGCTTAACTTTAGATCTACAATCTTTAACTCATGTTTAAGGATCTCATTTTCTTTCTTCAGTTTTGAAACTTCATCACAATCCTTGACTTGAATTGTAGGTTCTTTCTTTGATTTTAGATCTTCCATCTTTTCTTTTAGTTTCTCAATGTAGTTTTTTGTATCATCATAATTCTCTTTCAGAATGTCTCTTTCTTCAGTAAGAATATCAATATGTTCAAGAGCTTCTTCAATATTTTTTTGTAATTGATCCATATCCATAGAGATCTTACTCAAGTTGTTAGGCTTTCTCTCAATAACTTTGTTTTGAGTAACTACACTTTGATACCAATTGTTAGAAATAGGAAATATTGAGAGGGGGGGTGAATTAGTATTTCACAAACTTTTACTTTTGCCCAATTATGGATATAACAAATTAACTTGAAGCTTACATAAGAACCTAAACTAAGTAAGCTAAATAACACACATAGAAATAAACCAAATGAACTCATAACACCATGTTTTTTCTTGAGGAAACCCTGACCAAGGGAAAACCTTGGTGGGGATGATACCCACAACTGATCCACTAATCAAAAGATATCTGGTTAAGGATGTTGACCTTGTTAGGAGTGTATTACATGCCTATAGTGTTTATGTCCTGATTAAAGGACTTTAGGCCTTGTTAGAAGCCTCAACCCTGTTAGGAGTTTCTATTACAAAACAAATTTTTTCAAGATGAGGTCACTACCCAAACTTGAAAGATACAATAATAGCTTTTGTTAAAAAGGTAAAATACAAAACCTTTTATTGTTGTCGAATAGCTTTTCTATTCTAATGTAGCTTTATAGGCTCTTCTCTTTCACATACAATTATTTATTTCTTCCTTATTACAATATACAACTCTGCATCATATGTCAACTTATTACAATTTCTATATGTATCATGTGTACATTTCACATTCCATAATTCTTACATATATACAAGTTATTATAATTAATAACTTCCAGTCAGCTTACAATGCATAAAATCTTCTTAGAATATAAAATCAAATCATGCTGCCTTAGGGTTAACATATAGGATGTCATCCCTACACATTTAATTCATTATTTTGATAAACAAAATAATCCCTTAACTTATTGTGATCATATTCTATCTTATGCTCTATTCAGGTCGGCTCAACACTGTCTTTGTAAATCTTTAATATCTTCTTCCATACATGTTGTATAGACTTGCATTCTCATATGTAGCTTTGATATACATAGAATGATCCATGTTCAAGTGCACATGCACTAAAACTTCTTCTATGAACATCGCTAATCAAAACTATCTCTGATTAGACTAGTAAATACTGTTGTACTTAGACAATTTTCTAGTGCACTCATACAAGACTGTTTCCAACTATTATACTATCTACATACTGAGTATATGTTGTCATAATGATAACATTCTAACATCCTACTTAGTCAAATTACCAAAATTTATATCTTGCAATGTGAGAGAGAGACACATTTCATCATCATGCTTTCCCTTTGCAATCAACACAACCTTTCACAATTGTCACCCTTCAAAAGAGTCACAACCCTTGATGCAAGGGAAGGGAAGGTGAAGGTAGAATCGGGATTAATTGAGACTACTTAAACCCACAAACATGCCCTAGGAAGATTTACACATAGAAGCAATATGAAAACCATATGAAATCAATGAAAACACAATGGATATGAGACAAGCAATTGGCTGCAACACTGGTACAATTGTATTAATCCTTCAATATGCCCGACTGTGAGGCCTTCTAGGTTTCGAACTTATAAAATGAGAATTATGAAATTAGAGTCTCAACTCACATATTATCTTCTAATCTACTATCCTTCTACTAGAACTACCCTCTACATTAACCCAATCTCCAAATATATAGTCAGAAAAGCCACAAGTCAACCAGTCAGGCATTTAATTACAATATAGGTCCACTTAGGAGGATAAAACAAAACTAAAGATAAAAATAACAAAACATGATACAAAGTTACATTTAGGTCCACACATGACTGAAGAACAGATCCCCAACCATGCAAGATCCAATTTTCTTGCACGGAACTGCGCAAGCTGAAATACCACATGTTTCATGAGTGAAACTGATAGAAAATCAATGCCTGAGGAAAATTATGATAACTTCCAGATCCAAATGAATTAGGACGTGTGATCTTAGGAGAATTCTCCAGATTAGGTCCACATCAGTGCACTAACTTCGCAAGGAAAGAAACCAACAGAAACATCAGTGCCAAAACAAACATCAGACTGGTACAAGAAACATAAAATATTTTTGGTGATGCAAGATTGCTCAAGGCCCAAGATGCTCCTGCATCAACCCTTCACCATTTCCATCATTTGTGAGTGTTACAACCTTTCATAATTTTTTCTTTTGCAAGAGTTACTTTTATTTCTTTTTCTATTAATTCTTACAGGGCTAGTGTTGACTCAACACACAACTTCATGAACCCATATATATAGAAATATATAATAGCAAGATAAGACAGGTTAGGCACTGGGTTGAGTCACAATGATACCAATGAGTTAAACATATAAAAGTTACACATTATTGTATGTATTCTCCAAATACAAGGTGACATAAAGATATTATATTCATACACATTATTTATAAGAAAGAAACTATAAATAGGACCATTATTCATAAGTAAGAAAAATCATATATAAGAACCACTATAATGTTTATTATAAGAACTAATACTTCATACCAATTTATAATTATATTCAGATTTTGTATGTTGTAAGACATGTCTAATTGGTTCAATGATTTCAAGTATTGGTAAGTTGTGATTAAGTAATTATCAATTATATGTTTTAAAGTGGCAATATAATAAATTTTAGTTTTACATGTTGATGGATGGTGATTGAATGAATGTTGATTTGATAGAGTGATTCTTTATTGTCAAATCATATGTCTTCTTGATCCCAAGTTGAAGTGATGATTGATATGAATTTGATTATTGTTTTCTTGATATTTCTAATTGATTGGATGCTTGATTTCTTGCGAGACAATTGATGAAGTATAATGATTGATGAGTCCTTAATCAATACTTACAATTGTGTGCTATAATGTTTACACACTTCTATGAGTCATTAAATCTAAGATTTCTCAAGAATGAGCTCTCAAATGGTGACTCGTAGCTCTCTATTCATGGAGTGCAAGGGTTTGTAATGGAGGCCCTCAGATTAGACCTAGTTTGTGCCCATGAAAGTACACCATAAAATGAAAGATTCTAAGAGGAAAAGAAAGAATGCTAGTCTCCATGATCATCAAGTATGCATGCAAATAAAAATAAAATCTATTCTAAATGATAACAATGCATGAAAGAAAACTAATCTATGAAAGGAAATATGAATCTAATCTAATATGAAAGTGCAATATTAATCTAAATCGATTTCCATGGAGGCATGGGAGAAGAAGACAAGAAAAGAGAAGTTGCAATGTGCAAGCTCAAGTGCTCAAATTCTCCTCCAAAATCGCTCTCCAAACCTACATAACAATAACACAAAATCTTGATCTCTAAAATCTCCATGCATAAATGAGAAGGAGAGGGCTCCTTATAAAGGATTGTAGAAATGAAGAGATGGTCAAGATTAAGATGAAAAAGAAATGAGAAATGGTGGAGATTAAATCTTGCTTGATCCATGTGCTCAAGATTCTCAAGAGGCAAAATCAATGGATATGGTTAAGAGGCAAAAAGATGTGTGGAAGTGATTAAGGGGAAAAAAGAGATTCCACTCATCTTGGAAAGTGTGTATTCAATGTGTAGACAAAACATCTTTTTCTTTTTATTTTATTATTTATTTATTATTTTTAGCAAAGTGGTTTCTATTATTTAATTAAAATATTTTTTATTTATTTAAAAGAGATTTTTTCTTTTAATTAAATGTGGCTTAGGATAAAGTGATTTTATTATTTAATTAAAAGATTTTTTTTATTTAATTAAAAGGGACCATGTTCTCTTAATTAAATAAAACTTAGGATAAAATGATCAAACCTTAGGAAATATTAAAATATTTGAATTAATTACAATTTGATCAAGGAAATTGATTTAAATTGAAAATATTGCAAAGCATTGATTTAGGAAATTGATAAATTGATGAATGAGGGCCCAAAGTCTAGGCGACCATTTTAGGGTGCATACAACAATGAAGTTTCCTTTTTTCTTTATTGGAGAAAGGGTCACCACCATTCATAAGAAATGAGTCAAGATAATGAACACATATAGTAGAGTTGTCTTGGGCCATGTGTTTTCTTCCCATCAGTATCAGGTTTGACTTCGAGGCTTGGGCTTAACCAATGCACATGGTTTGCAAGGTATTGTGTACATCCTTAGAGGGTCAATCTTTCCTTAGCTCACTTTTTCTGGATGCCAACTTGGAAATGTGTATGAGAAAGGTAAGACAATTGGCCACTAGGCTGAGTCATGGCAATACCTCTGAGTTAACAAAAAAATGAATTGAGTGACCATTTTTTCTTGTTACATTTGTGTATAATATATTATATCTCACATTGATTTCACTTGCATGTCATAAATTGAAACCTTCTCCCCTTTATATCTTCCAATGTGGGGAAGTTTTGAAACCTCTTCATTATGTTTTTCTTTTGGAATTATTGTAACATTTAACAATTGCCACCCTTCGAAAGACTCACAACCATTCACAATTTTTATCATTTGAAAGTGTCAGGTTTTCATAACTTTTCTTTTTGAAGGAGTCACTTCCTTCTTTTTCTTCTTATTCCATTTTCTCTTCCATTAATTCTTAAAGATATACACTTTCCTAAGCTTACTTTTTCCTGAACCCCAACTTGACAATATGTAAGACCAATGTAAGTTAGGCTGGGTACTTAGGTAAGTCATGAGAATGCCTTTGAGTCAACAAAAAACTAAATTGAGTCATAACTTTTTATAGTTTCTTTTGTGAATAATATACTATATCCCACATTGATTTCACTTAAATGTCCACCTAAAATGAAATATTATCCACTTTGTATCTTTTAATGTGGGTGAAAGTCACATATATTCATCATATCTACCATTTTCAATCATCACAACTTTTTATAATTGCCACTCTTAAAAAAGGTAACAAATCTTCACCATTTTTGTTCATTTGTGAGTGTCACAACCTATCTGTAATACCCCAAAAATGGGCTATAAGTTCATTAACCTCCTACATCTACAAATCGAACGAAATCAACATCGAAGTCCTAATCTAAGGCACATCTAAACATCGTCGAATCATAATTGATTATCTTAAATTCTGCATCGGGGAATATTCCTAGCAATATTCCTAATTATCTTAATTATCTTTAATTTAATGATTATTTGACAATAAATCACATTTATCCTAAGTTTGATTAATTGAATATTTTCATATTTAATTAATTAGATTTAATATCTTACCACATAATTGTGTAATTAAATTTAATTCTATCTATTATTAATTGTATTATTTAATTTTGACAATAAATCCAATATCCTATGAATAATTGATTAAATTTTTATTTAATTAATTAAAGCAAGTTGTCATTATTTAATAATATAGTTTTTAATAAAAGTTTGATTAAATAATTGATTAACCCATAAATCAATTATTTATTTTCAAAAATCAGTTAAGTTGAGCATAAATCACTTTATTTATTTATTAATTCATAATTATCCATGTGCACAATTAAAGAAACAGTTAAACTCCAAATTAGAAAATCAATGCAAAGTGTTGACTTTTTAGAACTCAACATCCTTTTTGAGTTTTAAAGTTGATCTAAACTTCTAATTTGAGTTAAAAAGCTATTTTTGCATGATTTGCATATTTTTGTGAATTAAATTATCTTTATTATCAGATAACTCAAAAATCAAGCTGAGTTAATCTGAGTGATTTATGGCTTTCTTCCATGCACCTCCAAAGCCTTGGATTTCTATAAAAACAATGCTCAGCTCTTCATAATTCATCTCTCAAATTTGCATCCACAAAATCTCATATTTTTGCACAATCACGCTAGAGAATTACAATTGGAAGGATCAAAGCTTATTGTGAATCAACATTGTTGTGAGATCACTTTTGTTTTCATACTATTGTTAGATCAATTCATAGCATATCAGTTTTTACATAGCATAGATTTCATATCATTTTTCATATCATTGCATAGAAAATATCAAAAATATAGATTAATTGCATTCATATTCCATATCCATCTTTTGCATTCAAATATTTCGTTTAGGTGTCATCTAGGTTACTGATCTCGATAACAATATGAGAACATCAATCTCACACCTATTAGAAGGCAATAAATCACCTGGTTAGTTTAGCTTTCAATTCATTGCATAATTTTATTTTTGCTAACCTCTAATATTTTACTAAAGTGTTGTGTCTACAGATCAGATACAATTTTCACACACACATCTCTGGCACCCACCATGGGGCCCTGAAATGGATTTCCAATTCAATTATATCAATTTCTATCTTTTTCTCCTCAGTTTCTATGCAAAAATACAATTTTTATTTTTTGTCCGTACAATCTTTGTATGAGTTTCTGACAAAAGTCATATGAGTTTGAGCTTGCTGTCATAGGACAGTTGACCGATTATCATTTCATCAAACACCTAGTGTCGTACAAGTTTCCAGACTGTCATCTGGGAGCATAACCAATGTCATATGAGTTTCTTACTTGTTGGCTTTTTTCCTTGCAGGACCAAGCTTGAATGAAATAGTTGGGCTTAGACTCACAGGTCAGGCACTCAAGCTTGATAAGAAAAACATACCAATTGATGAGGATAGAGAGAAATCCTCCTTCTTCTTTGAGCTCCGCACTCACTCAGGCGGGTATTACTTTATCTACACATTCAAGACACTTCATGACAAACCAAAGGCCTGCAGATAGATTAATGTGGAATAGCAATCAATCTCCTATAGGTATCCTGTACCCCAATGATAGAAAGTCTCATGCAATAGCCCTACTTGCATGGAATGAGATTGAAAGCTAGAGACCTATACTAACAACAAGAAAGGGAAAGGGTGGGATTGAATGGAAATGATTTTAAAATGATTGAAAGGTCCCCTGAGATGCCCTAAGTCTCTGATAGACCAGTGCCTTATCCAATGGGCCGCAGAGTCAAATATAGTATTGCAAAGGACATCTATGAAACAAGAAAACAATATACCCAATGTGTTGATGCCTGACATCAATCACACACTATGACCAAACCTCAACTTAACACCCACTTGTGCATTCAAGCATGCTATTATCCATCAAAGGATTTTAACCCTCCCCTTAGAAGAGACCTATGAATCAGACAATACATTAACCAGCATCCACTAGAAGACAAGCATGACCTATCCTTGATATTTTAGCTCATACATACAAGAATACTAACCTTGAACCAGTTATCTCTGCGAAGACAACTCCACTTGCAAACACTTAGGCAATGCAAATAGAAAAATCAAACACCCTTGATGTATGATTAATGCATTCAGAATTCAAATGGAGATAGCTTGGTGACAGTAAGAATAAATTGAGTCCTCGTACATAAGACAAATCTGCTAAAGCATGCATTGTATTCTCTAAACCAACAATGGAAATAGAACACCCTATATGCAGAGAGAAGGGGAAATCTGCAGAATAGAGCCTTTCATGGAACTAGAAAGGAACTCTAAGCTGGAACCGTTACAAAGTCAAAATTTCAACAACTTATACCACTAGCTGCCTTAGAATTCTCTAGGAGAATGCAACAAGCTTAGGGACAGCTAGGGTATAGGTTACAATAGCTAAACCAATTGGAAATGGTCAAAAATTAAATGCAGGGGTAGGAAACCAAGCAACCTACAAAAGCCTTGAGCCAAGATTGTAATCATTCCTTACATGGTACAGATCCTCACAAACGATCACCAAGCACCCTAGACCACACTGGAGTGGCAAGAAAATCACTTTTTACCAGTTCCAATCACTTCTGCATTGAAATTCAGTCCTTTCTATTGCTCAAAATCCTTAAATAATTTAAATTTGAAAATGAATGGCTACCCTGCACTTCATGGGTCTTAAGTTTTAACCATTTTCCCTCAGTCGCGCAATGGCGCAGTCACCAACCTCACTGCCACAGGAAATGGGTAACAATTTATGCCTAGTCGCATGATCACATAACCCAGAAATGGGTTATGTGAACATGCGACAACCATTTCTCCTCGCATTTTGCATAACCACCGATGCCAGACCATGGCCACAAAAGGTTATGTCACATGTTCGCAAGCCGAAAAACTAGCTCACATGAACATGCGACAAGCCGCTACCATGCACCCCGCTGGTCATCAAATCACCACCAAAAAATCTTGACCTGGGCGCGCATTCAAATCCACCATCCCACCAGCACGGACCAATCAAAAACTACCACAACACCCCTTGCCATCGAGCCCACCAACAAATATAGATAGGCCCCAAGGACACATGGCACCCTATCGCATGATCACATAGCCTAGAAATGGGCTATGCGAACATGTGGCAGCCCGTAAATCGCTACCGTAATTGCCACCACAACTGCCACCACAAGAGGTACCACAACCACCACCGCACTACCATGGACACGTGTCAACCGGTCACATGATCACATAGCCAAAAATTGGGCTATGTGATCATGCGACAGCTAACCCAAAGCCGCCACATGTCACGCCACCAAACTGCAACCAGCACCACTTCTACCAATGGGCCCCAAGGACACGTGGCAAGCGGTTGCATGATCACATAGCCAAAAACTAGGTTATTCAACCATGCGACAGCCAATCACAGGCTGCCATGTGTGCACCTCTGATAGCGGGCCCACCAACAAACTACCAAGAATTTAGTGACTACGTGACTAACCATTCACCAAGTCGTGAGATGTCAGCTGCTAACCGCCAGGAATGAAGAGATTATGTGACAACACAGTCGCCAGATCACTGAATGCTTAGGGATTAACCACTAGAATTAGGAGACCAAGTGAAAACCGCAAGTCACCAAGTCACAAAATGAAAGCTTAACCGCTCGCCAAGTAGAACATCAGGAAGAAATAGGACCCACACGGATAGGTGGCAAGCAGTCGCATGCTTGCATGTCAGAGAAGTCTAACATGTGGTCATGTGATAACTAATCAGAGAAGAGCCTTTGAAAACCTGAGCCCACCACCCATCGCACCTGTGTAGTTAGGGAACAACCAACAAATAAGAAACTGCGAGGTCGAAAACACACAAGGTTTTTGACACAGCAGAAGACCGAAAACACACAGGGTTTTTGACACAGTGGAAGACCAAAAATACACAGAGTTTTTGACACCAAAGGATAAGCGCACAAAAGTAGGAAGCATAGGGTCAAAAACAACGAAGGCCAAAAACACACAGACTGAAAACATCATGGACTTTTAGAAACACTGTGGGTTTTCGACACTGTGGCAAGTTTTAAAAATATTTCGAGCAGGCTTAGAATTTGGATAACTTTCAAGATTTTATGATTCAACACGTGCAAATTGGACCAGAGCTTGGTAACAGCATGAAGAACACAGGGCAAAGGGCATTTCAAAAAAATTTGCAAGAAAATAGGCCATTTTCATAAGGTTTTGCAATGACAGGAAAATGGACTAACATTACTGTCATCTAGGAATAGACCCACTATCGTACGAGTTTAGGCATCAGATTTCAATTGTCGTTTCATTTTTGCAAGCAGTTTGTCAGATTTGATTTTTGGATTTTGACTAACAGCTAATCTTAATAGTTGGAATTCTCTATTTTTGATTGACTCTTGTTGGTTTTGATTAAAAAAGTGTAAAGTTTGCTAAAATCAAGTAAAAATCTACTAAGCGCATTGTGAGGATCTTAGGTATTCCACTTGTGTTGCTAATATTTTGATTTGGGCTTAAAATAAATCTCTCGTGTGTCTAGCTTGGGTGATTATTTTCATGCTTTTGTTTTACACACTTGCATAATTGATACTAGGTTGTGACCCCTTAAGTATTTATTAGCAGTCTTAGATTACTTGTGATTGATCTAGATTGCTATCTTGGGTTATTGAACTCGCTAATCCACCGGTCCCTCATTCAGCCCTATGGTTGCAAGCTTAGAGCCATGTTAAAAGGGAGGGTTCAATAGGAAAGAAGCATTAAATGCTCCACTAGGCAACCCTTGTGTGCTTTTTGGAACTCACTTATTTTCTAGGTTGTGGATTCATTTCTAGCTTGTGTGAGGTGTTAAGTGCTCCACTTTGTGGACTACCTCATATTTGCTTTTAGCATTAAGTGTACCACCTTGTGCTTCTGAATACTTTTAGATAGATTTTCTTTCAGGAATATATCTATACTCACATAGTAATTAGGCCCTATGAACACTATTCATGATTTTTGAGAGATTGGATTCCCAGTGAAATCCTTCTTGATGATAGAATCTTTTTAGGTAGGGAGGATACTTAGTGCATTTCACATTCAACTCGGTTAGTGCATCTTCTCTTATTGATTGATACATTCTCTCCCAGGAGAGGTTGATAGATCACATGGGGTTGACATCATGAGTTTTGGTGAATCAAAATTGGTTAGTGCACCTTCTCTTATTGATTGATACATTCTCTCCCTGGAGAGGTTGATAGATCACGTGGAGTTGACTTCATAGACCTTGGTGAAGCAAAATTTTATCTTAGCGTGTTGAATTAATTTTCTTGCTTTGTTTGGGTTAAAAGTGAAGAGGCATCAAAACCTTGGATCTGGAGCCAAGTCCCCTTGTGGTATCATACTGTGAGTCACCTTTAGAGAGGGTTAACCATAGCAAACAATCCCTTCACAGGGAAAACTACATTGACAGAACCTCAAGCGGTAATAGCCATTTTTGCTGTGGTAGTAACAGCCGCTATATAAATGTCCTTGTGGAAGAAATCTCTACGGGTATGGTTCATTGTTGGGTTGTCAGATCTCCCTAGCAGCTCCTGAAAATTAAGTTCTCAGACTGTGTCAAAACCCTAGTGTGCCGGGATTGGAGTTCACCCCTTTGGATCATAAAAGTTGTAGAGTCAAACCATTACTAAAAACCCTAGTGAGGCCAAAGTTTCATTTTCTAGGGTATATGTGCATCATTGCAAAACATTTTGGAATGTACACAATTAACACTTCTGAGGATTAGAATGAATAAGTCACTTGATTGTTCATGCGCAAGGTTGCTTTTACCCTTGTTCATTTTTTTCAGACATGATTGAAACCACTTGCTTGCTATTTTGCATGCTTGTTTATCTATCTGGTTACTGAAAATGAATAAATCTGTTACAATCCTCAAATCTAGACATTGAAATTTGCAAACAATCTGAATCTGCAAACTCAAAATTTTGCAAAAATTGACGTAAAATCCTTTTTGGAGTCAAAAATCATTTGAGGAAGTCAAAAGTCATACGAGTTTTTCCAAGTGTCATTTCATTACAACCCATCTATCGTATGATTGAGTACCTAGTGTCGTACGAGTTTCCATGTCAGCAAATTCTCAAAGTCAAAATCTTGCAACTATCATATGAGATTTTCAACTGTCGTTTCATTGCTACCCAACTTTCGTATGAGTTTTGCAACTGTTGTTTCATAGCATACCCAATGTCGTACAAGTCTGCAGAGTGTCATTTGGGAAATTTTTGAAAGTTGTCAAAAAATTGTCAGAATTGCCAGATATTTAGCTTTTTCAGCCTATTTCTAGAATCTGTCGAACAAATCATTGTGTCAAGAACAGAGCAGTATCTATTGAGAATTAGTACACATGAGGAAGAAATTCTAATCTTAGCTATGACAAAATAGATCCACGCTATGCAAGTCAAACTTAACAAACTTGAGAAAGAAAAGGAACCTAAAGAGTTCTCCATGGAAGCTCTATGCCCTTTTCCATTTGATAAAGACTTGTACATGTCACCATGCCCCTAGAAAGAATTTGAGCAATGTGATAACCCTTATGATACCTCTTCCACGGAGAGTGACACATCCAGCTTTGGAGACTATGATGACTATGACGATAGACAATGTAATGATACCTATGACACCTCTATTCCTAAGAGTCCTCCTCGTCATGTGTTCCTACTTACTACAAATGGGCCATCACATTGGATAGATCATGATGGTGATACATATGATTTTGATTTTGAAAAATATTTTGATGGCTTTTGTGGACAATATCTAGATGATACATCTACTTCTATTGAGGAATATAAAATGTACCGTGCTGATTTGAAACGTCAATACTATAAGGATCTCTCCTCCAAGAAATCTCAGGCTGAAAATAAAGATTACATTCTCAAGAAAGATCATGTTAATGTTGGACCTTTGTCTTGTGATGGTTCCCTTCCATCCCCTACTTCCTCCAATACTCGTACATTTCCTAAAGCTTCTGATTCTTTCAAATCTTTCACAGAACCTTCATCCGACACAAGCCCTGATACTTTTCATGCAGTTCCCTATAGTTATCCTCCAGGGCTACCTCTTAAAGAAACTCAAGATAACCTTCACTTGGCTGCAAATACTTTCAATAATGCTAAACCAAAAGAGCCTATGCCTTCATATGTTACAATGCCTACTTCAGCTAGTCCTCCACCATCTCTTCCAAAGTCTTCCATACAATCCCAACATGCTTCCTTGTCCTTAGAAGTGGCTCCATGTCAAGAGGACTCTAAAAATGATAAAGAAAAGAACATAAAAAAATATCAAGATCAAGAAACCTCCATGTCGTCCACTCCCTTCATGATGTCTGTTATCCGCCTCAGGGTTCTTTTGATCCTACACATCCTTTTTCATGTATTCCACCATGTCTTAAGTCTTCTCCTAAGCAAGATCAAGCTACTACTTACACCATTGAGCTTATTGAAAATCAAAATGACCTTACTACACTTGTACTTTCCAAAGATGATACTTCCATTAAGGTTGGTAAAAATGGTGTTGTTACTTCCAATGTTAACCCTATTGAAAATCAAGAGAAAAATTATGCGCTTATGCTATCCAAAGATCCTTGTCAAGATCAAAGTCTTCCATCTTCTTGTTCTCCCATTCCATGTTCACTTCCACTTTCTACTCTTCCTAAGTCTTTGTAAGCTTTGAACAATCCTACCAAAGAAGGTGCTCATATTCAAGATGTCCATGATTCTATTGAAAATTCTAATGCTCACTCTAAAGATGCTGATATCCTTGGTTGTCATATAGATGCTGATGAATTTATTGATTATCCTTTTGTATCTTCCACTTCCATCCTTGGACCTATTCCACCACTACAAAGGACTTCACATCTTCCTTCCATCTTGGGTCCTTATGTCCTTCACTTTCCCCTCCTAACTCTCCTAATTCACCATCCATCTTGGGTCCTTACATACCTCCATCTCCTATCATTCCTCAAGATCAACATAGATGCACACCCTTGAATCCTTTTCATCCACCCACCCATCTAAACCAGTCATATCCTCCTTCTTCTTCCACAAGTCCCAAGTCTTTTGGAAGTAACTTGAATATTCAATACAAGAAAAAGAAGCAATATAAGAATCCATCAAAAAGAGAAGATCACCATGTCTCCTCTAAACGACATGGAGGCATAAAGTCAAAAGAGATATCTAAGACAAAAATTACAAGACAAGTATGGGTTCTGTTGGCGAACAGATTTGTTCTCTTATACTCTGATATGTATCCTCTGATTCTATGCCTCTGAAAACAAATCATTTACACAATAGTTGGATAAGCATTTACTTTGCTTCCCTCTGAATTTTGCAAAAAGGTACAGCTTCCTTTATAAGATATTCAATGAATGGAAAAAGTAATTTTAACATACAAGCTTTTAACTGAAAAGCAGTAAAAGGACTCTCAACCGTTCCTAGACGGATGAGGTAGAATAACAAAAACTTGTAAAATCAATAGATGTAACAGAAGACTACCTTGTGAAAGAAAAAAAAGCTTCAGCGGCCATTCAGAGAAATTTAGACTAACTAACAAAAATGCATCTACAGAAAAACTATAACTCAGAGAACTATAATTAATGACTGAAACTGAATAGCACATACACAAGATCGATATATAATTCCCAAAGTAGAACATATATACTTCACTATTTGATTCAAAGATCAAAATATTTTCATGCACAAGTATTCAGGTAAGACTGGCCCAAAGTCTAGTTATCATCAGTCATTCAAACTACTGCAAAAAAAACAAAAAAAATGGAAAGAACTTGTACTATTGCTTCTATTCCCTTCTATGTTTTTTCTATTCTAATCTATCCCCCTTTCCAAGTCTTAAGCACCAGCTTAAATAGTTTAAACGGTCCGAGAAAGCCTCCCGAAAAACCCAGCTTCTCGGACCCCATTAAAACAAGAAACCGTTAACAGTTTAAAACCAGTTTCTAAAGAAGAGTTAAGGTAGGATCAAATGAGTAAACAAAATTGAATTTGATTCAGTTTTCTTGAGCATCCTCTGATGTGGCAACCTTTACGAGTTTCCAGGACCGGTAAACTCAGAGCAGCTCCTGAGTAGGCGGGGCGTGCAGGTTCTTCAACACGATCAACTTCGCATGTGTGGCATTTTTCTCCCATCTCATCTCCTAAATTTTCTCCGCTTGCTTTGGCAATTGACCTCAGTTTAAGATAAGCATTGCTTCTATGTTGGTGGTCCTCATGAGGTCATGAACCATCGGCGCTTCACTTTCCTTGAAAGCATTCATTTCATCCACAAAGGACTTCACTAATGCATCAACTCCCTAGTTTGCATCTTCCAATTGTAGAATACCTGAGGGATTTACTATTTTAATGTCCTTCAAGGTGTCAGAGTGAATCTCCTTCACGGCCTTTTCCAGAACCCGCATCTGAGAAATGGCTGTCTCAAACAAAGTGTTCTTCCAGCTGAAGTTCTTCTTCAGGATGAACAGCATACATGGGTCGACCAGCTTCATGGGGTTCTCTGTCAAAAATTGCTTCACTCCGTAATCTTCAATTTCTTGTACTCTTTTCATGATCTCTGAACAACTTTCAGCTTCACTTTCCCATATTGGGATCAATGTCTAAATTTCCCCCAAGAGCGCTTCACCGTCTGTACGGGTGCTCACGAACTCTTTTATGAAAGCACTACCTTCTGCTATGATGCCATCTGTCCATGCCTTCATTACCTCTGTCCAAGTCCTCCTCTGCTGATCCTGCTTGAACAGCCTCTGAATTTCTATCGAATTAGGGTCGAAACCCTGATGAGTCTGCGCTAGAGGTATTGCACTATTCTTAGCAAGCGAAGATAGGAATTCCGCCATGGTCGAAACTATCTGTTTCAACTCTCGCTTCTCTCTGCCATCCTTCTGCGACTGTCCGAGCATACGATCAGTAGAGAATTTGAAAATGTGATCACGGGAATCCCTGTTCAGTACTCCAAAATCCATCTTCGTTATCTCATAATCCTCGGGCTCAAGATCTTGGGTATTTCCCATACATCTCACTGTAGCAATTTCAGCAGTGACTTTCCTGGTAGAAGGATCTATTATTAGCCTCGCATCACTCTTCATCCTTTTAGCTTTCGGAGTACGAGCTGTGTACCTCGTCACTATTTCTTTAACTAGCATAGATAGAGGCTTGAAGCTTTTCCTTTTATTAACTGATTCCGTGAGCCAAGGTGGAATTGTGTTGGACACCATTCGATTGTCAGAGGTCTTGACAAGTGCATCTGCATTCTGAGATAGGTCTTGGCAGTGTGTGAGACCTTCCTGCATCTTCCCCTTATGATCATGGGTGAAGGTGAGATCTTCATCGTTGAGGTCACCGACATCATCCAGATAATCAGGCTCCTCTGAGGCCATTTGGATTTTCTTCTCAGATCTCATCCTTGGTCTTGACCTTGGCGCGGTTGGATGTTTCACCGGGGCCATTTTCTCCTTCACTAGTATTTTCTTACCTGCATTTGATGACAAAAGAGATTTATTAGCAAGGGCTTGTGTTACACTCTTAATGGGCGAACCAGTGTTATGACTTGTATCTGTAAGAGGTTGAACATCTTTCTTCTTCGCCACGATCCAGTTTTCTGTTTCCTCAAAAATGCTGCGGGCCCGGAGTCTGATATCACTAGACTCCTCTCTACTCCAATCGATGATTGAAACAGCATCCTCCTTGGAAAAGGTGGTGGATGGACGGGGAACCTCTGAATCATTATCTTCCATATTTCTGGTATCAAACTTCAATTACAGCAGTTTAATCTGAGATACCGTAAGCCTTGTTCTATCTCATTCCTAGATCATTTTTTCATTGCCGAGATCTTCCCATAGGTCCTCCAGATGATAACTTGGTGAAGGGCATTTTCCTAATCCCAGGGTCTGTCTGGCAAAGCCTTTACTATCGAACCCTGTTCTTGGTTCATAAAAAGGCATGTAGAAGTTCAGTAAATTACTCCCCACAACAGATGCATCCAACATGCTGTTACAGATTAAGTGGCCTAACTTCACTGGGAACAGAGAGTTTCATTTATCTTCCGGGAGAGCTATTTTAATGACAATGAACAACTGTCTGCAAACTTCTGCAAGATGAAATAGTCAAAAGCGTACCTAGGCAGCTTCAATGGTTCTTCTTCGAATCCTCCTACCAGAATATAAGTAAAATAGGGAAATTGAATATAAAAGCTGCCAAATACTTTAACTAATCTCTGCACATTGTCTGAAATCCTCTGGTTAGGCCTGCCAGCCAATTCCTGATGCAATTTCCCCCAGAACATATCATGTATTGTTCTATAATCCTCCAAAACCTTATCTTTTCTCAGTAATGGACAGTACTCATAGATAAATAAATCTCCATTCTAGGGAGCTTTCTGAATAGGGTATAGGTCTTGAGTATAGGCCAAGCAATACATTAGGTACGAAGACATGTAAAATCCTTCCTTGGTCATCTGAGTCTGTCTGAGCTGGTCCCGAAGAGATGCGGCTATAATTTCAGCCCATTCAATGTGTTGACTTCCTTCTAAGATGATTTCTACAAAATGATACATCCACTCATCAAAGGATAGGGCATGTTCTGAACCTTTTAATCGGTGAAGGAGAACAACCAAATCATGTATTAGATGGTTCATATGGTCCTTGGTGAGAGTTTTGGGTAACCGCAACCCTTCTTTATAGTTGGTCTTTGTCCACCTTCTCGCTATGTGACTTTTGTTTTTATCAGCATTTTCCCTGAATTGGGCCAAAGATTGGGTAGGCATGAAGTTGATGAGACCTTCATCTGGTATTTTGAAAATTGCTGAAATGGTTCTGCGGTTAACAGGGAATAGGGTTTGACCATCCGTGTTCAAAATACTCTTCAACTTTACATTGTATCTATTGATACATTCTTGCACCAATTCCGGACAAACAGTAGCCGGTGGGAAAGCAGCCGCTTCAAACAACCCACTAGCCAGGACTTCTACAATGTACTCCTCGTCAACACGAGTTGAGAGTTTTGAAGGTATAGTATCGACTGAGACCCCTAAAAGATTCGTGTCTGTTATGATCAGGGCCTTACATTCAAGATTCTTCACGTTGCCAAAGAAATGCATGACAGACCTCATGCTTGCCTAAAAATATGAAAGTCTACCAGCTCACTGCTTGAACTAAGGAATTTGAAGGAATAACCAGAAAAGAGAAGGCAGAGCTTGAAAGAAGCTACCTGTACGCTTTGCACTTTGGCCATATCACCCTTCCAGCACCCAGACCTCGTAGTGTACAATAGGGAAAGAAATGACTTACCCAGTTTCTATTTTTAGTTGCCACTTGAAGCATGAAATATACTCCATTACGCGTGTATTAATAAATTTTTTGACACCAAGTGGTGATAAGCAATAAATGCCTTCAAATCAAATTAACTCTTCAGGATCCACCACCTTTTCAATCATCATAATTCAATCTCAAACCAAATATTTCCCAATCGTGCAAGTGATTGCCTCATTTTTTGCGCATTGGCCCATCCAATGAAATCATGCCAGGTCTACACGGTGCATCTTGTTAGGACATTCCATCATTATTGATCACGTC
This sequence comes from Chamaecyparis obtusa, assembly GCA_027943335.1. Lineage (NCBI taxonomy): Eukaryota > Viridiplantae > Streptophyta > Pinopsida > Cupressales > Cupressaceae > Chamaecyparis > Chamaecyparis obtusa. The sequence goes on along the minus strand of BSBK01002591.1, from coordinate 400,455 downwards.
GGTAGTCCGTTTGAAGTACTTTGAACTCCTTCGAACCAGAGCTCGAAGAGGTTCAAACTTTCTGAAAAAGAAAATGCCGCTAGCCTTCCTGCATAACACATCATTAGTAATAAAGGACTCAGGCCGCTTTTGAACTCCTTTGAACTACTTCAAACCGGAGTTCGAAAAGGTTCGAAGTGATTCAAAAGCCTTGAAAGGATATGTTATTGGCTTAAAATGGGTCAAACCGATACAAACGACGCCGTAAGCTCAGTTTTGACAAATTCAAATGTGCGAAGACTCGTGGGAAGACCAACAAAGTGGAAAAATGAACAGAGTGCAGCTTGACACGAGAACTTGAAAAGTTCAAAATAAGGTGACTCTTACTCACCCAACATCAGCTCTGACTGGGGACTGCAAACTTCCCAATTTGTAGAGAACTTCAGAAAACTGGTTTCGCAAACCAACCCAAGCAAACAGAAGAGAAAAGAAAAGAGGGACACAACCAAAACTGAAACACAGGAAACTAACTACTATTTACAAAGGGGACGAACCCGGACACTTAGAGTTTGCATAACTTCAGGTCCTGCCCATTATAGGTGAAGGGCAGATTAACACCATCTGGATATGATAGTTCAAAGGCATTTGAGCCCAGGTTTTCTAAGATGATGAACGGGCCTTTCCAAAGAGATTCAAACTTTCCATGTGCCCCCTTTGATGCTCTTCTCTTATCCCACAGCAGGTCTTCATCTCCCACCATAAAACCGCGAGGCCTAGCTCTCATGTTAAAGATCTGTTTCACTTTCAGCTGATGTTCGGTAATATGGTCTACCATATTTTCCATGTCTTCCTCCAACTTACTTAGGTGCATTATACGCCTCTCCAAGGGATTTTTAAAATATTCATCTTCAATAACTGCTTGAAGTTGTGCAGAGGATAGCTCGAGAGGTAGAGAAATATGAGCCCTGATCCCATACACCAATTCGAAAGGTGACATGCCAATAGCTCGCTTCAAAGTAATCCTGTCTACCCAAAGTGCCTCGTGGAGCTTCTTATGCCATTCTCTGGGATTATCATCCATCAACTTTTTCATTATGACGATCAGGTTTTTGTTGCTGGATTCTACTTGGCCATTTCCCTGCGGAAAATAATCCGAGGAATGAGCTAAAGCCACACCATGTTCATAGTAGAAGGTTGATATTTCTTCTGAAGAGAAATAAGTAGCATTATCTGCTACAATTTTAATTGGTACCCCGAACTTTACAAAAATAAAATTCATCAAAAAGTCACACACCACCTGAGAATTGGCTTTCTTCGTGGGTATTGCCTCCACCCATTTTGTGAAGTAATCGGTGGCAGTGAGAATGTAACTATCCCCGGCACTGGATGGTGGGTTCAAGGGCCCGATGAAATCAATTCCCCACTGCCTGAATGGTTCTTCTACTATAATGGGCTTCAGAGGTAACGCTGCTAGATAGGGTCTCCCAGAGAACAATTGACACTTGTCACAACTTCTTACATACTGGTAAGCATCTTTAAACATCCCTGGCCAGTAGAACCTATTTCAAAGAATCTTATAAGCTATCACGGTTGAGGAGTAATGCCCTCCGCATGCTTCGTCATGGAATGCTCTTAACAATTCTTTCCTTTGTCCTTCGTCCACGCACCTGAGGAAAGTGCCATCAACTCCCTTCTTAAACAAGGTGCCTTGAGAAATTACATATTTACTGGCTCTTAACCTTAGGTTTCGCCTCTCCTTTTGATTCAGATGATCTGGACACTCCCCATATGTCAAGAAGTAACTAACATCTAAGAACCAAGGGTCAATTGAGCTAACCAGCAAGGCCATTGGAACTTCGTCTATTTTTTCACAAATTTCATTATCCTCTGCTATCAACTTGCACAAACCCTTGCCTCTCACCAAATTCATGGGCTTGATCGTCAGGTCATACTCTTGAATTTTTGCAATCCATACGGCTCTATTATTCATACTGATTTCTTTCTGAATCAAAATGCTTTTCACGGCAGTCTCCGGTACATATACGGTACTATGTGAGTGAAGGATATAATACCTAAAATGTTTTACTACCTTCACCACTGCATAAGCATATTTTTCTATTTGAGGATATTTAAGCTCATGCTTCTTGAGAGGCACGCTCATGAAAGCTATGGGTGCTTCTTGCCCATCTTTATCCTTCTGCATGAGCATGCTTGAAAGGGTATGCTGGGAAGCATAACAATATATAATGAAGTCCTTTTTGAAATCAGGACTTTTCAGCACTGGTGCCTAGGATATGGTAGTTTTGACTTCCTCAAATGCTTTCTTTCCGTCATCATTCCATTTAAAAGGAACCTTCTCGCTCATCATCTCAATCATGTGTCTTGTTACCTTAGAGAATTCAGGGATGAAAGCTCACAGAAAATTGATTTGCCCGAAGAAGGACTTCAGGCCACTTCTGCTAGAGGGCAGGCTGAGCTATTGGATTGCTTTGACCCGATCGGGATCTATTTTTATGCCATCTTTTGATACAATATGACCGAGTAGTTTTCTCTCCTCTACAAAAAATACGGACTTTTTGGGGTTCAAGGAGATACCATGATCCCTGCACCATTGCAAGACTCGTTCTACATCATTCAAGTGCTGATTCCTCTTTTTGGAGAAAACTGTAAGATCATCCAAATAGATCACTATGATGTTATTCCTGAGATCTTCAAATGAAGAGTTCATTGCCCTTTGAAAAGTGGCGCCTGCATTGATTAACCTGAAGGGCATCCTGTTATAGGCGTAAGTACCCCATGGTGTGATGAAGGCTATCTTATGCTGATCGGCCTTTGCCACGCCTATTTGATTATAACCTGAGTAGCCATCCAACATTGACATGACTTCCGAACTGAAAACTACCTGTAAAACATGTTCCATGACGGGCAGTGCATAATTGTCTTTTAGACTTGCCTGGTTCAGGTTATGAAAATCAACACAAATTCGCACTTCGCCATTCTTCTTCCTTACTGGGACTATGTTAGCTATCCATGTCGAATGGTGAATAAGGTAAATGATTCGGGCTTGTAACATTTTCTTAACTTCCTTTAGTATGACTTCTGACACCTTGGGGTTATAGTTTCTTATTTTCTGGTGAAAAGGAATAACCCCAGGCTTCAAAGGGATTTGATGCTCAAACCGACCACCTCTGAAAATCTTCAGATCTCCATAATCCCAGGTGAAAACATCTCTGTATTCTTTCAATAACTTCTTCCAATCTTCTTTCTTAGATTCAGTACATCTTTGACCAATGGAGATCCACCTATAGGAATCTTGATCACCTATATCGATCTTATCATACTCTTTTGGATTTGGGGCATGTGAGACTTTTTCTTTCATCATACTATCATCTCTTCTTCTGAATAAGTGCTCCAGAGAAATCAAGCCTTTAGGGATCTTATTACTTTTTAGCTGAATTACCCCTGCATTATCATTCTCATCCTAGTAAAATTCTATACATTCATTCTTTGAGCCTTCAAAATATGTCTCAGCGAATCCAGCAGCACACTCCATGAATTCTTTAAGTTGTGCATCATCATCAAAAACCTGCGAGTTCTGGACATTGTCTGGTACCCTTGGCTTGTATATCATTTCAATCTGATATTTTTCAGTTTTAAAATCAGGATGCGGCAAGAGCAAGGAGGCTGATACGGCCAAAGCATCTGCTCTAGTATTTTGATTTCTAGGGATATACTCAATGGAAAAAGCATCAAAGGATTCTATATCATCCTAGACTAAATTTCTGTAATGCTTTAATTTCTCATTCTTTACAGAAAACTGACCCCGAACCTGTTTAACTATTAATTCAGCGTCCCCTTTCACAATCAGCTTTTTAACCCTTCTCAACTTGCATTCCTCCAGGCCCAACAACAAGGCTTCATACTCTGCAGTGTTGTTGGTGTTTTTGAAATCCAATTTGAAAGAAAAAGGAATGCAGTTTTCATTCGGGGGGAAAGGGACCACTCCGGCACCCGAACCTGAGCTAGAACAACTTCCATCGAATTCCATCTTCCAAATATCTTCTTCTCTATCGGGTTCGATTTGAACATCTTTATCTGGAGCAGATAGAATAACATAATTCCCAAAATTACATTCTTCATACAGGATTTGGGCTCTGGGTTCAGCTGAAGGCATTACGGTATATTTATTCTTGGGTTCAGGTTCCAACTTTACTTTCCTTTTGCCTATGGGAATTGTAGCTTCAGACCAATCCATTTTTATATCCCCACCCAAGTCTTTACAGAAGGTTCTGCTAAGTAACATTCCGTAACTAGCAGGTATATTGGCTACTAAAATAGTGAGTTTTAGCCGCTTGTCCGGGTAGGCTGCCAGAACAGCCTGGCAGTCTTTGATCTGACCCTTCAATGGCACTTCTTTGCCATCCATAGAGTAACAATGGCCGAAGGTTTTAGTTAAGGGTAAGTCCAAGGCTTTAGCTACGGGGGCAGGCATTATGTTGTCAGAGGCACCAGAATCGATAATACAATTACTCAATTTTTGGCCATTCAACAGGAGAGATACATAAAAAAGATTTGGCTTTTCCTCTTCAAACTCGGTTTCTACAGAGTTTGTGGATCGACATCCTTCTGGAACCTGGGGAGTATCTTGAGGTTGTAAAGCAAAAGGTTTTTGAGTAGCAAAAGTTTCTCCTATAAAAGGTGTATCCACTTGATGGCTTACATAATTTTCTCCTTTAACATATTTTACCAACCTATCCAGTTCTCCAAGGTTCATTCTCAAGAAATCAAGAGAGGAAATAGAAACTGTAGATGACTTACAAAACTCAACAAAATCAAAAGGAGAGGAAGGAGCAACTGCATTCCTGTAAAGAATTTTTACCTCTGAACTTTTTGAACTCGTACGTGTTTCTTCACCAGTAGGCTCCTTTCTTTTTGTATCTATGCTCGTGACAGCTGCACCTGGAACAAACTTCTGAGTTCGTTGGTTCCTTGTTAAAATAGCGTAGGCTAGATCTTGTAGAGTCACCAGCACACTTCCCCCTTGCTCTGCACTAGGTACATATTCAAAATAAAAAGATCCTAATGTACCCATGTCTTGAGAATCCTTTTCTTCATGAAATTGTTCATTATTCACCTCATCCCTAGTTGCATTTAGTTGTAAGTATCTCAACCATTCGGTGCATGTATCCCCATCATGGTCAGTGGTCAAATGGAACGAGCACATAGTTTCTTTGGGAGAAGCCTCTATCTGTAACCTTGGTTGAGGACCAGGTAATTGCAGCACTTTCGTCTGCTGTTGGGGTAGTTATCTTCGACTTATATCTTGATAATGAGTTGGATAAGTAGTCGTTCTATTTTGTTGCCTTTTTAGCATTGCTATATCATTCATAACTCTCTGTATCATTGGATCTGTAGTTGCACTTGTCGAAGGGTTGCTAGGAGTTTGTGCTTCTCTCTTCCACTTGCCAGCTATTATGAGAGTGTCTTCAAACTCAATTGCTCTTGTTTGTGCATCTTCAAAGTCAGGCACTCCATCTTTCAACAAATGAAAACTTATATCCGGCGGAACTGCATTGAGGAAGTAAATCTTTTTGTTCTCATTGCTCGGAGCAGCAGTCACGGGAATTCTTTGTAGAATTCTGTTGAATTTAGCCACGAACTCTCTCATTGGTTCATGTATCTCCTTCTTTAGCTGACTAAGTTGTATCAATAAAGAGACCTCATTGTCAAGCGTTTTGAACCTTCTTTCGAAAGCCTACTTCATGGTGTCCCAATTCGTAATAGATCCATTTGGCAAGTGGCTGAACCAATCGGTAGCAGCATCTACTAGAGTTCTGACAAAAAGTCTCACTGCTACATCTTCGGTAGATACACTCATGATCCCGCAAGCGGTTTGGAAGGAATTGAGATGATCATCTGAAGAGACCTTGTTATCTCCACTGAACTTAGGCAGAATTTGATTGGCTCCTTTAGGTAGATCAGCAGGTTGGTTAACCCCTAAGTTCAGAGGCCCAATGTGTTGACCCCAAGGTCTGTTTACAGCCATGAATGTAAATTGGAGATTCAAAGGTTGAATATTTAAGACAGTGGGAATTACAGTACCCAGAGAAATGATTGCTTGGACAGTTAAAGGGACAGCTAGATTTCACAAGGGAGATGAGGGTCAACTGACAATTTGAGCTTTCTTCCTTTGGGAATGATTTGAATCTGGTTTAAAATTAAGGCTTTCTAACAGTTCAAAGTCTTCATCCACCAATCTTCTACTACGTTCCCCTCTCGTGTATCTTCTGGTTGCCAGTTCAAGAATCTGTTCAAAACTTAGTTCCGTGGTTGGCCTTGTGCAAGCCTGTTAACTACGACGGCTTCCCTAGCAACAGGAATACCCCTCAAGCATTCACCAAGTTCTTCTTCTCTTTCAAGCACTTCTTGAACCCGCTGGAATTCTTGATTACTTCATCTGAATCTCCAAGTGACTACAGCTAGGTCTGAGATTAAATCCTCCTGTGTGTCTTGAAAACCTAAATTTGGCTGGAGCACAGGGAACACATTATCATTAGGTAGCACCATTATGTGGCATTGCGATGGGAAGTGGACTAGTGCACTTGACTGGTCTTTCCCCAATAGAGTCGCCAAAAATATGTTGGCGAACAGATTTGTTCTCTTATACTCTGATATGTATCCTTCGACTCTATGCCTCTGAAAACAAATCATTTACACAACAGTTGGATAAGCATTTACTTTGCTTCCCTCTAAATTTTGCAAAAAGGTACAGCTCCCTTTATAAGATATTCAATGAATGGAAAAAGTAATTTTAACATACAAGCTTTTAACTGAAAAGCAGTAAAAGGACTCTCAACCATTCCTAGACGGATGAGGTAGAACAATAGAAACTTGTAAAATCAATAGATGTAACAGAAGACTACCTTGTGAAAGAAAAATAAGCTTCAGCGGCCATTCAGAGAAATTTAGACTAACTAACAAAAATGCATCTACAGAAAAATTATAACTCAGAGAACTATAATTAATGACTGAAACTGAATAGCACATACACAAGATCGATATATAATTCCCAAAGTAGAACATATATAATTCACTATTTGATTCAAAGATCAAAATATTTTCATGCACAAGTATTCAGGTAAGACTGGCCCAAAGTCTAGTTATCATCAGTCATTCAAACTACTGCAAAAAAAATAAAAAAAATGGAAAGAACTTGTACTACTGCTTCTATTCCCTTCTATGTTTTTTCTATTCTAATCTATCCCCCTTTCCAAGTCTTAAGCACCAGCTTAAATAGTTTAAACGGTCCAAGAAAGCCTCCCGAAAAACCTGGCTTCTCGGACCCCATTAAAACAAGAAACCGTTAACAGTTTAAAACCAGTTTCTAAAGAAGAGTTAAGGTAGGATCAAATGAGTAAAAAAAATTAAATTTGATTCAATTTTCTTGAGCATCCTCTGATGTGGCAACCTTTACGAGTTTCTAGGACCGGTAAACTCGGAGCAGCTCCTGAGTAGGCAGGGCGTGCAGGTTCTTCAACGCGATCAACTTGGCATGTGTGGCATTTTTCTCCCATCTCATCTCCTAAATTTTCTCCACTTGCTTTGGTAATTGACCTCGGTTTAAGATAAGCATTGCTTCTATGTTGGCGGTCCTCGTGAGGTCATGAACCATCGGCGCTTCACTTTCCTTGAAAGCGTTCATTTCATCCATAAAGGACTTCACTAATGCATCAACTCCCTGGTTTGCATCTTCCAATTGTAGAATACCTGAGGGATTTACTATTTTAATGTCCTTCAGGGTGTCAGAGTGAATCTCCTTCATGGCCTTTTCCATAACCCGCATCTAAGAAATGGCTATCTCAAACAAAGTGTTCTTCTAGCTGAAGTTCTTCAGGATGAATAGCATACATGGGTCGACCAGCTTCATGGGGTTTTCTGTCAGAAATTGCTTCACTTCGTAATCTTCAATTTCTTGTACTCTTTTCATGATCTTTGAACAAATTTCAACTTCACTTTCCCATATTGGGATCAATGTCTGAATTTCCCCCAAGAGCGCTTCACCATCTATACGGGTGCTCACGAACTCTTTTATGAAAGCACTGCCTTCCGCTATGATGCCATCTGTCCATGCCTTCATTACCTCTGTCCAAGTCCTCCCCTGCTGAACCTCCTTGAATAGCCTCTGACTTTCCGTCGAATTAGGGTCGAAACCCTGATGAGTCTGCGCTAGAGGTATTGCACTATTCTCAGCAAGCGAAGATAGAAATTCTGCCATGGTCAAAACTATCTGTTTCAACTCTCGCTTCTCTCTACCATCCTTTTGTGACTGTCTGAGCATACGATCAGTAGAGAATTTGAAAATGTGATCACGGGAATCCCTGTTCAGTACTCCAAAATCTATCTTCGTTATCTCATAATCCTCGGGCTCAGGATCTTGGGTATTTTCCATAGATCTCACTATAGCAATTTCAGCAGTGACTTTCTCGATAGAAGGATCTATTATTAGCCTCGCATCACTCTTCATCCTTTTAGCTTTCAGAGTATGAGCTGCGTACCTCGTCACTATTTCTTTAACTGGCATAGATAGAGGCTTGAAGCTTTTCCTTTTATTAACCGATTCCGTGAGCCAAGGTGGAATTGTGCTGGACACCATTCTATTGTCAGGGGTCTTGACAAGTGCATCTGCATTCTGAGATAGGTCTTGGCAGTGTGTGAGACCTTCCTACATCTTCCCCTTATGATCGGGGGTGAAGGTGAGATCTTCATCGTTGAGGTCACCGATGTCATCGAGATAATCAGGCTCCTCTGAGGCCATTTGGATTTTCTTCTCAGATCTCATCCTTGGTCTTGACCTTGGCGCGGTTGGATGTTTCACCGGGGCCGTTTTCTCCTTCACTAGTATTTTCTTACCTGCATTTGATGACAAAAGAGATTTATTAGCAAGGGCTTGTGTTGCACTCTTAATGGGTGAACCAGTGTTATGACTTGTATCTGTAAGAGGTTGAACATCTTTCTTCTTCACCACGATCCAGTTTTTTGTTTCCTCAAAAATGCTGTGGGCCCGGAGTCTGATATCACTAGACTCCTCTCTACTCCAATCGATGATTGAAATAGCATCCTCCTCAGAAAAGGTGGCGGATGGACAGGGAACCTCTGAATCATTATCTTCCATATTTCTGGTATCAAACTTCAACTGTAGCAGTTTAATCTAAGATACCGTAAGCCTGGTTCTATCTCATTTCCAGATCATTTTTTCATTGCCGAGATCTTCCCACAGGTCCTCCAGATGATAACTTGGTGAAGGGCATTTTCCTAATCCCAGGGTCTGTCTGGCAAAGCCTTTACTATCGAACCCTGTTCTTGGTTCATAGAAAGGCATGTGGAAGTTCAGTAAATTACTCCCCACAACAGATGTGTCCAGCATGCTATTACAGATTAAGTGGCCTAACTTCACTGGGAACAGAGAGTTCCATTTATCTTCCAGGAGAGCTGTTTTAATGAAAATGAACAACTGTCTGCAAAATTCTGCAAGAATGAAACAGTCAAAAGCGTACCTAGGTAGCTTCAATGGTTCTTCTTTGAATCCTCCTACCCGAATATAAGTAAAACAGGGAAATTGAATATAAAAGCTGCCAAATACTTTAACTAATCTTTGCGCATTATCTGAAATCCTCTGGTTAGGCCAGCCAGCCAATTCCTGACGCAATTTCCCCCAGAACATATCATGTATTATTCTATAATCCTCCAAAACTTTATCTCTTCTCAGTAATGGACAGTACTCATAGATAAATAAATCTCCATTCCAGGGAGCTTTCTGAATAGGGTATAGGTCTTGAGTACAGGCCAAGCAATACATTAGGTATGAAGACATGTAAAATCCTTCCTTGGTCATCCGAGTCTGTCTGAGCTGGTCCCGAAGAGATGCGGCTATAATTTCAGCCCAGTCAATGTGTTGACTTCCTTCTAAGATGATTTCTACAAAATGATACATCCACTCATCAAAGGATAGGGCATGTTCTGAACCTTTTAATCGGTGAAGGAGAACAACCAAATCATGTATTAGAGGGTTCATATGGTCCTTGGTGAGAGTTTTGGGTAACCGCGACCCTCCTTTATAGTTGGTCTTTGTCCACCTTCTCGCTATGTGACTTTTGTTTTTATCAGCATTTTCCCTGAATTGGGCCAGAGATTGGGTAGGCATGAAGTTGACGAGACCTTCATCTGGTATTTTGAAAACTGCTGAAATGGTTCTGTGGTTAACAGGGATTAGGGTTTGACCATCCATGTTCAAAATACTCTTCAACTTTACATTGTATCTATTGATACATTCTTGCACCAATTCCGGACAAACAGTAGCCGGTGGGAAAGCAGCCGCTTCTAACAACCCACTAGCCAGGACTTCTACAATGTACTCCTCATCAACATGAGTTGAGAGTTTTGAAGGTATAGTATCGACTGAGACCCCTAAAAGATTCGTGTCTGTTATGATCGGGGCCTTACATTCAAGATTCTTCACGTTGCCAAAGAAATGCATGACAAACCTCATGCTTGGCTAAAAATATGAAAGTCTACCAGCTCATTGCTTGAACTAAGGAATTTGAAGGAATAACCAGAAAAGAGAAGGCAGAGCTTGAAAGAAGCTACCTGTATGCTTTGCACTTCGGCCAGATCACCCTTCCAGCGCCCAGACCTTGCAGTGTACAATAGGGAAAGAAATGACTTACCCAGTTTCTATTTTTAGTTGCCACTTGAAGCGCGAAATATACTCCATTACGTGTGTATTAATAAATTTTTTGACACCAAGTGGTGATAAGCAATAAATGCCTTCAAATCAAATTAACTCTTCGGGATCCACCACCTTTTCAATCATCATAATTCAATCTCAAACCAAATATTTCCCAATCGTGCAAGTGATTGCCTCATTTTCTATGCACTGGCCCGTCCAATGAAATCATGCCAGGTCTACACGGTGCGTCTTGTCAGGACATTCCATCATTATTGATCACGCCGGTAGTCCGTTTGAAGTACTTTGAACTCCTTCGAACCAGAGCTCGAAGAGGTTCAAACTTTCTGAAAAAGAAAATGCCGCTATCCTTCCTGCATAACACATCGTTAGTAATAAAGGACTCAGGCCACTTTTGAACTCCTTCGAACTACTTCGAACCGGAGTTTGAAAAGGTTCAAAGTGATTCAAAAGCTTTGAAAGGATATGTTATTGGCTTAAAATAGGTCAAACTGATACAAACGTCGCCGTAAGCTCAGTTTTGACAAATTCAAATGCGCGAAGACTCATGGGAAGACCAACAAGGTGGAAAAATGAACAGAGTGCAGCTTGACACGAGAACTTGAAAAGTTCAAAATAAGGCGACTCTTACTCACCCAATAGGTTCCAAAATCTATCATTAAAGATATTCTCTCTAGATCATCAAAAAGAAATGAAAAGCCTATGGCTATATGGATTCCAAAGTCTCTCTTGAAAGAGTCTAGTGTTGAGCAAAAAGTTAAGTTGACATTCAAGCTTCCAAAGACTTCCACTTCATCTTCTTCCAAAAGCATTCCTCCATTCGATGCGCCTAAACCACAACCTTTGCTATCCATTCACCATATTTTTTCACGTATTCCTTCATTCATGATTCCTCCATCCTCTCACCACCCTTCAAGGTATGTGTTGATATTGAGCTTGCCTTCCTTTCCATCTACCCTTTCACAATCCTTCCATGCATTATCCTTCTACCTTCTATCATTTTTCCTCATTTTCCTATTCTTCCTATCTTCCAACCTCACTTGCTTTACATAAAACCTTATCCTCCATTTTTCTCTTCCATCTCCCTTTCCCTATCAACATCTTTGAGCATATCATTTTGATTCCTTGGCATATCATGGTTTATCCTTTCAAGGAGCACTATCTAAAAAGCTTGTCTTCTTCCAAAAATTCAAAAAATAAAAATAAAAATAAAAAATTGAAAATATGCCTTGGTGGAAACTTGGAAATAGGCACCTTGGTAGCAAAAGTAAAGAGAAATAAATTTATCCTATGGTGAAAACCACTCCCTTGTGGCACCTTGGATAAGTACCATGATGAAAATTTGGCAATCAGGCATCATGCGTAGTTCTTCTACATATTTCATCCATTCCATCTTCTCTCTTTGATCTTGACAATGTTGATATATACACGAACATTTGGCTATTTTGTGAGCTATCTAACGATGATCTTTCTTTCATTCCCTTCCTATTTAGCCTTCATGTCTATTTTCCTCCATTCATTCTAGCCTTTTGCTATCATTTTCCCTTTTGGTCTTGATCTAATAAAAAAAGAAAGAAAGAGTAAAACACAATGCTATGAAGCCTCTTGACATGTCTACTTTTTTGGACTACATCTTTTCCATCTTTGGAATTACATTTTTGTGACTTATCCTATGTTGGTCTTTCATTGTTTGTCCAAATGTGCTTTACATGACAATTTTTCCCTAGCTTGGGTATTCTTGAGGGGTTTTTCCCTTGAGGATTTCTTCCCTTCATTCTCCTTCATTTTCTTGTCTTCCATCTCTTCCACCAGCTTGCTAATCCCTCTTGTTCTCCACCTTGCTAGACATTGGAACTGCGTGATATGATCTTGCTTGGGAGTTTGCAATGGAAAAAGATGCTATCAAGTATACCAAGTATCAAAATAAGTATCAAAACTAGTATCAGAACCAGTATCAGAATAAGTATCAGAACTAGTATCAAAACCAGTATCAAAACAAGTATCAGAACACCCACTGGGGCTATGCCTTTTTCTTTAGTTTATGGGTCTAAAGCGGTACTACCTATTGAGGTTGAAATCCCATCACTAAGAATCAAAATGCATGGTCTCATAACTGATGATGACTACAAAGTGTCTAGGTTGCAAGAACTTGAACTCCTAGATGAGCACAGACAAGCAACATATGATCATCTCAGAGTATATTAGAAGAGAATCTCTAGATGCTACAACAAGAAAGTCAGACATGGAAAATTTTAGGTTGGTGATCTAGTCTTGAGAGAAAATCCTAAAAATTAATTCCATCGAGAACGCAAGGGGAAGTTTGAACCCAACTGGCTGGGTCCCTTTGTAATCACTACTACTTTTGGCTCTGGTGCCTATCAACTCTCAATGACTGAAGGAGAACAGCTCCGAGAACCAATCAACATTTTCCATCTGAAGAAATTCTATGCCAAAGGCATTCAGTCTATGGTAAAATGTCCTAAAAAAATCTTTAAAAATTGAAAAATATCAAAAATTTAAAAAAAAATTGAAAAATGAAAAAAAATAAAAATGAAAAAAAGAGCAAAAGTGTCTTGGTGAAAACCTGGAAATAGGCGCTTTGGTAGCAAAAATAGAATCTCTACCAAGATGGTGAAAACCCAGCAAACGGGTGCCACTTGTTTCAAAATGCTCCATCTATCAGTGCAATCTTGGTCTTTCCCAGCTTTTAGTCTTGCTTTAGTTTGTACATATCTCCCGGTTTGTTTTTGCATTTCCAGTTTTCAATAAGTCGATTTGTCCACCAATCTACTCAAGTGTCTGTATCCTATCAATGTTCAAACTTGGGGGCAATCAATGTCATATCCTATGGTCTTCGGTGTATCTTAGACGTATCATATCTAGTCAGAGTCCTTTGAAGCTTCATTTGAGTCAGTCAAGTTTGTCTTGTCTCCAGAAAGGATTTTGCATCTACAACAACGCAATCAAACACAAACTGAAAATGATCTGTGCTTCATGCTTTTATCTTCTTGTATGCTTACTGATTCACATTGAGATTTTTGCATATTGTGTCCCTTCAAGCTCTTCGATGATGTCCTTTATAGGATTTAGAGAGTGATGACTGGGGGCATAATCTTTTCTTTATTTTTTGCTTGTATGTGAAAATCTAAACAACTTTAGAAATTTTAGATTGAAATGGTGTCCAACTGTAAGAGCCTCTATCTCGAATTGGATGGCCATGCGTACCTTGACCATTGATACCTAGAAAATTCAAGGAAGTTTGATCTAACTATTATCTTTTTGAGTGAGTTCTTTCTCCTACTGTGAACGTGATCTTACCTAAGGATGTGAACACTAAAGGGTCACTACGGGTAATTCACACTAAATTTAGAATGATCTCTTGACCGTTTGATGTGTATGTTAAATGCAAACTGCTATATCAAAATGGACATGATATTCCGGTCATCTTGGCATTTGTGCCTTGGTGCTTATATCTAATCCGACATTCCAAAAACAAAATCAATATTCATATATCCATGGTTGTTGACCAGTAGGTGTTGTATTGATTCCTGCGCATACAAATCAATATTCATATGTCTATGGTTTTTTTTAGGTAGTGGGCATTGTATTGATTTATCCGGTTACCTAAAAGTTCAATGATGATAAAAAATTGACATATGATCAATGACTAGGTCCTAGGTCTTAAGTTGCATTTCATTTTGCATGTCTCTTTGCATTTTGCATGTTTGCATATCTCACAACTGTTTGGAAACACTTCAAAGCTTAAAAAATCCTTCATATCAATTCTTCACATCTAATGAGAGTTGAGTCTCACTCAAAGGTCTCTTCATCAAACCGCAAGCAGTAACCCTCCGGGGTTAAACATCCTTTTGACATAAGACTGAGTACTTGGCTTCATCAACCTGCAAAAACATATCATGTGTATCATTTACATCTCATATCATTATCATTTGTTGCATTACTTTCCATCCACTGCATAAAGCATAAATCATACATACATCTTCATAATCAATTACATTTGCATAACATCCATACATATGACAGAAATCATTGCATTGCATTGATCCATACATACATTCTACACTACTCATAACATAAACATCACATGATATCATCATAAAATCGAAACATGACAAGTACAAATGAAGTCACAATCAAAATATCGATCTCATATATATCAAAAATATTGAAATGTGTCAGGGGTGCACTACTGGCACAATGTACAAAAGAATGAGCTCCAGAAAGCTATCAGACTCAGAATAGTATATCAGTGATAAAAAAGAATAGAGTATATCAAAACATAAGCACAGGAATCAACTATCAGCATGCTCCTCAGTATCTGGTGGACGAGGTGGTGGTGCATCTAGTATGGCCTCTACTCTCAGTGCCCTAGCTACCTTTGAGACCACCATGTACTCAAAATACGTCGGTACTCTTTGCACAATAGGGATAACAACATAGTATGTAGACACATAGTATGAAGCCCATGAGGTCTGATGGGTCACTTCGATCTATAATCTCTGAACCTCTGAGCAAAACTCTGCACGGAGCTCTGTGCACTACCTATCTACTTCTTGATATCTCTCCTCACACCTAGCACTCTATACCTTTATGTCCCAGACCTAAGCTCTAAGACGTCTGATGATCTCTGATGAAGTAAGAGGAACAGTAGGATCGGCCTCAACTACTGGCATCTCTATATCATGTGGCTGCTCTGGCTGCTGCTTGGCTAAAACCTCATCTGTAGACCCAACACTACCCAAAGTACCCCTCTCACCCCTGCTCTATCTCTATGATCTTGTGGATATACTTGCTATGGAAGTAGAAGGACAAGGGGGCCTCATATGTCCTGATGGTCTCTGAAGTGGAGTCGTCACTCTCTTTTTGGGTGGTGTAGGATGCACTACCTGAGGTCTTGGGCCCTATCCCATGGGAGTACCTACAACATCCATCACCTCCTCCATGGAGGGTATCAACTCAGTAGGATCTGAGAATCTAGGAATGGGATGATCAGCTCACCAAGTAGTGTATCCATCTGTGACCCCTGCATCAACAACCTGTAGACGATAGTCCCAATCTCACCCTATGATATGACTGTACTCATCTGTGCATAATGAATATGTAAGTCGAGTTGTCCATCCAAGACCGATCTCACGAATAATGCGTGCATATGCAGTATACTCCTGTGGGGCATCCTGTCTGCGTCCATACTGATGCCACACTCTGGTAATCAAGAATCTCTCCAACACAGTGGGAGACCAGCCAATAAGTATCTGACTCTGAAAAAAAAAGTTGTATTGCTCCCTCGCAGTGGGCTAGGCCTCTATCTGCAAATAGGATCTCCAATGCACAAAGGTCATATCATCTAAGCACCATCTGAAATACTCAGTATGACCCATACCGACCTATGTGACATAACTAGCATAAGTATATATCACTGGCTCCTGTGGCTGCTGCTATGTCTGGAAAACCGGTCTCAGCACTGGGATATGCTCCCATGCCCATATCTGTAATACAAGAGCTCTAGAAATGAAGCTCTTGCAATCTTGATACACAACCTCATGCATCTTCGAAAACATGTGGGCCAATAGGCACTGACCCCAGGCAAGCTTAGTAGGCATGGCCATAAGAAGGGCTACCATCAGAGCCCATCCCATCAAAAAGTCATTATGCTGATGGCCTGGCATGATGAGCTCCCTGATCATACCAGCAATAATGCACTCTAAACGGTGTGTCTGACCATATCTCTGTACAAGGGTCTCCCAGGAAATGGACCCTGTCAACTATGTATCATCACCAAACAGATGCCTAAAGGCATGAAGACCAGTCTAGCCGGAACTCACATACTCAGGATGCTGACTGCTATGGAATGGAATATGAAGTATCCTATAAATATCCTTTGGATTCACAATCATCTCTCCAGTTGGTAAATGAAAGGTTTGAGTCTCCGAGTGAAATCTCTCTATCAGGGTAGTCAATAGGCCATGATTTACCCTAATATCGGGTAAATGAATGAAATGCTCAAAACCACATGTAGCAAGATGAACCCTCATAGGGTCAGGAAGTGAGACACACAGTCTTTGTGTTGCCGGGTAAGAATGACGAACATGGACGTCTAGATATGTGACCTAAATCATATAGAAACGAGGTGTTTTATCAGAAATAAAGTTCAAAATTAGGTTAATAGTACAA
This sequence comes from Chamaecyparis obtusa, assembly GCA_027943335.1. Classification (NCBI taxonomy): domain Eukaryota; kingdom Viridiplantae; phylum Streptophyta; class Pinopsida; order Cupressales; family Cupressaceae; genus Chamaecyparis; species Chamaecyparis obtusa. Next base: position 383,540 of record BSBK01002591.1, on the reverse strand, counting down.
GAATGGAACAAATTGATATTTCTGATGGTGGATCAAAGAGTCAGCAATCAGGCAAAATTATCAAAAAAATCAAAATTTTGACCTAAATATTAGTTCTAGGCTCACTGTTTCTCAAGTGACATTCCAGACTAGCTCTGAAAGTCGTACGACATTCCACAGTATACCAAACGACACTTCATAGTCATATGACACTTTGCACGGTGTCATACGAGTATTGAGGGACCTGATGAAATGTCGTATGACACAAGGGTCCCTCTCATACGACACTTGGGTGGACTTGAAATGACACATAAATTTCAAATGGAATGTCATATGAGTCCGGTATGGGACTCGTATGAGTTTTCACATATGCAAAAATTAAAAAAAGCAAAATGCGTATGAAAAAATTAAAAAATACTATGAAACATGAAAAATTTGCATTTTCAGAGGGGCACAGAGGTCCACCTACCAGATGTCCATACTGTCGGGGTCTCTGGTATCTCCGGTTGTGCTCAAATCGATGTGAACTCATAGGAACCTTTGGATCGCACTGTTCTACCATTTTCTTGCTCAGAGGGCTCCGCAAAATCTCCAAAGTCAAATGGTTGAAATAAATTGAAAATGACCCTTCAGGCCTTTATATAGCATTTGACCTAATTTTCAAAAGTGCTCCATTTTTCATGAATATTGCACCCCTGGCTAATTTCGACGTTCTGAATCCATTTTTGAGATCAAAATTCAAATCTGAGATCATTTAATATGTCAAAATCATGATTTAAAATTTTTGGGCCGAAGACAGTCTACTGCTTGCATATTCGACCTTCGATCATCACATAAATCCACAATTCAACTTAACTGATTATCTAACATCAAACTATCAAAATTTCAATTTGGTCAACTATGGTTAGCGCATGGTTTAACCTAGTCAAACATGGTCTCCAGGACCTCTAAATGATGCAGAATATGTTCTTGAACATGTATAACCACTTTTCCAATCAATTAACATGCTTTTGAACTCTCAACACTGACTTTTCTTGTTAGATTTCAATTTTAATCCCGAAGGGGGCATGGTATTGCACATCATTCAAAGTCTGTAAATCAAATTCTATCAATCTTTCCTCAGTAATCAAGACAACAACCACGTCTAGTTGCTGATTCATCAAAAGACCTCATCACTCAGGGCAAATCTATCATCACTTGGGGCATATCAGATTCATCAAGATCCATATCAATCTGGTATTCTCCTAATCTTGTAAACTGTATCAGTTTTTGCAACCATTGGATCATAGTGTTCTTTCCTTGGTTCTTCGGCAACTGAAGGGTTCGGATGTGATACCTGCTAGTTCTGCTAAGACAATCGAGTCTAGAACCGGTCACTCACTTCTTTGCAATCCTAAGGTTTGGAATCAAGTGTTTTGACACTTTTTCACAATCATAGGTTCATTTGCTGTTATAGTGAACATTATCTTTGGTCATTCAAGACCTATTATCTTCATATCAAATCAATATTAATCAGCTTCTGTATCATATCAATTATCAATTTTGAATCCGTTTCATATCTCTATCAAACACAGACTATCTTTGAATCACTGCACTTTGCATAGTAATTCAAAGAGGGGCAAAATGTAATACCCCAAAAATGGGCTATAAGTTCATTAACCTCCTACATCTACAACTCGAACGAAATCAACATCGAAGTCCTAATCTAAGGCACATCTAAACATCGTTGAATCATAATTGATTATCTTAAATTCTGCATCGGGGAATATTCTTAGCAATATTCCTAATTATCTTAATTATCTTTAATTTAATGATTATTTGGCAATAAATCACATTTATCCTAAGTTTGATTAATTGAATATTTTCATATTTAATTAATTAGATTTAATATCTTGCCACTTAATTGTGTAATTAAATTTAATTCTATCTATTATTAATTGTATTATTTAATTTTGACAATAAATCCAATATCCTATGAATAATTGATTAAATTTTTATTTAATTAATTAAAGCAAGTTGTCATTATTTAATAATATAGTTTTTAATAAATGTTTGATTAAATAATTGAATAACCCATAAATCAATTATTTATTTTCAAAAATCAGTTAAGTTGAGCATAAATCACTTTATTTATTTATTAATTCATAATTATCCATGTGCACAATCAAAGAAACAGTTAAACTCCAAATTAGAAAATCAATGCAAAGTGTTGACTTTTTAGAACTCAATGTCCTTTTTGAGTTTTAAAGTTGATCTAAACTTCTAATTTGAGTTAAAAAGCTATTTTTGCATGATTTGCATATTTTTGTGAATTAAATTATCTTTATTATCAGATAACTCAAAAATCAAGCTGAGTTAATTTGAGTGATTTATGGCTTTCTTCCATGCACCTCCAAAGCTTTGAATTTCTATAAAAATAAGGCTCAGCTCTTCATAATTCATCTCTCAAATTTGCATCCATAGAATCTCATATTTTTGCACAATCACGCTAGAGAATTGCAATTGGAAGGATCAAAGCTTATTGTGAATCAACATTGTTGTGAGATCACTTTTGTTTTCATATTATTGTTAGATCAATTCATAGCATATCAGTTTTTGTATAGCATAGATTTCATATCATTTTTCATATCATTGCATAGAAAATATCAAAAATATAGACTAATTGCATTCATATTCCATATCCATCTTTTTCATTTAGGTGTCGTCTAGGTTACTGACTCGATAACAATCTGAGAACATCAATCTCGCACCTATTAGAAGGCAGTAAATCACCTGATTAGTTTAGCTTTCAATTCATTGCACAATTTTATTTTTGCTAACCTCTAATATTTTACTGAAGTGTTGTGTCTACAGATCAAGTACAATTTTCACACACACACTATCATAACTTTATCTTTTGAAAAAGTCACTTCAATATAGTTTTCTTATTCTTTTTCCCCTTACATTAATCGTTAGAGGGGTAGTCTTGCCTCAACTCACCCCTTCTTAAACCCCAAAATGGCAATATGTTAGATCAAGGTAGGGTAAACTGGACACTAGGATGAGGCATGGGGATACTTTAGAGTTAACAACAAATTAAATTGAGTCACTACTTTTCTTTTATTCCTTTGTGAATAATATATTTTACCCCATATTGATTTCACTTGAATGTCTTTCTAAATTGAAATCTTGTCCCATTTGTATCTTCCAATGCAGGGAAGAGTCACATCTCTTCATCATGTCTGCCCTTTGCAATTATCACAACCTTTCACAATTGTCATCGTTTAAAAGAGTCACAACCCTTCACCATTTCTGTCATTTGTGATTGTCACAATTTTTCACAACTTTTCCTTTTGTATGAGTTATTTTTTTACTATTTATTTTCTTTTTTTATTAATTCTTGGAGGGCTAGTCTTGTCTTAATTCACAACTTCATGAACTCTAACTTGACAATATATAAGACCAAGGTAGCATAGGTTAGGTGCTAGGCTGAGTCACAATGATACATGTGAGTTAAACATATACGAGTTATACATTATTGCACATATTCTCCAAATACAGGGTGACATAAAAATATCATAAGTAAGAAATTATAAATAAGGCCCTTATTCATAAGTATGAAATCATAAATAAGAACCACTATAATGTTTATTATAAGAACTAATACTTCAAACCATTTTATAATAATATTAAGATTTTGTATGCTGTAAGACATATCGTTGTAAGAGAGATCTGATTATTTCAATGATTTGAGGTATTGGCGAGTTAAGATTAAGTAATTATCAATTAGATGATTGAAAAATGATGATATTATAAATGCTAGTTTGAAATGGTGATGGATGGTGATTGAATGAATGTTGATTTAATAGAGTGATGTTGTCAGGCCTCACCTCAACCCATCATAGAACTATTGACACTTTCGCATTATGATACTTCATAATTTGATACTTTGATACAACTTTTTGATTATTCCGATAGAGACTCATGATATTATGTTTATGATGATGATTTTATTTTTATGTGGATTGGGACCTAGAACATATTGTTGATTTTGGTTATACATGATTAGATATGTGATTTGATGAGAAAGACTTGATCATGATTAGATGTGATTATTTCATGGATTATGCTCTACATTAGGAAGTAGCATGGATAATATGTCATGATGATTTATGAAGATACTATGTTTAAACATTATTGAATGAAAATTTTAACTAGGAATTGAATTCTACATATTGATTAATGTTGCTAATTATGAGTTGTATATATATATATATATTTACATCTGATTTTATTACCTTGGACTACTCATATTTTATTTAGTGTGCTGGAACTTACCATGGATATTTTCAGAGAATCAGTAACCAACCACATGTGCAAATTGTAAAGCCAAGGTTGAATCTAATGAAGAGATTTAAACCTCTTTGTTAAGTGATTTAATTCATGACCATAAATTATATGTATGTATTAGGTGTTTTCATTGTGTAATTAGTGACATGTCAATATTGTATTATATCATTTTACAATGTCAATTGTCACTTGTTATGTGTTTATGTAATGACATGTCTACTAAGGTTGGCAATGTAAACCTAATCCTAACTGACTCATTAGGAAACTAATTAAATCCCTTTTGTTTGGTGATACTTGCAAAGTTCCACCAATTTGATTATTTAAATTTAATTCTTTTCTAGCCACTTCTAGAGGCTAAAAAGTGGTCCTAAGGATCATTTTTAGCAAAATCCAAGTACCTTAGTGATAGGGGTATGGGTTGGGAATATTTATAACACATCTAGAACCCCCTAATGGTCTTGGTGACCCTGTTTATGACCTATTTCCCACATGTTACGAAAATGGAATTAGTCTCGACCTTTACCCAAACCCACACTCCTTTCCAATCTTGCATTTATGATAGGGGTCAAGGAAAAGTCAAAGGAATTAGGGGTCAATTTTAAATTTAATGTTGGTGGGTGGGTAGGATTTGGAGCCCTTTTTAGAGTCCCTTTGGATAGTTAGCGGGTGTTCACCCACTCTCTACTTTTAGAGACATTAGGGTTTTGGATTGAAGGAAGCAAAAAGGGATTGGGCTCTTCTCAAGCATCTATGTATTTTGTGTTGTTTTAATGTAAGGGAATGAGATTTTGAGTTTGATTTCATGCTTATTGTGTTTATCCCTATTTGAATGAGGGATTTTTGTGAAGGGATTAATGACATTACTTACCCTTGAATAGGGAATAATTGGCCATGTATGGGGAAGGGGTTAGTTGGACTCCATGATAGTGTAGAATTTCTTCTCACAGAGAGAAGAGGGAAACAAAATGCAAGGTGTATGGGCCCTTGCATGCCATTCTTATTGATCTTACTTTGGGGGAGATAAGGAGAAGAATGGATGGAAAAATATATGTGGTTTTTAGCCTTGAAGAGGCATGGTTATTATTTTTATTCTTTTGGTATTCTCCTACATGGAAGTCCACCTTCACCCCTTATTATGGGTTCAAGGTGAATCCCATTGTACAAGCTTTGGATGGGTGTATTTGTGTTGTGTTTCAAGTTTTATGAATGGTGTGGATGTCTCCCGTTGGTTATCGGTTCTCCTAGCTCAGGGTCGGTGGTCTCATTGAGACCTAGGATGGGAGGTGAGCTCTCTCCATGGATAGTTCTATATGTTTTTTTTTGCAGATTTTGGATAGGTCTTTAAAGGAGCCATTTTGGATTGGAGCATGGGAAGTTTTCTTGATGTTATTATTTTGGAGAACTCTCCATTGTATTATCTCCTATTGTATTATGGTTTCATGTGGAAGATGAAATATGTAATGAAATAGATAAAGTGTTGAAGCATTCAATCTTGTCAATAGAAATGTAACTATTTTGTGACAGTAATGAGTTCAAGCTTTTATTGGGATGCAAATAATTTCTTAACTTCATAAATATTTCTTGCATAAACTTCATGTTGAATACTCTCTCTATTTCCTTCTTGAGAAGATTTGATTTATAAGCATTAAGAACAAGGATCATGTTATAAGTTTTTTTTTAAAATAACTATCTAAGTTTTAGTTTCAACTATCATTCTATGGGATCATGAATTTAAATACAATGATCAAACATTTATACACTAAATTGAATATTGAACCTTAATTCTTATTAAGAAAATCATGCGAGAAATAGTTAAATAACTAATTTGTAAAACTAAGTAATAAGCTAGTTATTGTCAATACTTGTGTAAACAATCCACTCAATAGTTTTCAAAACATATCATATCTATTTCATTCCAAAAATGAAATACACTTCAAGTTAAGAGAGAGCCAAAATAACTCTCTAAAAAATGTATGGGAAGAATTTTAATTCCCATTTACCATAGAGATTATTCTCTCTATTGTTCCCTCACTAAAACTATGGTTAGAAAATTAACCCCTTCTTACTAATCCTTGATCATTGCAAACCCCATTGTTTAAAATTAATGGAAAGGGCATAATGATGAATTGAAGGGACAACCCATGGGTCCCACACCATTTTACCTCTTCCCTTTAAAACCTACATAGGTTTTGGCTTGTCTCATGTTTTTTAAATAATAATAATAATAATAATGAAAAAAATATGAATCACATTTAAGTCTTACCTTAATGCCTTTTGGGAGTTTCCTTGGATCTCCATCCTCCTTGGTAATGCAGCCACCCTCTTGCAATAAACCCATGCATACATCCTTCCCTTAGGCTATGCGTACCATGTTCCTTGCTTCCTTGGTCAGCCCACTTGCAAAACTTAAATCATTTTTCACTTTAGCAAGGCTAATGTAATTGGTGGGGCCCCCAAACTTAAGTTTATGCACTTGCCTTCCTTGGAATTTGACCCCCTATCCTTGGCATCCCTTTGAATTTCTTGTCCCTGACCTCTACCACTTGGTACATGGACCAAGGAGAGGGAGAGGATGATGGGATGGGGAATAGGCTAGGGTAGTAGGTTTAGGCTAGTTTAGAATTAGTTTATTAGTTTTTAGTTAGTCATTTTATGTATAGTTTAGTTTGTTTATTCAAAATTTAGTAATGAATAATAAATATGGTTATCGTGTGTTCAAAATAGAATTTTATATAAATTTTATTGGTTAGTAGATTATGCTTTTATGTGCTTCAGATCAATGGGTTAAACAATAGTTAGGAGATGTGTTAATTGTTAATTCCTTGTAGTTAGTAAAAATCATTTATTTAATTATTGTGTTAATAAAGGAAGTTAAGATTAGAACTTAATTAATTTTTTTATCAATTAATTATAAAATTATAATAATGCTTTAGGGAATTTTAATGCATCCTTTAGAATTTTATTCAAATGAAATTAATATGTTTGTGGGAACTTTAATTCATAGGTGTTAGGAAGTCTAATGTAGATAGATTAATTAAATTGGATATTTGGTTAAAAGATTATAATGATATCACAAATGAGGTTAATTAATTGGATTTCTAATGTTTAAGGTTGTTAGGTTATTGAAGGGGTCTTAATTAGTCATCTTGGTTGTAATATAGGATCATGTTTAAAGATATGTTGAAGATCATAAATGGCTTAATGATAAGAGTGTTATATCTATTAACTCTAATTAGATCATGTTATAATCTAGACTAAGGATTTAAGTTTCATTAGGATGCAACTTAGTACACCCATGTGAATCATCTAGTAAACCAAAGTAAGTGTAAGAGTATCAAACCAACTTAACTTAACTCATTTTCTTAATAAATGATTTACAATCATGATGCCACACTTCATTAATATGAAACCATAGTTTAATTAAACCTAACCCAAGTGTTTTTGTAACACTAAAACGTAGAGTCTCTACCCCATGCAACAAGTTGGATTACCAACCCTACATTTGTATGCGGTGTAACCCAAACTCAATCCATGTTAAGTCCTTGCAACTTGAAAACTAACTTCACTTTGTCATTACTTTTCTTCAACACTTTTTGTATTAGTTGTGTCATCATAGTTGTTGTTCTTGTGTTTTAAAAAAAAAATTATGTGTGTTTTGCCCTAACTTTGGGCATGACATTTTGGTATTAGAGCTAAATTTTTACATTGGAACCTAAACCCATTATTTTTCCATTCACCTAAACTTAAACTATTGTGTAGGATGGCTATCATTACATGAGTTGGCCGACGAGGCAGGGGTCGTAGAGCTACACATCTTGGTATAGAAAAGGGGGGTGGACAACCTCCACCACCTCCACCACCTCAGAACCCTAACTAGGATATTTTGGATGTCCTCCAAAATTTGATTGGGGTGATTTAGTAGAGATTCCCACCCATAGTTCAGCAGCACGAGCAACAGATTGCCAAAAGGGAAGCAAAGATCCTAGGAAATGATAGGTCAATTGGTAGAGAAAGGAGTAGGAGTCCTCCACCTAGGCTTGTGGAGGGTTGTGGTGATCATGAGGGTGAGTTAGTTCATTAGTTAGAAGTACCACCTGAGCATGAGATACGAGTCAGAGAGAGACCCCCTAGAGATGTTGGAGATGAGATCCGAGAGTTATTATGAGTCCAACCACCCTTGTTTTTGGGATCCACTGACAGTTCAGTAGCAGAGGCCTAGTTAGAGATTTTACAATGATGCTTTGGATTGTTCCTTTATGGGAGTAATCTGAAGGCATGACTTGTAGTCCATCTTCTATAGGAGAAAGCCTCCAATTGGTGGCAGCAAGAGGAGTCCATTGGAGGAGTGGATATTGACACACTTACTTGGGAGTCTTTTGTGGCCTATTTCCAAGAGAGATACCTCTCCAAGCATTTTAAATAGAGATAGATAGAGGAGTTCCATGATCTCTAGAAGAGAGGTCTCACAAAGACCCAGTATGAGAGTCATTTTCTTAAGCTCCTTCCATATGTAGATTATACGAAGGATGAGAAACTATGTATTCATCATTTTATTAAGTGAGTTATTATGTCTCTTCAGGGTATAGTATGTCTAGCTTTTCCTACCACATTCAAAGATTTAGTTGAGAAGACACTTGTAGCCGAGGATATCCATATGAGACATGAGTCTTAGGATCAGTCTCAACACCGAAGCCCCTCTTTCTAGTAGTCAAGACAATAGAGACCCCCTTGGAAGGGGAAATAGAATCATTCAGCGGGATCCTTTAAGGGTCAACAGTCTTAGCAGCAGGGATCTTAGCAGGATTCTAAATAGAGGCCTTCACAGGGTTATCAGGGATCTAAGCCCAAGTAGTTGTATTCTCATGACCCTAAGCAGGATTAGAGGACACAGACCCCTCAGGCACAGTCAACTAGGACTCAGCTATCCTCTAGGGGTGGATACAGTGGTTCCAATAGGACCAGAGGACCACATCAGTCTAGGACATAGGGAGTACAGATTTAGACTTGGGGGCCATAATACACTTGCGGTGGCATGGGTCATTTAGCAAGAGAGTTCCCATAGGGATAGTTAGTTGGTGGTTAGAGAGGGGCTACCTCAGAGCCTACAATTGGAGATATGCGTAGATCCCATAGAGTATTTATAGTAGTTGATAACCGCTAGGATGAGCATCAAGCCATGGTCATAGAGGCCACATGTATGATTCAGGGTATTAGTATTTCTATCTTGTTTGATTCAGGAGCCATAGACTCCTTTATATCTCCATATGTAGTGGAGCATTCCAGACTGGTGACAGTTAGACAGGATGTCAGCTGGGAGGTTGAGTTATCCTTAGGAGATAAGGTGTTTGTTAGTTCCTTAGTTTGCAGTTGCCAGATTCAGATTGGAGACTTAATTATGATGACTAATCTCTGCATCAATGCTCTAGGTTCTTATGATGTAGTCCTTGGCATGGATTGGTTATATTCCCACAATGCCAAGATGGATTGTCAATAAAAGAGGGTTGAGTGCGATGATCATAGTACTCTTATGGTGATATTTGGGGTACAAAGACCTGTATCTCTTCACATGATTTCTGCTATGCAACTGAGGTGGTGTATACATAAAGGATGTCATTTATTTGCCATCACCATTAGTGATAGAGAGGAGGATTCAGAGTGAGAGCCTTCACTCAAGGATTATCCTATCCTTCAGGAGTTTACAAATGTATTTCCTTCTAAGCTACCTGGTATACCACCACCTGGGGTAGTTGATTTTCATATAGACCACCTAGTGTATCACCTTGGGGTGCATTAGTCATTTTTGTGAAGAATAAGGATGGATCACTTAGGTTGTGCATTGATTATCAACTATTAAATAAGGTGACAATTAAGAACTGATACCCACTCCCCAGGATTGATGATTTATTTGATTAGTTACAGGGTGCTCGAGTATTCTCAAAGATAGATCTAAAGTTAGGGTACCATCAGTTGCAGATTGTGGAGAGTGATATCCACAATACTACTTTTTTTATGAGGTATGGACACTATGAGTTCACAGTGGTGCCATTTGGCCTCACGAATGCTCCACCTGTGTTCATGAGCCTCATGAATGAAATATTTCATACATTCTTGGATAAGTTTTTGGTAGTGTTCCTTGATGACATTTTGATATATTCTCATGATGAGGAGAAGCATAAGGAGCATCTGAGATAGGCTTTATAGTGCTTGAGAGAGAATCAGTTATTTGGAAGCTTGTCAAAGTGTGCTTTCTTTAGACCTCAGGTGCATTATCTTGGTCATGTTATATCCAAAAATGGGATCTCTATGAACCCATCAAAGATTAGAGCCATTATGGATTGGCCAACACCCACCAGTGTCATTGAGGTCAGAAGTTTTATGGGCTTAGCAGGTTATTATAGACACTTTGTGGTAGGATTTTCTAGAGTAGCTCATCCCATCACTTCCCTTAAGAGAAAAGGGAAGAAGTATGAGTGGATAGAGAAGTGTGAGAGAGATTTCTAGGAGCTCAAGTGAGCCCTCACTAGTGCACCAATTTTAGCAGTGCTTGATCCATCGGCCGACTTTCTTATATGCACTAATGCTTCATTAGATGGTTTAGGAGCAATCCTTATGTAGGATGGTCATCTTATAGCTTTCAATTGTAGAAAGTTAAAGAATCATGAGCTTAATTACCCTACTCATGACCTAGAGCTTGTAGTGGTGATTCATGCTTTAGTGAGATGGCAACACTTTCTTCTAGGTCACCAATTTGAGCTTCATACGGATCATGAGAGCTTATAGTATATCTTTACATAGCCTGATCTTAATGCTAGGCAGAGGAGATGGATGGAATTCTAATGTGAGTATGATTTTGATGTTCATTACCTCAAGGGGAAAGAGAATGTAGTTGCAGAAGCCTTGAGTAGGAGATGACATGAGCCCTCATCCATGATTTCTAGGATAGGTTTGAGAGAGCACATTTTGCATCACTTGCCAGAGGATGGATTGTATGTAGAGGTTTGTTAGTTTATCCATTCTCAGATACCTCTTGAGGGGAGATTTTTAGAGTATTCATTAGATTTTGATGGCCTACTACATCATAGGGGATGCATCTATGTACCTTCTACAGGTGAGTTGTGAGAATTTATTGTGCTTGAGGCTCACAAAGCACCTTATTTAGCTCATCCAAGAGTTAAGAAGTTGCATGCCAATTTGAGATAGTTGTATCATTGGCCATGCATGAGATTGTAGATTGCTAGCATAGTTTCTAGATGCCTAGAGTGTCAGAGAGTGAAGGTGGAGCACAATCATCAAGGTGGGCTCCTATAGCCACATGAGATACTAGAGTGGAAGTGGGATACTATCTCCATGGATTTTATTATTGGTCTCCCTATGTCCTCTTTTCATCATGATGTCATCATGGTGATAGTTGACACATTAACCAAATTCACCCACTTCTCACCCATTTGTACCACATTCATAGTGCCAACAGTGGCATAGGTGTTCTTGCGAGACATTGTCAAACTACATAGAATTCATCATAAGATCATCTCAGATAGGGATTCACTTTTTACATCCTCCTTTTCAAGAGAGCTTCAGGCAGCATTGGGCACTAGGCTCAATTTCAGTACAGAATACCACCCTCAGATAGATGGACAAATAGAGAGGGTTAATTAGGTTTTAGAGGACATGTTGCACATGTATGTGATGGACCATCAGGTCAAGTGGGAGGAGTACCTTCATCTGATAAGGTTTTCCTATAATAATGGGCATCATTCCTCTATAGGTATGCTTCCATATTAGGCCTTGTATGGTAGACCATGTAGGACACCATTGAGCTGGGATAGGATTGAGAATAGAGTATCTATTGGACCTTAGTTGGTCAGAGATATGGAGTAACAAGTGGTTTTGATTAGACAACATCATAGAGAGGCTCAGGATAGACAAAAGAAGTATGCAAATGTGAAGAGAGTTGATCAGGAGTATATGGTCAGTGATAGATTTTTCTTGAGAGTGGGCCTGCATAAGAGTCCAATCCATTTTGGAAAGGGCTCTAAGTTAGCACCTTACTTTGTTGGACCTTTCGAGATCTTGGAGAGGATAGGACTAGTTTCTGATCATCTAGAGTTGCCACCCATCCTATCATGCATCCACGATGTGTTTCATGTATCTGTGCTACAAAAATATATTTATGATAAATCTTACATTATAGATTGGGATGCCTTGTAGGTGGAATCAGATGGACAACTATCCTTAAAGCCCATTCACATTTTAGCCTAATGGACCCTAGCACTTTGAGGTAGAGATCTGGACCAGGTTAGGGTCCAATGGGATTGTTATGATGAGGTCATGACTTCATGGGAGGATGTGACACATATGAGATCATAGTACCCATACCTTTTTGATGAACTCCAGGAGGAAGCTTATTCGTAGAGGGGGAGGATGTGAGGCCTCACCCCAACCCATCATAGCACTATTGACACTTTCACATTTTGAGACTTCATAATTTGATACTTACATACACTTTTTTATCATTCTCATAGAGAGTCATGATATTATGTTTATGATGATGATTATATTGTCTGGATTATATTTTTATGTGGACTAGGACCTAGAACATATTGTTGATTTTGGTTATACATGCTTAGATATGTGATTTGATGAGACATACTTGATCATGATTAGATGTGATTATTTCATGGATTATGCTCTACGTTAGGAAGTAGCAAGGATAATATGTCATGATGATTTATGAAGATACTATGTTTAAACATTACTGAATGAAAATTGTAACTAGGAATTGAATTCTACATATTGATTAATGTTTCTATTTATGAGTTGTATATATATAATTTGATGTGATTTTATTACCTTGGACTACTGATATTTCATTTTAGTGTGTAGGAAACTACCATGGATATTATTGGAGAATTAATAACCAACCACATGTGCAAACTGTAAAGCCAATGTTGAATCTAATGAAGAGATTCAAACCTCATTGTTAAGTGATTTAATTCATGACCATAAATTGTATGTATGTATTAGGTGTTTTTATTGTGTAATTAGTGACATGTCAATGTTGTATTAGGTCATTTTACAGTGTCACTTGACACTTGTTATGTGTTTATGTAATGACATGTCTACTAAGATTGACAATATAAAACTAAGCCTAACTGACTCATTAGGAACCTAATTAAATCCCCTTTGTTTGGTGATACTTGCAAAGCTCCACCAATTTGAAATTTGAAATTTAATTATTTTCTAGCCACTTCTAGAGGACAAAAAGTGGTCCTAAGGATCATTTTTAGCAAAATCCAAGTACCTTAGTGATAGGGGTATGGGTTGGGAATATTTCTAACACATCTAGAACCCCCTAGTGGCCTTGGTGACCCTCTTTATGACCCATTTGCCACATGTTACGAAAATGGAGTGAGTCTTGACATTTACCCAAACCCACACTCCTTTCCAATCTTGCATTTATGATAGGGGACAAGGAAAAGCCAAAGGACTTAGGGGTCAATTCTGAATTTAATGTTGGTGGGAGGGTAGGATTTGGAAGCCTTTTTAGAGACATTAGGGTTTTGGATTGAAGGAAGAAAAAAGGGATTGGGCTATTCTCAAGCATCATTTTACCATAACACATTGTGAAGGTTGGTCTCCATTGCCATTAAAGTTATTATTTTTGTTGTAAGTAGATTAGTATGTTTTTCATTCTCTTGCATATGTGATCTATGTATTTTGTGTTGTTGTAATGTAAGGGAAGTATATTTTGGGTTTTATTTCATGCTTCTTGTGTTTATCCTTGTTTGAATGAGGGAGTTTTGTGAAGGCAGTAATGACATTACTCACCCTTGGATAGGGAAAAAGTGGCCATGTATGGGGGAAGGGGTTAGTTGGACTCCATGATAGTGTAGAGTCTCTTCTCATACAGAGAAGAGGCAAAAAAAATGCAAGGTGTATGGGCCCTTGTAGGACATTCTTATTGATCTTGATTTGTGGGAGATAAGGAGAAGAATGGATGGAAAAATATATGTGGTTTTTAGCCTTGAAAAGGAATGGTTATTGTTTGTATTCTTTTGGCATTCTCCTACATGGAAGTCCACCTTCACCCCTTATTATGGGTTCAAGGTGAATCTCATTATGCAAGCCTTGGATGGGTGTATTTGTGTTGTGTTTCAAGTTTTATGAATGGTGTGGATGTCTTCCATTGGTTAGCGGTTCTCCTAGCTCAGGAGGTGGTCTCATTAAGACCTAGGATGGGAGGTGAGCTCTCTCCATGGACAGTTTTATATGTTTCTTTTTGTAGATTTTTTATAGGTCTTTAAAGGAGCCATTTTGGATTGGAGCATGGGAAGTGTTCTTGATGTTATTATTTTGGAGAACTCTCCATTGTATTATCTCCTATCATATTATGGTTTCATGTGGAAGATGAAATATGTAATGAAATAGATAAAGTGTTGAAGCATTCAATCTTGTCAATAGAAATGTAACTATTTTGTGATAGTAATGAGTTCAAGATTTTATTGGGATGAAAATCATTTTTTATCTTCATATATAGTTCTTGCATAAACTTCATGTTGAATACTCTCTCTATTTCCTTCTTAAAAATATTTAATTTATAAGCATTAATAACAAGGATCATGTTATAAGTTTAGAAAAAAAAGAACTATCTAAGTTTTAGTTTCAACTATCATTCTATGGGATCATGAATTTAAATACAACGATCAAACATTTATACACTAAATTCAATATTGAACCTTAATTCTTATTAAAAAAATAATGAGAGAAATGGTTAGATAACTAATTTGTAAAACTAAGTAATAAGCTACTTATTGTCAATACTTGTGTAAACAATCCACTCAATAGTTTTCAAAACATATCATATCTATTTCATTCCAAAAATGAAATACACTTCAAGCTGAGAGAGAGCTAAAATAATGTTAGAAATAGGGGATACTGAGAGGGGCGGGTGAATCAGTATTCTAAAAACTTTATCTTTTTCCCAATTATGGATATAACAGATTATCTTTACACATGCATAACATAAGAAACTAAACAAAATGCATAGAAATAAAACCAAAGAACTCATAACACATTATTTGTTCTCGAGGAAACCCTGGCCAAGGGAAAACCCTAGTGGGGATGGTACCCACAAAGATCCACTAATCAAAAGCATCCTATTAAGGATGTTGACCCTGTTAGGAGTCTATTACAAGCATATAGTGTATCGGTCCTGATTAAGGGACTATAGGCCTTGTTAGAAGCCTCAACCCTATTAGGAGTTGGTAGTAAAAAATGTGATTACCAGATGAGCCCACTACCCAAACATGTAATGTATAATATACATTGATTACAAAAATAGGTTAAGGTACATAACATTATACTACTTGCATCAATATCTCTTCACTGCTCTTTCACTATCGCTATTACATATGCATCATATACTTCGCATCATATCACTTGTTCACACTATTGTGTATCTTACTTTTTACAATTCTTCTACTACAATTATAATTACATTTATACCAATAACTTTATCCAAGAGTAAATATCTAGGATTTCATCCCTTTTATATTGTTAATTCATTATTTTGATAAACAAAATAATCCCTTAACTCTTTACTAATTCTATCTTCATATTATGTCTTGTCGGCTTGAGACTGTCTTTGGTAAAACTATCATAACTTCTTTTGTACATGCCGTATTGACTTGCACTCTGAGATGAGTGTTCAATAGTCATCATAGAGTCTATGTTAAAGTGCACAAGCACTGAACTTACTCCAGTCAACATCACAAACAAAAATTGTGTCCTAGTATACTGGTAAAAACACCATGTCACACTTAGACAAATTTGCAATGCGCTCTGCCATACTTGCTCTCTGACTTGTGCGATCTTCATGTGGATCATATGTTGCCATAATGACAACATCTATGTACTCAACTCAGCCAAATTTTTAACAATCTCCCCCTTTATCATTGGTGGCAACATATGAGAAAATTGGCTAAGTGTACAACTCAAAATCTCAAAATTGTGGCCATAGTATAAAATATATATACTATCCTTATATCTCCTCAAAAAAATATCATCTCTAATATAGTACTCCCCCTAGGAGTAACAATCCTCATAATATACTATCAATTTTTTGCTATATATCTCTCCCACTTTGACAACAATGACAAAATAAAGGTAGGGAGGGTTATAAAATTGCATCTCAAAAAGATTATACCTCAATTCAATTATTGCAAAGTTGGTAGGCTTGCAACACAATCTGCAAAATCAATCTTCATAGCTTCTATCTCCTCCCATGATTTATTGATGAAATCTACCACATTAAGTAGTGCACTCAGTCCATAAGATGTTATTTCACATGCTTGGAGGTTCTCGAAGTTAAACTTCTGAAAAGATGTCTTAGCTGAAAGACATTCTTCCATCTACTCTTCAATAATGCTCAACTTCATAGAAGTATGCTCTCTCAAAAGAGTGAATCTTTTCAATCTTCTATCTCTCTCATCTTGCACAACTCTAATTTCATCATATAGCTTCCAAACTTTCTTTTCAACATCACATACTTTCACATTAGGGCTAGAAAGATGGTTTGTTTCATTCAGAATTTCTGCTTCCTTCAACTTCACCTTCTGATCTTCAACTATCAAAGTCTCTGATTTTGTACACTATATGTACAAAGCTTTTCCTATCTCCAAATGCTTCCTCAAGTTCTTGATATAGATATCAAGAGTGTTGATATCATTCTTGATACTTTGGCTGATGTTAAAAAGCATTCTAGCCTCATAGGCTGCTTGAGCTTTCACTTTTGCAATATCAAATAGGTTTGTGAATTCATTGTCAAAAGTGCTCATTACCTTCTTAGCTTTCTCTAGAGGGTTTTCTTCTACAACTTGTGTAGTTATAGTACTTTGTAACTTCTCAGTGAGTTCCTTTAGATATCCTTCTAGACTATTCACTTTCTTAATCTTGCCAATGATCTTATTTAAGGATGTGATCAATTCCAACTGATCATTGTCATCTACTTCTTTTCCCAAATGCTCAATCATAGATCCAATTTGATTTTTCTTTCTAGTCTCAGGAGTAAGACTGATATCTTCTTTGGTGGGAATGGGAATGGGAATTTGTTTCTTTGTAACTAGTGGTTCCACAACTGTTGTCTCTATTGTCTCATCTCCTTTTGTATTTTCTTGTTCTTCAAAGGGCAAATTGTCAACAATGTTCTCCAAATTCTTGAATACATTATCATCAGTATCCAAGGTGATCTTTGTACCTTCTACATTCATTGTTTCATCTTCAATATTAATAGCTAGAGGAGAGGGAATATCCTTTTGTTCTTTCTCACCTGCTTGCTCTGCTGCAACTGATGGTTCTCCAACATTCTCTATCATGACCTTGATAATAGCTTGCTCTGTTTCAGAATTGATTTCTTTATACCTACCTCCCATAATTTGAATGGTTCTCATTTTGGTTCTTAGATGGGTGCTTAAGGCTTTCATTATCTACTTAAAATGTGTCTCATCTCTTACTTCACAAAGCTTCCTCACAATCTTTTCTCTTATAGCTGTGTCCTCCTATGATGCTCTCTTCTTCCTATTCACAAGTTTATTGTATAAATCATCAGGTATCTATCCTTGAATTGTATCAAACTTCTTGTTAGACAAAATCATGTGCTTCACAAGTGCATTCTCTAGATTTAGTCAGTTTGTATAATCATAAAGATCATAGTACTTGTTCATTCTTGTAAAGTCTCCATTCTCAATGATCTTCTCATTAAGATTTTCAACTTTTGGTTTCCAAGCTTTCTTCTTAATAGTGGCATCATCTTTTATTTTTGCAATCTTCCTTGGGATAGGTTGCACTAAAGTTTTATGTCTCTTTCCTAGTCCAGTAGTACTTTCCTTAACTCTTTTACTAGGTGTGGATCTAGTGGTCATCTTTGCTTCTTGATCTTTCTCAAATACTTCCACTTTCACCTTTACTTATGGTTCTACCTGTTGTGTTGATAAAGGAGGGATAGACAAAACTTCTTTTTGTCCACTCTCTCTGATTATTGTTGCTATTTTCTTTGCTACCAAAAACTCACGTTATGAAATCCTTGTATCTTTAAGGATTTTCTTTATTGTGCTCTCAACTCTTTTCTTAGATTGTTTCTCTTCTATTAAGGTCTTCGTGGAGTTGAAGTTCTCCTCAAAGGTTCCAAACCTATTGCACTGAGTGTCCAACTTACACTTAAGTAGCCTGCTAACATATTCTTCAATCTCTACCTTAGATATCTCATAGCCAAGAGGGTCTATGAACTATGTTCTAGGCTCTACTACTTCAATATAGGTAAAGTTAGTATCCACCATAAAACATATATCATCTTTATATTTCTCAACAAGAGACTTAGGGATCCTTGATCTGCTAGACACAATATTCTGAAATGTCTTAATTACTAGTACTGCACTCTCATTCACTTTGTCAATAACATGCTTTATGTATACTAGGTTAATTCTTTCCATTGTATTTTGTCCATCATTCTAGTCATTTCCAATGGTGTAAGGAAATCTCCTAAAAAGATGAAAAAACATATATGTGATTATGGATGAGAACCTAAACTATGTATACTTATTCTTCGTAATCTTCTCCAAGTTCTCAAACAATTGAATTCTTATAATTTCACACATATAAACTTGTACCTTGTCAACACACATAAGATAAGCTGCATGTACCGTTCCAGCTGCCATGTCATCCTCTCTTGAGTTAGCACAAAACTTAGTAGTTAGGATTTTGCATAAGTATTTCACATCATCTTGTTTGATCTTGCTAATCACAATCCCTCTACCATTATAGGATGAGTTTGTGTTGTCAATTATAGTTTTCCTCATGTTTTTCTCATTTAAAGGAATAGATCTAGTTTTAGATAATCCAGTGACTTCATGAATCAAATCAGCTATAATATCTATCACTCTATCTTCTAACCAAAACTTTCCATTATGAATTTTTCTCAAGATACTTAGTGCATTCCTCATTATCAAATTCATACTGTAATCCATACTTAACAATTTCATTATTTTCCAAATATTCAAAACCTTGTTTCAGTGTCATATCCTGATTGTAAATCTTCTGATACTCATTTGTAAAATTACTATCACTGACTGTCTCTAATTTGCATCCAAGATAACTTCTGACATTCTCTAAATGTAAAACTTTGTCTGGTACAGATGATAAAGAAAACCTAGGGTCTTCTTCCAAGGGTTCTACTAGTTCCCTTTTTAATTTAGGTCTATTCTTATCTCTGACATTGTGTACTAAAGAAACATCCATGATTTCTTCAAATTCCTTCACTCATTCAAAATCTTGTCAAGTAAAATACCTTAACTTCACGATTTTAGGGCTTGCATAGATTCGACACAAAATTCTTCTCCAAATCCTTGCAAAAATGCTTCCAATTGCTGCTCTCAGATCTCCTTCACACTTGAATTTTCTTTGATGATCAAATAAAACCGATCATAACCTTTTATTAATTCAATCTCACTTAGATTTGACATCGCATTCAATTCTTTTGCCGCTTCTTTCCAAAAGTTGTCTCTGCTAACCTGCAAAACTTAAAACTTCTTGCGATCTTGCAAAACATAGTATTTTTCTTTGCACTCTTAACCATAGAATTAGAACATCATAAACTACCTTGCATTAACTATGTAAAACTCAGCTCATCATATATCTACTTCTACTCTAATCTAAGTTCCTATTTTACTGTAATTTTCATAAATTTAAGTACTTTGAGATGGGTCAAGTAAAGATTCATTCTTACCTTTTGATACTTCACCTTCCTGATTACCTTCAATGTGGATTATGTCTCCTTGATATGTGCTTTTGATAAACTTCACTTCATCTGAATTACTACAGCATCCTTTCTGACTATTACTTGCATGTTCAATTCTTCTTGCATGATTTCTAGGGTTAGGGTTAGGATGAAAAACTCTATTGTTCATTCTAAAAAACCTTGATGTATGTCCAATCTTGTTGCATATTTGACAAACAATTCCATTGTTTCCATATCTTGGTCCAAGCTGATAGACTTGTGATCTGTAGTTTCTGGCAATGTGTCCAACCTTGTTGCATCTATAACATATAGCTCCATTTCTTCTATTCATATCTTCATTAGGTTTCTTATCTACACTGTTAGTATTCCTAAACATTATTCTACTATCATTATTCTCAATAAATTTAGGTTTCTTACATTCAATAGCTCTATGTCCAAAACCATGACAATTATAACAATATCCATTAAGAGGTTTAAATTGCTTACCTTTGCAATCTCTCTTCATATGACCAATAGTATTACAAGCAAAACAACTACCTTTGAATTCTCCTTGCATACCTTTGGGTGATTCCTCTTGCTTTAGTGATTCTTCTTCTTTAGGTGTATCATCAGATTTGTTGACCTCATCAGACTTCTTCTCATCTATGCTTTCAGATATTTTCAGATCTAGTTCCTTACTTTCATCATTTTCTTTAAAAGTGTTGAATCCAAGACCAGTCTTATCATAGAATGGTTTTTGATAAGATATTTTCTCATCAATCTTCTCACTAGTTGAATATAATCTTTCAAGTTGTTGTTTGGATTGAGTCAATTCACCTTTCACAATCTCATTGTATTTCTCAAGTTCAACATACTACAAATTGACTTTCTCAAGTTCAAATGTTACTATACCAGGTTTAGATTTCAGTACTTCATTTTTAGTCTTTAGACTTTCATTCTCAGATTTCAGATTTGCTTCATTCTTTCCATTTCCATCTTTCAAAATAAGCTTCAAATTTTCTATCTTTAGTTCATGTTTAAGGATCTCATTTTCTTTTTCCAAATTGTCATCACAATCTTCAATAAAAACTTTGGATTCCTTTTTAGATCTTAGATCTTCCAAATTGTTTTTCAGTTTCTCAATAAGGTTCTTTGCATCATCATACTTTCTTTTCAAAGTGTCTTTTTCAATAGTAAGCAAGTCAATCTATTCAAGAGCTTCTTCAAGATTCTTCTGCAGTTGATCCATATCCATAGAGATCTTACTCAAGCTGCTAGGCTTTCCTTGAATGATTCTTTTCTGAGTAACTAAGCTCTGATACCAATTGTTAGAAATAGGGAATATTGAGAGGGGGGGTGAATTAGTATTCTACAAACTTTATCTTTTGCCCAATTATGGATATAACAGATTATCTTTACACATGCATAACATAGGAAACTGAACAACATGCATAACAATAAAACCAAAGAACTAATAACACATTATTTGTTCTCGAGGAAACCCTGGCCAAGGGAAAACCCTAGTGGGGATGGTACCCACAAAGATCCACTAATCAAAAGTATCTTGTTAAGGATGTTGACCCTATTAGGAGTCTATTACAAGCATATAGTGTATCAATCCTAATTAAGGGACTATAGGCCTTGTTAGAAGCCTCAACCCTATTAGGAGTTGGTAGTACAAAATGTGATTACTAGATGAGCCCACTGCCCAAACAAGTAATGTAAAATATACACTAATTACAAAAATGGGTTAAGGTACATAACCTTATACTTCTTGCATCAATATCTCTTCGCTTCTCTTTCACTGTCGCTATTACATATACATCATATACTTCGCATCGTATCACTTGTTCACACTAATATGTATCTTACTTTTTACACTTCTACTACAATTACAATTACATTTATACCAATAAATTTATCCAAGAGTAAACATCTAGGATGTCATCCCTTTTATATTTTTAAGTCATTATTTTGATAAACAAAATAATCCCTTAACTCTTTACTAATTCTGTCTTCATATTCTGTCCTGTCGGCTTGACACTATCTTCGGTAAAATTGTCATAAATTCTTCTGTACATGCCGTACTGACTTGCGCTCTAAGATGGGTGTTCAATAGTCATCATAGAGTCTATGTTCAGGTGTGCAAGCACTGAAGTTACTCTAGTCAATGTCATAAACAAAAACTGTGTCCTGGTATACTGGTAGAAACATTGTCTCACACTTAGAGAAATTTGCAATGCGCTCTGTCATACATGCTCTCTGACCTGTGTGATCTTCATGTGGATCATATGTTTCCATAATGACAACA
Source organism: Chamaecyparis obtusa (assembly GCA_027943335.1). NCBI lineage: Eukaryota > Viridiplantae > Streptophyta > Pinopsida > Cupressales > Cupressaceae > Chamaecyparis > Chamaecyparis obtusa. The sequence goes on along the minus strand of BSBK01002591.1, from coordinate 361,152 downwards.
TCTATGTACTTAGCTCAGCCAAATTTCCAACAAATAACTCTTTGTAAAATGTATGGGAAGAATTTTAATTCCCATTTACCATAGATAATATTTTCTCTATTGTTCTCTTACTTAAAATATGGTTAGAAAATTAACCCCTACTTGCTATTCCTTGATCACTGCAAACCCCATTGTTTAAAATTAATGGAAAGGGAATAATGATGAATTGAAGGGAAAACCCATGGGTCCCACACCATTTCAACTCTTCCCTTTAAAACCTACGTAGGTTTTGTCTTGTCTCATGTTTTAAAAAAAAAAAACAAATAATGAAAAAAAGATGAATCACATTTAAGTCTTACCTTAATGTCTTTTGGGAGTTTCGTTGGATGTCCATCCTCCTTGGTAATGAAGCCACCCTCTTGCAAGAAACCCATGCATATTTCCTTCCCTTAGGCCATGCATACCATGTGCCTTTCTACCTTGGTTAGCTCACTTGCAAAACTTAAATCATTTTTCACTTTAGCAAGGCTAATGTAATTAGTGGGGCCCCCAAACTTAATTTGATGCACTTGCCTTCCTTGGAATTCAACCCCCTATCCTTGTAAGCCCTTTGACTTTCTTGTCCATGACCTCTACCACTTGGTACATGGATCAAGGAGAGGGAGAGGGTGATGGGATGGTGAATAGGCTAGGGTAGTAGGTTTAGGCTAGTTTAGAATTAGTTTATTAGTTTTTAGTTAGTCATTTTATGTATAGTTTAGTTTGTTTATTTAAAATTTAGTAATGAATAATAAATATGGTTATCACGTATTCAAAATAGAATTTTAAATAAATTTTATTGGTTTGTATATTATGCTTATATGTGCTTAAGATCAATGGGTTAAACAATAGTTTGGAGATGGGTTAATTGTTAATTCCTTGTACTTAGTAAATATCATTTATTTAATTATAGTGTTTTAATAAAAGAAGTTAAGATTAGAACTTAACTAATTTTTTTATCAATTAATTGTAAAATTATAATCATTCTTTAGGGAATTTTAATGCATCCTTTAGTAATTTATTCGAATGAAATTAATGTGTTTGTGGGAACTTTAATTCATAGGTGTCGGGAAGTCTAATGTGGATAGATTAATTCAAAAGGATATTTGGTTAAAAGATTATAATGATTGTATCATCTTAAAATGGAAGCACTTCCATCTTGATAGGTTTAGCACCCTCTTTTAGTACATTTATCATGATAGGCTTGCATTTAGGATGCATTCTGCACTTATCTTCTTCATTTTAGGTGAAATTAGGGTTAGAATCCCAAGGATTCTCCTTAATTTCCCTCTTCCATGGCTCTACTTTCTAGGCAGCACTTAGAAATAGGTCTTCCTATCCTTCATCATAGTCATCATAGGATTTTGTGCCTATCCCTGGCATTTTGTCCCATTTTGGTATCATTTTTAGGTGTCTGGGCATCCCTGGGACCTCCTATCCCGATTCTGGCTAGATCTAGGCCCACAAAGTCAAAATCAAGGTTGATCCTGAATAGGTCAGGATCGAGCTTGACCTTGACTAGGTCAAGATTGATCTTGTACCTAACAAGGTTAGGATCGAGCACATTTTTTACCTTCTTCGGAATCTATGCCCCTTTCTCAAATTTGGTCCTGACGGGCCCCGAAATCAATGTCGGGCCCTCAGATCTGAAAGCGAAAAGGTTTTAATTCAAATTTTATTTAATTTTTTTCCCTCCTTAGTTGGTTATTGTTATTGGATGTTAATTCAAGGTGAAATTTGAATTATGGGTCCTCACATTGCTTTAGGAGCCTCACCTTGAAACATCTATATAAAGACTCTCATTTGCATTCATTTTCACCAAGTAACACCAAGCAATTTCATGATCAAGTTCTCTCAAGGAGACAATTTCATGATCAAGAATATTTCAAGAAAGAAAGGAATGGTGAAGATGCAAGATTGCAAGAGGATGATATAGAAGATCAAGCCATCATTGACATCAAGCATCTTTGTGAACACATATTTGGAGCAAGAGAGATCCTTTCTTCCTTGATCCACCATTATCAACTTATAATCATGGAGTAGAAATTATAGATTGTGAGTTTGGTAGAAGTACTTTAGCCTTCGGGGCTTGGTATGCTTTTCTATCTCATTCAAATCTATGCATTGTTGTTTCATACATATTCATGCTAGGGTTTTGATCTAGAGGATTAGATCTTGGCATTACACTTTCAATACACACACACACACACACACACATTCTATTTCAATCAGCTAATTGTGGAGGTGGAGATCACCAAAATGGGGGTTTGACTAAGGAAAAACCCTCTATAGACACCCCAAAACCCCCCTTTTTCAGATATCTATAGTTGCTATTTCGGGAATAATAGAACAGATCTAAGTACCCTTTTCGCCGAACTTCTAAGATCTGCGAACAAAGTTAGAATCAACCTTTAGAATAAAAATGTAGCCTTTGACCTTTTATGAGGGTCAAAGACTACCTTATGCGGGAAAGATGAAATTTTTATGGGTTTTCTCTATCTCGGCTTCCTAATCCCAGATCTGGTTGTAGAATCTTCTGAAACTCCACACAAGCTCCAGAAAATAGGTATTTCTAAATTAGTTTCATGATGAGGTATTTATCTTGACCTAATTAATTTTCAAGTATTTCTAGATTTACTTATGCTATTTCAATTTAAAACAAATATATTACAAATGAATAGTGTTGAATGTTAGATGCATTATTAAGGCTCCATTTTCCCCCTATTCATTTTGGTGAACCCATTTACGAAAAGTCTTTCTTTTATGGTGTTAGATTTAAATCTTGTATGCTTATAAGATTAGATTTCTTGCATTTATATCTGAAAATACAAAAACATTGCAAAATTCCTTTAAAAATACAAAAATATTTATATTTTCATGCTTTTAGTGCTTTCTTTGTATTCAACATGTATGATTCTTGTTTTGAGTACTTTGATGAGGCTTTTATTGTACAAAAGGATAGATTCCCTAATGAGGTACATGGTAGTGAGGATGAAAATGGTTCGAATATGATCTCCATGGATCCTATTCCTATTTCACTCTCCTCCACAACCTCTCCAATTGACCTTTACCATAGGGTGTGTGCATGGTTACCTTCATGTCCCACTATTTGTAACATTGATAAACCTAATGATATATCCTACACCTTTGATGATGATAAAAGGATGTCCTCATATAACAATTAAGGGTAAACCTAGAGATCCTTTGGATTGCTTTGATAACACTGATTTTGTTGCACATGCTTATTGCACATGAAATAACCCTCAGTCTACTATTCTGGTTTCTTTACCTCCTTCTCAACATATGCTTCCTCAAGAACCTAGGTATCCATCTACCTTTACGGAGTATAACTTAATTGACCAATTACATGCTACTCCTACTAAGATATCTTTATGGGAATTACTTCAAACCTCCTTGACATATCATGAGGCATTGCAAAAAGCTTTATCTACTATTCTTGCTTCGCTGCCTAATCAAGAGAACATTCATTCTATTTTTTATTGTATGCATACTATGCCTTCTATACCTCCTATTGTTTTTTTTCATAATGATTTACCTTCCTTAGAGGTGTAGAATCAATATGATGCTCTTATGGTGGTTGTCTCTATTACTCAGAGTATCATTCAAAGAACGTTAACTGATAATGGATCTGGACTTAATTTTTGTAGCACGGATATGCTCATGGAAATTAAGGCTAATCTTACTACTATTCAACCTGATAATGTTCCTATATGTGGATTTGACAATATTGTGAAAAGAAATTTGGGCATTATTACCTTACCTATTAAAGTCAGTCCAGTTATTCTAAATACTCCTATTCATGTTATGCCCAGACCTCTCAATTATAACCTTCTTTTAGGAAGACCTTGGTTACATACTATGCATACAATTCCTTCTACTCTTCATCACAAGGTTAAATTCATCTATAACAACTTAATGTATACATTACATGCGGATGATGCCCCAAATCCTTTCTTAAATGCAGAATATGCCAAAATATTTGAACCTCTTCAACCTAGTAAAGAGATTGAAAAACAATTAGAGATACAACAATCAGAGATAAAACAACCTAAGATTCAACAACAAGAAGCTCCATCTTCTTCTTCTTTGACTGAAGATGATTGGGGGACATTGGATTTTAATCCTACTTTTATTGGAGAATACAAGGTTTGTGATTTGGAATTTATGAAGCAACAAAATGAATTTGAGAAAAAAGTTTTTATTTCTTCACTGCTTTCTGAAGAATTAAAAAGTAATTTTGTTGCCACTTCAATTAATGAAATGATTGAAACTATAAAGCCTGATTGTTATGACATTGTGACATATGTCACTCCTTGGAATCCTTCTGACATGACTGATCGATATGATCCTGGTTATCATTTGCTTAAGAAATTAGGATTTAATGGGAAATATGAGCAAGGTATACAAGTACCTTTGGATAATGAAGTTTATGATCATACATATGGATTAGGATTCAATCCTTATAGACAACCATCTACTTTTCCTCTTAATGTTAATCATATTTGCAGTGGATAATTGACGTTGGTTAACCCATTTCTTATTGATCTTAATCAACAATCCTCTTTGGCTATTTTTCCTAAAGATGAAGCCTTAATGGAATTTTTAGGGGTTTATGAGGATTTACCTAAGTTTCATCACAAACGAGGAAAGCCTTGTTTAAAAACTAATGCTTATTTTGGAGAGCATGAAGAATAGGATACTCTTCCTTTACCAATGGATTCTCTGATAAGAAGTGATTTGTTGATCACTGAAACTATTGATATTAAAGTTGATGAAAACAACTCTGAAAGAATGATAAAAATCAGAAAATGTTTGAATCAAGATGAGCATGATTAGATGGTTTTGATTTCGCTTGAATTTAAGGATATTTTTTCTTGGACATATTCAAATATTCTAGGTATAGATTCTAAGATTATTACTCATAACATCATTTTAAAGCCAAATCTGAAACCTATGAAATAGAAACTTCGAACAATGAATCCACAAATCACTTTATTAGTCAAAGGTGAAATTGAGAAATTATTGGATTTTGGATTTATCCATTCTATTAATTACTCAGATTGGATTTCAAATATTGTGCCTATGTCAAAAGGAGAAAATAAGATAAGGATGTGTACTGATTTTAGAGATTTAAATAAGGCATCCTTGAAAGATGATTTCCCATTACCTAACACCGATATGATTATGGATTCAACCACGGGTCATGCCTTGTTATCTTTTATGGATGGTTTTTCAGGATATAATCAAATCTTTATCCCTCCTATAGATCAATTTAAGACTACATTTATAACACCTTGGGGAACCTTTTGTTGGGTCATGATGTCTTTTGGATTAAAAAATGCGGGAGCAACTTATCAGTGGGATATGACCCTGATTTTTCATGATTACATTCATAAGATTCTTGAAGATTATGTGGATGATATCTTGGCAAAATCTATACAATGAGAAGATCATATTATTTTACAACAGATATTTGAAAGAATTAGAAGTTATAATATGAGATTGAATCCTAAGAAATGTGTCTTTGGAGTTGATTCCGATAAATTATTAGGATTTATAATCTCTAAGAGAGGCATTGAAGTAGACACTAAAAAGATTGAAGCTATTGTTAATATGCCTCCTCCTAAGAATATTTCTCAGTTACAAAGTTTACAAGGAAAAATACAAGCTATTTGTCACTTTATTTATAATTTAGTGGACCAAACTATACCTTTTACTTCCTTAGAAAAGATACCACTTTCACTTGGGAGTGTAAACAAACTTTTGAGCAATTTAAGGAGTAGCTTGCGAATCCTCCTATTTTGCAGCCTGCTAATTTTGATAAACCTTTTCATTTATACACTTCAGCGACTCCATGGGCCATGAGTGCATTGTTAGCTCAAATTGATGATAATGGTAAAGAACAACCTATGTATTACATTAGTCAGACTTTACTGGATTATGAAACAAGATATATAGATTTAGAAAGACAATGTCTAGCTATAGTTTATGCATGTCAAAAACTCAGGCATTATCATATAAATGTTGAAGTTAATGTGATTGTCAAATTTGATCCTTTAAAACATCTTTTCTCACAAACTGATCTCTCTAGCTTGTTGGCAAAATGGGTGATGTTTCTTACAAAATTTGATCTTAATTTTATTTTTCAGAAGTCTATTAAAGGACAAGCATTGACAAATTATCTAGCTGAAGCTCCTTGTCCTCACTCAGATAAAAGTTCTACTTCAATAGAATTTCCTGATGATAATATCTTAGCTATTCAATAGGAGGATATTTGGGAATTGTATTTTGATGGGTCTAAGTGTAAGATAGGTTCTGGTGTGGGTATCATCTTGATTTTGCCTATGAAAAAACCCATCCCTCTATCATATAAATTAACCTTTCCTTGTACTAATAATATTGCGGAGTATGAAGCTCTTATAGCTGGACTATGAGAAGCTTCATCCCTCAATATCAAACATTTACAAATATATGGAGATTCGCAATTGATTGTTGAATAGATTAAAGGAGGATATCAGACTAAAAATGCTAAAATGACACAATATAGAGATTTATCTCTTGATGTGCTTTCACAATTCTCCTCTTATACATTTCAGACTTTACCTAGGAAGGATAATTGACATGTAGACGCCATAGCAAGCACATCTTCCTTGGTTTGTCTTGAGAAAAATGCTGAAAACTTTCAATTTACTATACAAATTCTTAAATGCCCTATAATTTCTGACAAGATTACCTCTGACTGTTTCAATTTGCATTTGGATGAATGGTATTCACATATTTTTCATTTTTTGAAGGATGGTACTTTTCCTGAATCAGCAACAAGGAACATGCGTAATCGTATTAGGAAACTTGCAACATGTTACATCATTTTAGGAGATACGCTTTACAAATGCTCTTATGAAGGATTATTATTAAGATGTCTCAATAGAACTGAAATTCCTATAGCTTTAGCAAAGGCTCATCTTGGTTCTTGTGGGGGACATTTTGGTGGAAAATCCCTAGTTAATAAGTTGCTTCGAAAGGGATATTATTGGAAAATAATGGAACATGAATCTTTTATGTTTGTTAAGAAATTTCCTCAATGTCAACAACATAGTAATTTGATTCATGCTTCTGCTCATGAGCTTTGTAATCAAGTTTCTCCATGGCCTTTTAGTGTTTTGGGTTTTGATCTTATTGGAAAAATCTCATCGGCTTCTTCTCAAGGACATACTTACATTCTCACTGCTATAGATTATTTCATGAAGTGGGTTGAAGTTTTTCCTCTTCATTCAACAATAGCGGATATTATTTGTGATTTCATCCTTAATAATATCATAACAAGATTTGGTATTCCTTCGACGATAATTTTGGATAATGGAACCTCTTTTAAAAATAAAGAAGTTGCAAAATTCTTGGAAAAATATAGGATTCAACATAGACGTTCAACTCCTTACTATCTATAATCTAATGGACAAGTTAAAGCATCAAATAAAATTATTGAATAAATCTTGAGAAAAATAGTTAATAAGCATGTGAAAGATTGGCATACTTAATTGTCTTATGCTTTATGGGCCTATAGGACTAGTGTTTGTACTATTACAAGTACTTCTCCTTAAAACCTTATTTATGGTACTGATGGTATTATGCCTTTGGAACTAGAAATACCTTCTTTATGTGTTTCATTTCATGGGATAATTGATAAAGATTCTTTTCATGAAAAACTCTTACAAGAACTAGAAATGTTGGATGAACAACGAATACATGCATTAGAACATATAAAAGCTTATCATAAATCTCTTCAGAAATAATTCAATCATAAGGTAATGGAATGAAAATTTTCAGTTGGTGATTTAGTCCTTTATGAGAACGAGAAAAATGTGAATTCTTTATCGGGCAAAAAAGGAAAATTTAGCCCTAATTGGCTTGGACCTTTTGTTGTTATTGAAGACTTTAGTTTGGGTGCCTACAAACTTGCTGATATGGATGGTGTTTCTTTTAAGGAACCCATTAATATTATGCATCTTAAATGTTATTACCCTTAATTTCATTTTTTCCATGTTCATTTATGTATTCCTTATAAAGATTCATTTTATACATTATGTGGTTTTAGCGAAATTACATATTGAATATGTTTATGCACTTTATTTCTTTCTTTCTTTCTATTAAGTTTAATATTGATGAAAGCATAGTAATCAAACATAGAACTAATCAGTAGAGAAATTTTTTCATTCATCAAAAAGAGTTTTCAAAGTTTTGATACATATGTGGCCAATGGCCCTATCCATCACTACATTTATCACTATGTCGCTCTGATGGCCGATGACTCCCAGATCTGTCTACTTTGTGTTGGGAAGATGAAGATTTGTGTGTCTATGTATGGCTCCTAGATATGCTCATACCATGTGAACCTCCTCGGAGACTCCGTACCTCTACCATCAACTTCTCCTCTCTCTCTACACATTCTCAGCTCTCGCTGGATGCATACAAAGATGTCAGCATGCCTATTGGGATCTCTACAACCGATGGAAGACTCTCGCTCATTGGCTAGTAGTTGGTAGGATATAATTGTATCCTTGAGAACCTCAGATACAAATATCCTCCACTCTACTATGCTAGTTGTAGAAAGAAAACTTTTATCAGTCTAGTGTTCTATTTATCTCATATAAAATCACATATTCAATCAAATTTCATACTTGGGTCTCCCTCCTGGATGTTACTGAAGTGTCTAGATGGTGGGGGCATGGAGTGACTACTCTCTCCATGCTCGCTATATCTAGGTCTTGGTGGTGGTGTCTCTATGTGGGGCCATGGGGGCCATCGTGATCTCAGTGGTGATGTGCAAGTAATAGGTATATCTGCACCAGTATCACCAGTTGGGGGCATGTCCTCCACTCTCTCCTCCACTTTATATGCTCTCTCCTCCTCCATGGGATCTCCCTCAAGGATGTACCCATCCTCATCTCTAATCTCCTCATCCTCCTCTATGGCTCAACTATCCTAGTGTATCCCCTCTGTAAATCCTAGGTCACTTGTGGGATAATCCTCAAGAAAGATAGGATGGATCCACTCCAAACTCTAGTACTTGATGTAATCTTAGCTCATGCCTAAATAGGACACATCTAATGGTACCTCTATTTCCTCTATCTCCTCTACATTGCTATCCTCTATGTCTACTATCGATGGTCAGCATATGGCACCGGGTCTCTGATAGTATCCCGTCGGATGTACATAGTGAGGTACTGCCTTAGGGACTCCCTGTAATAGGCCGAACTACCTCATCACCTGATCATAATAGTAGGGCATCACTATATGACTCTGATGACCCTCTAGTAGCTTACACTGCTGTGAATGTCTCATCTGGAATCATGTATTAGACCACTCTGTCATCTGACAATAGGGTCTCTATATCACATTGGTGCTCAAAATGTGGTCTAGATGTACTCTCTAGTAGAGAATATCTCCAAACTAACAAATATATCTCAAGGGATACATGAAGGTTCTCACTATGCTTGCATCTACCATCACTAGAACTCCCTATGGGTGTGTACATGTGAAATGCTCAAACATCCAAATCTACAAGAGTGTGCATATCGACAGACTCTCCTGCTAATACCTCACTAGCTGACCTAACTCATGGTATAGCCGAGCTAGCATGCTGCGACCCCATGAGAACATGGTACTATCTCTCTCCATCCTCTATAAGAGATGTGTAAGAGTTGAAAAAAATATAGTACCCTTTGAGTTAGGTAACACAACCAAGGCTACTATGTAAAGCATCACCTTCCATACTAAAGGTGTAGGGCCTGATAGTATGGATGATAATAGGACATGATTTGATCGGGTCTGCATCTATGGAATGTGTCCTATACAATATGTTGTGTCTGCATGAATCTCCTCACAACCATGTTGTGCTTTGGGTATGATGGTCTCACCTTGGACTAGAAGCCGCATGATCCTATAGACATCCTCTAAGGTCATTGTGATCTCACCAAAGGGAAGATGGAAGGAGCATGTATCCTCATCCCACCTCTCTATCAGAGCTGATAACATGGCTCGGTGTAGTCTAATATTTGGAAGGACTAATACCTAGTATAGTCCCACATCCTCTAGTAATTTCATCTCCTCATCATCAAGCTCAGACAGTCTCTCTCTGACCATGACTAGCAACTCTCCAAAGGGATGCTCTCAGAAACAGACCAAGTCTTGCAAGCACAAACAAACACCATATCAGTCATCTACATCATCAAATATACATATCTAACTGAACTAGGTCAAATTTGACCTTATTTAGGTCAACGATGACCTTACTGGGTCAATGTCAACTTTTCTAGGTTAGGGTCAAACTTTTTGGGTCAAGGTTGACCTCATCCTAGAAACTGGCAAAAATATTCTAGTCAATGTCGACCTAGATGGGTCAATGTTGACCTAAATGGGTCAAGGATGACCTAACTAGGGTAAATTCAACCTTGCCTATGAAAAATAGGAATTTGGAAAGTACAAAGGTAGATAGCAGTAAACTCACCTCAGGTAGTGACTATCTGGTAGCCATGTTGTGTCTCAGAATCTCTAGGCGTGTCACTTGAAGTTCCTCTCTTCTTGGCATCTTGCTTCCTCATTTTGAATCTATAAATGGTAAGAATGAGAAATTATTTCTCTTTTTCTTATTTATAAGTTCAAATTAGGGTTTTATTAGGGTTTCCTTAGGGTAAACTCAGATTTTCCCTTCTTTTGCATTTAGATAAACATCCACTCTTTTCATCATAACTTGAGTTCAGTAACTCCATTTTTAGTGTTGGTAGCGGTGTTGGAATCATGATTCAGTTACCTAACTCCTTGAACTAGTTTAGGAAGGTTGGGAATCCTTCTAATTGGTTTAGGAAAGGACTTTTCAACACTCTGCATCTCCAGTATATAGAGTTTTTCTTATCACCTTGTTTCACACTTTCGAAGTAGAAAGCCGAAATAGGGCGACATAAGGGGCTCTATACACTTCTCAATGAATCATATAGTAAGCTTTAGGTGATTTATGGATTTTCATTAACCTTGTGTGTTGCAGGTTCTAACAGTTTTCTACAGGATCTTTACATCGAGGACTTGGCTATATCCTTTTTATTTACTATGATGTTTTTCTTACTTTAGCTTGCATATTCATGTAGTGTCATATCTAAGCTAAAGTGGGGGCTAAATTTATCATCTTAAAATGGAAGAACTTCCATCTTGATAGGTTTAGCACCCTCTTTTAGTACATTTATCATGATAGACCTGCATTTAGGATGCATTCTACACTTATCTTCTTCATTTTAGGTGAAATTAGGGTTAGGATCCCAAGGATTCTCCTTAATTTCCCTCTTCCATGGATCTAATTTATAGGTAGGACTTAGAAATAGGTCCTCTTGGCCTTCATGAAAGTCATCATAGGATTTTGTGCCTATCCCTAGCATTCTGTCCCATTCTTGTACCATTTTTAGGTCTCCGAGCATCCTCGAGACCTCCTATCCTGATTCTGGCTAGATCTAGGCCCACAGAGTCAAAATCAAGGTTGATACTAACTAGTTTAGGATCAATCTCAACCCTAACTAGGTCAAGATTGAGCTCATAGCTGACTAGGTTAGGATCAAGCTCATTTTTTACCTTCTCCAGAATCTGTGCCCCTTTCTCAAATTTGGTCCCGATGGGCCCCGAAATCAATGTTGGGCCCTCAGATTTGAGTGTGAAAAGGTTTTAATTCAAATTTAATTTAATTATTTTCCCTCCTTAGTTGGTTATTGTGATTGGACCTTAATTCAAGGTGAAATTTGAATTATGGGTCCTTACATTGCTCTAGGAGCCTCACGTTGAGACCTCTATATAAAGACTCTCATTTGCATTCATTTTCACCAAGTAAAACCAAGAAATTTCATGATCAAGTGCTCTCAAGGAGACAATTTCATGATCAAGAAGATTTCAAGCAAGCAAGGAATGGTGAAGATGCAAGATTGCAAGAGGATAATATAGAAGATCAAGCCATTATTGACATCAAGCATCTTTGTGAACACATACTTGGAGCAAGAGAGATCCTTTCTTCCTTGATCCACCATTATCAACTTTCAAGCATTCAAAGATATAATCATGGAGTAGCAATTATGGATTGTGAGTTTGGTAGAAGTACTTTATCCTTGGGGGCTTGGTATGCTTTTCTATCTCATTCAAATCTATGCATTGTTGTTTCATACATATTCATGCTAGAGTTTTGATCTTCGCATTACACTTTCAATACATACAAACACACATTCTATTTCAATCGGCTATTCATGGAGGTGGAGATCACCAAAATGGGGGTTTGACTAAGGCAAATCCCTATATAGCCACCCCAAAAACCCCCTTTTTCAGATATCTGTAGTCATTGTTTCAGGAATTAGAGGACAGATCTGAGTACCCTTTTTGCTGAACTTCTAAGATCTGTGAACAAAGTCAGAATCAACCTTTAGAATAAAAATGTAGCCTTTGACCTTTTATGAGGATCAAAGATTACCTACTGCTGGAAAGATGAAATTTTTTTGGGTTTTCTCTATCTCAGCTTCCTGATCCCAGATCTGGTTGTAGAATCTTTCGAAACTCTGCACAGGCTCTAGAAAATAGGTATTTCTAAATCAATTTCATGATGAGGTATGTATCTTGACCTAATTAATTTTCAATTATTTCCAGATTTACTTATGCTATTTCAATTCAAAACAATTATATTACAAATAAATAGTGTTAAATGTTAGATTCATTGTTAAGGCTCCATTTTTCCCCTATTCAATGATATCATAAATGAGGTTAATTAATTAGATTTCTAATGTTTAAGGTTTGGTAGATTATTGAAGGGGTCTTAATTAGTCAACTTGGTTGTAATATAGGATCACGTTTAAAGATATGTTGAAGATCATAAATGGCTTAGTGATAAAAGTGTTATATGTACTAACTATAATTAGATAATGTTATAATTAATACTAAGGATTTAAGTATCATTAGGATGCAACTTAGTACACCCATGTGAATCATCTAGTAAACCAAAGTAAGTGTAAGAGTATCAAACATACTTAACTTAACTCATGTTCTTAATAAATGATTTACGATCATGATGCCACACTTCGTTAACATGAAACCATAGTTTAATTCAACCTAACCCAATTGTTCATGTAACACTAAAACTTAGACTCTCTACCTCATGAAACAAGTTGGATTACTGACCTTGCATGTGTATGTGGTGTAACCCAAACTCAATCCATGTCTAGTCCTTACAACTTGAAAACTAAGTTCACTTTGTCGTTACTTTTCTACAACACTTTCTATATTAGTTGTGTCATCATAGTTGTTGTTCTTGTGTTTTAAAAAAAAAGTATGTGTGTGTTTTACCCTAGTTTTGGGCATGACATTTTTGTATCAAAGGCAAGTTGACATTGGAACCTAAACCCATTATGTTTCCACTCACCTAAACTTAAACTATTATGTAGGATGCCTATCATCACATGAGTTGGCTAATGAGGCAATGGTTGTAGAGCTGCACATGTTTGTGAAAAATAGGGGGGTGGGCTACCTCCACCACCTCCACCACCTCAGAACCCTAACCAAGATATTTTGGAAGTCCTCCCAAATCTAATTGGGGTTATTCAATAGAGACTGCCACCCATAGTTCAGTAGCCTGAGTAGAAGATTTGTGAAAGGGAAGCATAAATCCCAAGAAATGATAGGTCAGTTAGTAAAGAAAGGAGTAGAAGTCCTCCACCTAGGCTTGTGGAGGGTTGTGGTGATCATGAGGGTGAGTCAGCTCATCAGCTAGAGGTACCACCCAAGCATGAGATATGAGTCAAAGAGAGACCCCCTAGAGATGTTGGAGATGAGATCCAAGAGTTATTACGACTCTAGACACCCTCATTTTTGGGATCCACTGACAGGTCAGTAGCAGAGGCCTAGTTACAGAGTTTACAATGATGCTTTGGATTGCACCCTTATGGGAGTAATCTAAAGGTGTGACTTGCAATCCATCTTCTACGGGAGAAAGCTTCCACTAGGTGGTAGCAGGAGGAGTCCATTGGAGGAGTGGATATTGACACACTTACTTGGAAGTCTTTTGTGGCCCATTTATGAGAGAGATACATCTCTAAGCATTTTAGATAGAGACAGATAGAGGAGTTTCATGATCTCCAGCAAAGAGGTCTCATAGTGACCCAGTATGAGAATCAATTTCTTGAGCTCCTTCCATACATAGATTATATAAAGGATGAGAAACTATGTATTCATCATTTTATTAAGGGACTTAATATGTCTCTTCAGGGTATAATATGTCTAGCTTTTCCTACCACATTCAGAGAGATAGTTGAGATGACACTTGTAGATGAGGATATCCATACTAGATAGGAGTCTTAGGATCAGTCTCAGCACTGAAACCCCTCTTCCTAATAGTCAAGATAGCAGAGACCCCCTTGGAAGGGGAAAGAAAATCATTTAGTGGGATCCTTTAAGGGTCAACAGTCTTAGTAGCAGGGAACTCAGCAAGATTCTACACAAAGGCCTTCACAGGGTTAATAGGGCTCTAAGCCCAAATAGTGGCAGTCTTAGGGCCCTAAATAGGATCAGAGGACACAAAGCCCTTAGGTACAGTCAGCTAGGAATCAATAGTCCTCTAGGGGTGGATATAGTGGTTCTAGAAGGATCGGATGATGCAAGAGCATTCTTAATCCTTGGTAAAATTGCATGGATGGTTTGTTACTTGTTCGGTGTTACTCTATTGCAGCCTTGACCGATGGTCTCAGTCATTGAAGGAAGCTCGGTTGCTGAAGGAACTCGGTGAAACTTCTTGCACTCAGTGAAAGTTTTACTTGGTGATGTCTTTTGGGTTCGGTTGACACTGGTGCTCGGTGATGCTTGGCATGCTCAGTTATTTCACTATTGCTCAATTGTTTCTCTATTGCTCGGTAGTTCTAGTTTACTGACTAGAGTTCTATGTGATTTGTTGGGCCGATTTGGTGCATTTATTATTGGTAGTTGTTATTAGAGGCCAACATATTGAATTAAATGTTTGTAAGGCAATTTGTAAGCTGACTTGTATGGCATTTAATATTTGTTTGTAGGAGTTAATGGTTTCATCTAGCCGACTTGTGGCTTATGATTAGTATTTAAGTGGTGTTTGGGTATATGTTTTAGGACATGACTTAGAGGATCATGAAAGAAGATCTGAGAAGTTAGACATTGGTAAAGTTGTGGAAAATATCTTGCATGATCTTGCAGATTAGATTATTTCTAATAGTTTGTAATAGCAAAGCTAGGAGTTGAGGCTTGGAGACAAGGAGATTCCTTGGAGGCTTGCAAGCTCAAGTTTAGATCTACCTTAGGGTTTCCATCAATTGCTGATTATTTTTAAAGGTTGAACTAGTTGAGATTGTATTGGATCTATGTGGATCTTGAAGAATTACTAATGTTTGTAATTGGCCCTAACCTGTAAGGCCTTACAGTTGAGCATGTTAATGAAAATTGATTTGAAACATCTTGTTGTGTTGAGTTTTTCACTGTGTAATTCTAAAGCTGCAAGGTTGGACTATCCTTAATTGGATCCTACCTACCTTGGTCTACATCAGGTGGTATCAGAGCTAAGTTGATCTTGTGGAGTGAAGATTGATCTTGTGAGGGCTAGTCTTATGAAATTAATCTTGTTGGCGAAGAGATCATATGATCTTAGTTGCAGATCCTTGGCACTGAACTTGTAGAATCTTGCCCTAGTTGTTTGTGCAAGGTTACAAATTGTGATCTGACTTGTATATAACTTGGAGATTATCACAAGGTGATCAGTGTAGGGTTTATTATAGAGGGTTTTTCTCTTGATCTTTAAGGATGCCTCTGAGAAGATTGGACCCTAGAGTTATTGTTGATCTTTGTGATACTGTGGAATCCCGGATTATAGAGAAGGTGAAATCAAATTTCAAATCTAAGATGGAACTGATGAAGAAAGACATGGTCGCTGATATCATGAGAGATGTTACTAGCATACCTCAGAATGTTGGTACTGATGATGGTTATGAAGAAGATGTTGAAGAATTTGAAGTTGTTGGATCTAGTGGTGATGACTGGAGGGATAGATCTGGTGAAGACAAAACTACTCGATTGCATAGACCTGGAGCTCGGTTAAGTAATAGTTATTGAAAGAAAGTTTCTACTTTCTTTGGTACCTTAAAACCTAAGAACTTTATTGATTGGATTGGTGAACTTGAATATTTCTTTGAGTTGGAATAAATTGAAGATCCTCTTCAAGTGAGATTGGCATAGACTAAGTTGAAAGGATATGCTGCTCTTTGGTGGAAATAATTACAAAGAGATATAGAAGATGAAGGTGAAATGAAGATCAATTGGTGGAGGTTGATGGTGACTAAATTGAAAGCTAAGTTCATACTAGTTGACTATGAGCTTGACTTGTTTAACAAATTACATAATCTAAAACATAAGGATTTATCTATTCAAGATTATACCAAGTTATACAAACTTACTATTCGGTCTGGACATAGATAACTTGGTAAGGAAAAGGTAGCTCAGTATGTGAATGGTCCAAGATTCAATATTCATGATGAGCTTGGTATGCTAAAGATTGATTTTGTTGAAGATGCTTATCAGTATGCTCTAAAGGTAGAAGATAAGTTGAAAAGGAAACAACATGCTAACTCCCAAGGGAAGGAGAAAATTGATCACTAGATGAAGGATAAACCGACTAATGCAAAAGATGAACAGAAACCTATAGAACTGAAGAAGAAGATAGGTAGAGTTATCTTTAAGGGTATTGGCTATAACTATGGAGAGGAAGGACACTATTCTTTTGAGTGTACACAAAAGAAGCCTGGTGACCAATGAACTACTATGGTGAATGAGAACATTCAAAATGAACTTGAATCAGAGAACTTGCTGCTTCAGCGAACATTGCTTGGTACAAAGGAGGAACCTTCTCAAAGGAGTAACTTGTTTAGGACTTGATGCAAGTCTGGAGGTAAACTTTGTGATGTAATTATTGACAGTGGTAGTATTGATAACCTTGTTGCTAAGGACATGGTTCAAAAACTTTGTTTGAATATAATGAGACATCTACATCCTTATAGGATAGGCTGGTTAAAAAATGATTACACTCTAGAAGTTAGAGAACAATACTTTGTTAATGTTCAGATTGGACAATATAAGGATCTTGTGCTATGTGATATTGTGAAGATGAATGGTTATGATATATTGCTCAGTAGACCTTAGCAATATGATTATAGAGCTATGTATGATAGCATAAGGAATGTGTTTACTATTGAGAATGATGACAAGAAGTTTTCCCTAATGCTTTTGATGGATACAACACTCAGTAGGAGAAGCCTGAGTATCGATAGCTGATTTGAGTTGGTGGATCTAGAGAAAATGAACGATCAGTTTGGAGAATAGACCTGTGTGTTGTCAAGAAAAGACTTGAAAAGACAGAGGAAGCTTAAGTGGAAGAAAATGTAGAGTGAGAAGATAGAGGACTTGCATGTGAAGAACCTATTCAGGATTTATGTACTGAATCCTGGAAGATGTTCTTCTCACATATGAACATTTTTTCAAACTTGGGGTGTTTGATGTAAGGACATTCTTGGTCGTTAGTGAAATTGCATGGGTGGTTTGTTACTTGGTCAATGTTAATCAGTTGCAGCCTTGCCCGACGATCTTAGTCATTGAAGGAAGCTCAGTCACTAAAGGAACTCGGTGAAACTTCTTGCACTTGGTGAAGGTGTTACTTGATGATGTGTATGGGGCTTAGTCAACACTAGTGCTCTGTGATGCTTGGCATGCTTGGTTATTTCACTATCACTCAGTTATTTCTTTGTTGCTTGGTATTTCTGGTTTATCAACTAGAGTTATGTGTGATTTGTTGGGCCGAATTGGTGCATTTATTGTTGGTAGCTATTGTTACAGGCTGACATATCAAATTAAATGTTTGTAAGGTGATTTGTAAGCCAACTTTTATGGCATTTAATATTTTTTTGTAGGATTTAATGGTTTCATGTAGCTGACTTGTGGCTGATGATTAGTATTTAAGGGGTGTTTGGGTAGATGTTTTAGGACATGACTTAGAGGATCATGAAAGGAGATCTGAGAAGTTAGACATTGGAGAAGTTGTGGAAAAGATCTTGCATGATCTTGTAGATTAGATTATTTTTGATAGTTTGTAATAGCAGAGCTAGGAGTTGAGGCTTGGAGACAAGGAGATTGCTTAGAGGCTTGTGAGCTCAAGATTAGATCTACCTTAAGGTTTCCATCAGTTGCTAATTTTTTTCAGGGCTGAAATAGATGAGATTGTATTGGATCTATGTGGATATTGAAGAATTACTACTATTTGTAATTGGCCCTAACCTAAAAGGCCTTACAGCCGGGCATGTTAATGAAAATTGAATTGAAACATCTTGTAATTGTGTTGAGTTTTCTACTATGTAATTATGAAGCTGCAAGGTTGGACTATCCTTAATTGGATCCTCCCTACCTTGGTCTACATCACCAGAGGAACACAATAGTCTAGGATAGAGGGAGTACAGATTCAAACCTGAGGGCCATGTTACACTTGCGATGGTGTGGGTCATATAGCGAGAGATTTTCCATAGGGACAATAAGTCAGTGGTCAAAGAGGGGCTACCTTAGATCCTATAGTTGGAGATATGGGTAGATCCCATAGAGTATTTGTAGTGGTTGATAACTACCAAGCCAAGTATCAGGCCATGGTCATAGAGCCATAGGTATGATTCAATGTATCATTATTTCTATCTTGTTTGATTCAGGAGCCATAGACTCCTTTATATCTCCATATGTAGTGGGCTGGTGGCGGTTAGATAGGATGTCAGTTGTGAGGTTGAGTTAGCCTCAGGAGCTAAGGTGTCTATTAGTTCCTTAGTTCATAGTTGCCAGATTTAGATTGGAGACTTAATCATAATGACTGATCTTTGTATCACCCCTCTAGGTTCTTATGATGTAGTCCTTGGCATGGATTGGCTATATGCCCATAGCACCAAGATGGATTATCGATAGAAGAGGGTTGAGTGCATTTATGATCATGGTACTCCTATAGTGATATTTGGGGTATAGAGACCCATATCTCTTCTTATGATTTATGCTATGCAACTGAGGTGGTGTATACAAAAAGGACATTAGTTATTCATCATCACCATTAGTAATAGAGAGGAGGATTCAAAGGGGGAGCCTTCACTCTAGGATTATCGTATCCTTTAGGAGTTTGTAGATGTATTTCCTTCTGAGCTACCTTGTATGCCACCACCTAGGGTAGTTGATTTTCATATAGACCTTGTGCCAGGAGTCAAACTTGTATCTAGAGCACCTTACAAGATGAATGCACATGAGCTCAGGGAGCTCAAGATTTTGTTAGAAGAGCTCTTGGAGAAAGGTTATATTTGACCTAGTGTGTCACCTTGGGGTGCACTAGTCATTTTTGTGAAGAAGGATGGATCACTTAGGTTGTGCATTGATTATCGACAATTAAATAAGGTGACAATTAAGAACTGATACCCACTCCCCAGGATTGATGATTTATTTGATTAGTTGTAGGGTTCCCAAGTATTCTCAAAGATAGATCTGAAGTTAGGGTACCATCAGTTGTAGAATGTGGAGATTGATATCCACAAGACTACTTTTCATATGAGGTATGGACACTATGAGTTCACAGTGGTGCCATTTGGCCTCACAAATGCTCCACCTATGTTCATGAACCTCATGAATGAATTATTTCATACATTATTGGATAAGCTTATGTAGTGTTCCTTGATCATGACATTTTGATATATTATCACAATGAGGAGGAGCATTAGGAGCATCTGAGATAGGTTTTGTAGTGCTTGAGAGAGAATTAGTTATATGGAAGCTTGTCAAAGTGTTCTTTCTTTAGACCTAAGGTGCATTATCTTGGTCATGTTATATATGGTGATGGGATCTCTATGGACCCATCGAACATTAGAGCCATTATGGATTGGCCAGCACCCACCAGTGTCACCGAGTTCAAAAGTTTTATGGGCTTAGAAGGTTATTATAGATGCTTTGTGGCAAGATTTTCTAGAGTAGCTCATCCCATCACTTCCCTTCAGAGAAAAGGGAAGAAGTATGAGTGGATAGAGAAGTGTGAGAGAGCTTTCCAGGAGCTCAAGCGAGCCCTCACTAGTGCATCAATTTTAGCAATGCTAGATCCTTCGATAGACTTTGTTGTATGCACTGATGCTTCATTGGATGGTTTAGGAGTAGTCCTTTTGCAAGATGGTCATCCTATAGCTTTTGAGTATAGGAATTTAAAGACACACAAGCTTAATTACCCTACTCATGACCTAGAGCTCGCAGTGGTGGTTCATACTTTAGTGAGATGGTGACACTTTCTTCTAGGTCATCAATTTGAGCTTCATTCAGATCACCAGAGCTTATAGTATATCTTTACATAGCCTAATATTAATGCTAGATAGAGGAGATGGATCAAATTATTATATGAGTATGATTTTGATGTTCATTACATCAAGGGGAAAGAGAATGTAGTTGCAGATACCTTGAGTAGGAGATGACATAAACTCTCATCCATGATTTCTAGTACATAATTGAGAGAGCATATTTTGCATAACTTGCCAGAGGATGGATTGTATGTAGAGGTTTGTCATTTTATCCATTCTCAGAGACATCTTTAGGGGAGATTTGTAGAGTATTATTTAGATTCTAATGGCCTACTACATCATAGGAGACACATCTATGTACCTTCTATGGGTAACTTGCAAGAATTTATTATCCTTGAGGCTCACAAAGCACCTTATGTAGCTCATCCAAGAGTTAAGAAGTTTCATGCCAATTTGAGATAGTTGTATCATTGGCCAAGCATGAGATTGTAGATTTCTAGCATAGTTTCTAGATGGCTAGAATGTTAGAGGGTGAAGGCAAAGCACAGTCATCTAGGTGGGCTCCTGCAACCACATGAGATACTGGAGTGGAAGTGGAATACTATCTCCATGGATTTTATTGTTGGTCTACCTATGTCCTCTTATTGTGATGATGCCATCATGGTGACAGTCAACACATTGACTAATGTTGCCTACTTGTCACCCATTCATACCACATTCACAACACCAACAGTGGCATAGGTGTTCTTACGAGACATTGTCAGACTACATGGCATTCATTGTAAGATCATCTCAAATAGGGATTCACTTTTTACATCCTCCTTTTGGAGAGAGCTTCAGGCAAAATTGGGCACTAGGCTCAATTTTAGTACATCATACCACCCTCAGATAGATGGATAGACAGAGAGGGTTAATCAAGGTTTAGAGGACATGTTGCGCATGTATGTGATGGACCATCAGGTCAAGTTGGAGGAGTACCTTCATCTGGTCAAGTTTGTCTATAATAATGGTCATCATTCTTCTATAGGTATGCTGCCATATTAGGCCTTGTACGGTAGACCATGCATGACACCATTGAGCTAGGATAGATTTGAGGATAGAGTATCTATTGGACCTCAGTTGGTCAGAGATATGGAGTAGCAGGTGATTTTAATTAGACAACATCTTAGAGAGGCTGAGGATAGATAGAAGAAGTATGCAAATGTGAAGAGAGTTCATCAGGAGTATATGGTTGGTGATAGAGTTTTTGTGAGAGTGCATCCACATAAGAGTCCAATCCATTTTGGAAAGGTCTCTAAGTTAACACCTTTCTTTGTTGGACCTTTTGAGATCTTGGAGAGGATAGGACTAGTTTCTTATCATCTAGCATTGCCACCCAGCCTATCACGCATCCACGATGTGTTTCATGTATCTTTACTACTAAAATATATTTATGATTAGTCTCACATTATAGATTGGGATGCCTTTCAGGTGGAGTCAGATGAACAACTAGCCTTGGAGCCCATTCGCATTTTAGCTTGATGGGATCGACCTTGGCACTTTGAGGTAGAGAGCTAGACTAGGTTAGGGTCCAGTGGGATTGTTATGATGAGGTCACGACTTCATGGGAGGATGCAATATAGATGAGATCACAATACCCATACCTTTTTGATGAACTCCAGGAGGAAGTTCATGCCTAGAGGGGGAGGATGTGAGGCCTCACCCTGACCCATCATAGCACTATTGACATTTTCACATTTCGATACTTCATAATTTGATGCTTTGATACACTTTTTGATTATTCTAACAAAGACTCATGATATTATATTTATGATGATGATTATATTGTGTGGATTATATTTTTATATGGATTAGGACCAAGAACATATTGTTGATTATCCATGCTACTTCCTAACATAGATAATATAATCCACACAATATAATCATCCTAACATTTTATGGATTATGCTCTATGTTAGGAAGTAGCATGGATAATATGTCAAGATGATGTATGAAGATACTATGTTTAAACATTATTGAATGAAAATTGTAACTAGGAGTTAAATTTTTCATATTGATTAATGTTTTTAATTATGAGTTGTATATATATATTTACATCTGATTTTATTACCTTGGACTACTGAAATTTCATTTTAGTGTGCAAGAAATTACCATGGATATTATTGGAGAATTAGTAACCAACCACATGTGCAAACTGTAAAGCCAAGTTTGAATCTAATGAAGAGATTCAAACCTCATTGTTAACTGATTTAATTTGTGACTGTAAATTATATGTATGTATTAGGTGTTTTCACTCTGTAATTAGTGACATGTCAATGTTGTATTATGTTATTTTATAGTGTCACTTGATGCTTGTTATGTCTTTATGTAATGACATGTCTACTAAGGTTGGCAATGTAAACCTAAGCCTAATTGACTCATTAGGAACCTAATTAAATCCCCTTTGTTTGGTGATAGTTGCAAAGTTCTGCCAATTTGATTATTTAAATTTAATTCTTTTCTAGCCACTTCTAGAGGCCAAAGGTGGTCGTAAGGATCATTTTTAGCAAAATCCAAGTACCTTAGTGATAGGGGTATGGGTTGGGAATATTTCTAACACATCTAGAACCCCCTATTGGCCTTGGTGACCCTCTTTATGACCCATTTCCTACATGTTACGAAAATAGAGTGAGTCTTGACCTTTACCCAAACCCACACTCCTTTCCAATCTTTCATTTATGATAGGGGATAAGGAAAAGCCAAAGGACTTAGGGGTCAATTTTGAATTTAATGTTGGTGGGTGGGTAGGATTTGGAGGCTTTTTTATAGGCCCTTTGGAGAGATAGTGGGTGTTCACCCACTCTCTACTTTTAGATACATTAGGGTTTTTTATTGAAGGAAGCAAAAAGGGATTGGGCTCTTATCAAGCATCATTTTACCATAACACATTGTGAAGGTTGGTCTCCATTGCCATGAAAGATATTATTTTTTTTGTAAGTATAATAGTATGTATTTCATTCTCTTACACATGTGATCTATGCATTTTGCATTGTTGTAATGTAAGGGAATGATATTTTGGGTTTGATTTCATGCTTAGTGTGTTTATCCTTGTTTGAATGAGGGAGTTTTGTGAAGGGAGTAATGGTATTAATCACCCTTGGATAGGGAAGAAGTGGCCATGTAAAGGGGAAGGGGTTAGTTGGACTCCATGATAGTGTAGAGTCTCTTCTCACAAAGAGAAGAGGGAAAACAAATGCAAGGTGTATGGGCCCTTTCATGCCATTTTTATTGGTCTTGATTTGAGGGAGATACAGAGAAGAATGGATGGAAAAATATATGTAGTTTTTATCCTTGAAGAGGCATGGTTATTGTTTTAATTCTTTTGGCATTCTCCTACATGTAAGTCCACCTTCACCCCTTATTATGGGTTTAAGGTGAATCTCATTGTGCAAGCCTTGGATGGGTGTATTTTTATCATGTTTCAAGTTGGATGAATGGTGTGGATGTCTCCCATTGGTTACTAGTTCTTCTAGCTCGGGGGTGGTCTCATTGAGACCTAGGATGGGACGTGAGCTCTCTCCATGGATAGTTTTATATGTTTCTTTTTGTAGATTATGGATAGGTCTTTGAAGGAGCCATTTTGGATTGGAGCATGTGAAGTGTTCTTGATGTTATTATTTTGGAGAACTCTCCATTTTATTATCTCCTATTGTATTATGGTTTCATGTGGAAGATGAAATATGTAATGAAATAGATAAAGTGTTGAAGCATTCAATCTTGTCAATAGAAATGTAACTATTTTGTGATAGTAATGAGTTCAAGCTTTTATTGGGATGCAAATAATTTCTTATCTTCATATATATTTCTTGCATAAACTTCATGTTGAATACTCTCTATTTCCTTATTGAAATGATTTGATTTATAAGCATTAAGAACAAGGATCATGTTTTAAGTTTAAAAAAAAAAGGACTATCTAAGTTTTAGTTTCAACTATCATTCTATGGGATCATGAATTTAAATACAATGATCAAACATTTATACACTAAATTCAATATTGAACCTTAATTCTCATTAAGAAAATCATGAGAGAAATGGTTAAATAACTAATTTTTAAAACTAAGTAATAAGGTACTTATTGTCAATACTTGTGTAAACAATCCACTCAATAGTTTTCAAAACATATCATATCTATTTCATTCCAAATATGAAATACGCTTCAAGTTAAGAGAGAGCTAAAATAACTCTTTGGAAAATGTATGGGAAGAATTTTAATTCCCATTTACCACAAAGAATATTCTCTCAATTGTTCCCTCACTAAAACTATGGTTAGAAAATTAACCCCTTCTTACTAATCCTTGATCACTGCAAACCCCATTGTTTAAAATTAATGAAAAGGGTATAATGATGAATTGAAGGGACAGCCCTTGGATCCCACACCATTTTACCTCTTCCCTTTAAAACCTATGTAGGTTTTGGCTTGTCTCATATTTTTCAAAAAAAAAAACAAATAATGAAAAAAAGATTAATCACATTTAAGTCTTACCTTAATTCCTTTTGGGAGTTTCCTTGGATCTCCATTCTCCTTGGTAATGCATCCACCCTCTTGCAAGCAACCCATGCATACCATGTGCCTTGCTGCCTTGGTCAGCCCACTTGCAAAACTTAAATCATTTTTCACTTTAGCAAGGCTAATGTAATTGGTGGGGCACCGAAACTTAAGTTTATGCACTTGCCTTCTTTGGCATTCAACCCCCTATCCTTGGCAGCCCTTTGAATTTCTTGTCCCTAACCTCTACCACTTGGTATGTGGAACATGGAGAGGGACAGGGTGATGGGATGGTGAATAGGCTAGGGTAGTAGGTTTACGCTAGTTTAGAATTAGTTTATTAGTTTTTAGTTAGTCATTTTATGTATAGTTTAGTTTGTTTATTTAAAATTTAGTAATGAATAATAAATATAGTTATCATGTGTTCAAAATAGAATTTTAAATAAATTTATTGGTTAGTAGAGTATGCTTATATGTGCTTAAGATCAATGGGTTAAACAATAGTTAGGAGATGGGTTAATTGTTAATTCCTTGTAGTTAGTAAATATCATTTATTTAATTATTGTGTTAATAAAGGAAGTTAAGATTAGAACTTAATTAATGTTTTTATCAATTAATTGTAAAATTATAATAATGCTTTAGGGAATTTTAATGCATCCTTTAGTAGTTTATTCAAATGAAATTAATGTGTTTGTGGGAACTTTAATTCATAGGTGTTAGGAAGTCTAATGTGGATAGATTAATTAAAAAGGATTTTTGGTTAAAAGATTATAATGATATAATGAATGAGGTTAATTAATTGGATTTCTAATGTTTAAGGTTTGATAGGTTATTGGAGGGGTCTTAATTAGTCAACTTGGTTGTAATATAGGATCATGTTTAAAGATATGTTGAAGATCATAAATGGCTTAATGATAAGAGTGTTATATGTATTAACTCTAATTAGATCATGTTATAATCAGGCCTAAGGATTTAAGTATCGTTAGGATACACCCATGTGAACCGTCTAGTAAACCGAAGGAAGTGTATGAGTATCAAACATACTTAACTTAACTCATGTTCTTAATAAATGATTTACGATCATGATGCCACACTTCATTAACATGAAACCATATTTTAATTCAACCTAACCCAAGTGTTCCTATAACACTAAAACTTAGAGTCTCTACCCCATGCAACAAGTTGTATTACCGACCCTGCATTTGTATGTGGTGTAACCCAAACTCAATCCATGTCAAGTCCTTGCAACTCAAAAAATAACTTCACTTTGTCATTACTTTTCCACAACACTTTCTATATTAGTTGTGTCATCATAGTTGTTATTCTTGTGTTTTAAAAAAAAAATTATGTGTGTGTTTTGCCCTAGTTTTTGGCATGATAGATGCTTGATTGTTGAATTGTATGCATTCTTGATTCCCTGTTGAAGTGAGTTGTGATTAGAGGGATAGTCTTGCCTCATTACAAGACTATTCTTGATTTCACTTAAATGTCTTCATAAAATGAAAGCTTCACCACTTTATATATTTTAAGGTGGGTGAGAGACACATCTCTTCATCAAATTTACCCTTTACAATCATTATGACCTTTAATAATTTCCACCCTTTGAAAGAGTCACAACCCTTCACCATTTTTTTTTGTTTGCATGTGTCACAAATTTTCACAACTTTACCTTTTGAAGATGTCACTTCCTTATTTTTCTTCTATTTTTTTCTCTTTCATTAATTATTAGAGATCTACTCTTGCCTAAGCTCACCCCTTCCTCAACCCTAACTAGGCAATATGTAAGACCAAGGTAGGGTAGGTTGGGCATTGGGCAGAGTCATGAGGATACCTTTGAGTTAACCAAAAATAAATTTAGTCACCTCTTTTCATTGTTTCCTCCATGAATATTATACTATACCCCACATTGATTTCACTTAAATATCCTAAAATAAAATCTTCGCCCCTTTTTATAATCAAATGGGGGGAGAGTCACATCTCTTCATCATATCTATCATTAACAATCATTGCAACCTTTTACAATTGAAACTCTTTAAAAGATTCACAACTCACCCCTTCCCGAACCCCAACTTGGAAATATGTAAGAACAAGGTAAGGTAGGGTGGGCACTGAGTTAAGTCATGAGAATACCTCCAAGTTAACAAAAAAATTAATTGAGTCATCACTTTATATTATTATTTTTTGTGAATAATATACTATACCCCACATT
The DNA here is from genome assembly GCA_027943335.1 of Chamaecyparis obtusa. Taxonomy (NCBI): domain Eukaryota; kingdom Viridiplantae; phylum Streptophyta; class Pinopsida; order Cupressales; family Cupressaceae; genus Chamaecyparis; species Chamaecyparis obtusa. The sequence goes on along the minus strand of BSBK01002591.1, from coordinate 334,007 downwards.
GATTTCACTTAAATGTCTTCCTAAAATAAAATCTTGACCACTTTGTATATTTTAAGGTGGGTGAGAGTCACATCTCTTCATCAAATTTACCCTTTGCAACTGTCACAACATTTTATAATTACCACTTTTTGAAAGGGTCACAACTCTTCACCATTTTTGTCATTTGTGAGTGGCACAATGTATCATAACTTTGCCTTTAGGAAAAGTCACATCCATATTTTTTTCTTATTCCTTTTTCTCTTACATTAATACTTAGAGGGATAGTCTTGCCTCAACTGAGCTCTTCCTAAACCTCAACTAGGCAATATGTAAGACCAAGGTAAGGTAGGTTGGGCACTGGACTAAGTCAAAAGGATACTTTTGAGTTAACAAAAAAATGAATTGAGTCACCACTTTTTATTTTTGCATCTGTGAATAATATACTATACCCCACATTGATTTCACTTAAATGTCCTCCTAAAATAAAATCTTCTCCCCTTTGTATCATTGAATGCGGGGAGAGTCACATCTCTTCATCATATCAATCATTTTCAATCATCACAAACTTTTACAATTGCCATTCTTCAAAAGAGTCAAAACTCTTCACCACTTTTTCCTTTGCAAGTATGTCAAAACGTATCATAACTTTTCCTTTTGTAAAATTCACTTCCATATTTTTTCATATTCCTTTTTATTTTACATTAATATTCTACAAGTATGAAAAAATGAAAAGAAGTTAAGGAAAGAACCCAAGAAAGTGTAATGCAAGAAGAAATTTTACCATAGATCAAGAATGATATAATGCTTCATTATCAATCACCGACATGAGAATTCTCCAAGAATCCAAACAATGATCCAAGAGATTATGAAAGGGGAAAGCAAAGAAAACCCCTTGTATCATTATGAATGAGGCCATAACCTAAAATGTGAGAGAGAAAGAGAGAGCGAGTTGCTCACTACAATAACTTCATGATAAGAAATGAGAGAGAGGAGAATCTCTTAAATAGAGATGAGAGAGAGGAGTTAGAATGTAACTCCCTAGTCTATGAATTCCACCATTCATAAGTGTGTGCGACAAGTGTCCATATCCTCTTAAGGAGGAATAAACTAATTTCCTTATTAAAGGAAATACAAAATATGAGTTGTCCTCCCACTTGGACTAGAGCACAAAAATACATGAAGGATACCTTGGTTTATCCTTATTTAAATAATACAACCAAGGAAAGGTTATAAATTCTAACACCCCCCTTTAATCTTTACTTGGTGATTTTACAACAAGGGGTATTAAACCCAGAATTACAACAATCTGCAACTTGATCTTCAAAATAAGGAAATAAAGTGTTGTCTTCAAGTGTGCAAGTAGTCATTTGTATGTTGAACATGCATCTTTTGTAGAGACAAGAGAAGTGGATGGGTCCTTTAAATGTATTCAATTGGAAGTATAACCACATCTTCAAGTAGTCTTGTGATTCATAGGATTTGTGTAAATGAATTGATGTCTAGAATTTTCCCTGATGGATCATGTGAAACATAGAACATAGAAAAACCACAAGTAGAATTCCCATAGTTGGGATCTACCCTTGATACAAATCAGTACACTTTTGGAAAGAAGCATATTGTATGCACCCTAAAATGGTCGCCTAGACTTTGGGCCCCATTTATTTGATTTATCAATCCTGAATCATTATTTTTCAACAATATCAATCTCTTGATCAAATCCTAATTCCGATCATATATTGGATTTTTATCCTTGGGCTAACCATTTATCCTAAGTCTTTATTTGATTAAAAGGAATATTTCCTCCCTTTTTGATTAAATAAAAAGCCCACCTTTCCTCTTATCCTAAGTTGCACAAATAAAGCATTATTCCTATTTTATAAAAAGGGAAAAAGCACTTTTTGTCTCACATGAGGCTCAAAAGTCAACACTTCACTCTCATTGGAGGATACTTGTGCACATGGATTGCTCCTCTTTCAAGCTCCACCACTGATTAAGACTTTTTGCCTCTTAATCTCAATGGTCCATTTCACCTCATTTCTTATAAAAGGAGAGCTCTCTCCTCCATTTGCATATCCACTTGTTTTATGCTAATGTTATGCTGCAGGTTTTAGGTACATTTGGAGCTTTTGAGGATTTTGAAGACTTGCTTCATTGCATCATCTAGTTCATATTTGCTTTCATAGTTGCATGATAATGGCATTCTTAGTGTAGATTTCCTTTTATGCAATAGAATAAGCTCACATAGTCTAAATAGGAAGGCTTGGTAATACTTGTTCTTTCCTTTCATAGCATAGTTTGTACTTTCCTTTCATAGTTTAGATTGCATCTTCATATAGCTTGCATTGCATTTGCATATAGTGATTCTTGGAGATATTGGCATTGTTTCCCTTGTCTTCACTTGAATCTCTCATTGTGTGGTTAACTAGCAAGGTCACAAGCTTGTAGCTCTAGCTGAGAGCAAACACATTATAGTCCCTTGCAACTCCATGCATAGAGAGCTATGAGCCGCTTTGTGAAGCCTCACTCTTGAGCAACCTTGCATGTAATGGTTCATAGAAGTGCACCATTTTAGTGTGTACATTTATGGCACCCACCGTGGGGTAGAGTAGATAGGCTTTGTCCTTTATTTCATTTGCATTTTTGTCAATTTTTGGATTATTTTTTGGAAATTTTGCAGTTCTAGTTTTCTGTCTTAGAATATCGCGCGATACTTCTCAGTATATTGCGCGATATACCTTTATATAGCGGTGCGATACTTCGCGCTTGCTACAAATATCGCCTGCCTTGAAGAGAAATATCGCGCGATAGTTCACCCTTTACGGAATATCACCCGACCTGCCTGGAGTATATCACCCACCAGTACTGAGGTATATCGTCTGGCATAAGGAGAAATATCGCGCAGACTAAAAAGTATCGCCCCAGTATAGTGCGAAGTATCACGCGATACTGGTGTTTGGACTGTGTTTGTACCCGACAGTGAGCTATTTTTGAGCTATTTTATCTATCTTGCAAGTTTTGGGTTCTTAGCTATCTTTTTGAAATTTTCTGAAATTTCCAGTGTTTTCAAATTCATGCCTCTCAAAAATGGGTGCCCATTTTTTTTTGAAATTTTGCAAATGGTATCAAAAGTTTAGGTGTGATATATCATTGGAAAGGTCTTTCTGAGCCTAATCCAACCATGATGGTTTCATTTTCAGATTTTATCATTTGATTAGTTATTTTTGCAGATTATCTGATTTTTCATGTACTAATCATTAGTAGATTTTGGATTTTGATTCTGCTAACTCTTGTTGGTCTAACAAGTTGTGGTTGTAGGTGCTCTCATTACTTGAAATTTGTCAAAAGAACACATGTCAAAGAGGGCTACTAACAGTTTTTGTAGGGCTGCCCAAGCATAAATACAAAAAAAACAAAAAAAAAACTTGCTTGTTTATTTGCTTTCCTTTTAAGTGTGGCAAAAACTAGTTGTTTCATTTATTAGGCACTTAAGATCTTGTTGTAGGAATTCTTGGGTGGTAGGAGAAGTATGCTCTTCACCATTTTGGTGAACCAGAAAATCTTGACCCATCTTTAAATTTTGAAAACAAGAGGGTAAATGAACTTTGCTTGGTGTGTTTGGGAGAGATTCTTGAGATAGGGGAGTATGCTCTTCACCCTTGTGGTGAACCAAAAACCTTGAACCTCAAGAGTTGATCCACTTCTTTGTTTAGTTTAAGATCTTTTAGCGGGCCTGCTCTTGAGCAATCAAGAGGAACGACTCAAGTGGGGACAACCTTGTCATCATTTTCCTTGGTGGAAAGTGATTCCAACTCACTATAATCTCAAGGCTATCAAGGACACCAAAAACCTTGGTAGACATAAAACTTGTCTTCGTTTGATGTGAGTAGCTCATGGGATTGCGACCATGGGGAAAGCATGGGGCAAGAATGCTTAAGGTACTCTTAAGGCCACGAGGTCCTAGTCCTTCATGAGGAGCAAGAGGGGTGTTATGAACGGAAGCCCTTATTAAGAACCATTAGATAGAAGCCACCTATTTTAGCCGCTTATCTTCTTAGTGCAAAGATTGATCCAAGTGGACTAACCCGGATCACCCCAAGATACTCACCATATGTGTCCCTTTGGTTGTGTTGTTTGGCACTTCCATGACAAAGCCAATATCTCTTGTGGGCAACCACTTGGTGTGAGGCAAGGGGGCATCAAGTTGTGGGCTAAGTTGGTAAGTATTGAGCCTTGACTTTTTAGGATAGATTTGCTTGAAGTGTCTTCGATTGTGTGATACTAGTGTAAACATTCTCAACATAAAAATAATCGGTAGCATTCATAGGGTGCAATTTTATTTTTGATATCACAAGTGTTTGTCTTGGCAAGGTTGTTTTTGCCCTTGTTTCAAGTGTTTGAAGACATGTTTGATCCTCTACTGTTTGCAAACCTATCCAAATGATGTTGAATTTGTGATTGAAATCAAACATTTTCACCCTCACATTTGGAAACTTGAAATTAGACCTTAAAAACTCAAAATTTTGCACAAATTGGTCAAGATCAACATCAGTATCACATTGGCCAAAGAGAAATATCACATTAGAAGGTTGTTCTTGGTGAGAAAGTTTATCTCTAAAATTATGAGCTACATTCTTGGGAAATTATCGTACTCTTATTGTCCAAATAATTTTCATTTAATCTCAATTTCAATTATATTTTGGCCTAGCCCAACCTCCTTGTTCAAAAGTGCAAGGGTAGTCACCCTTTGATTTGAAGCACCTCTTTGACAGTGTTGGTAAAGCCCCTGCTTCTATCTTTTCATTTCTCTTTGGACAATAGCGAACTTTGATTATCCTAGTTTGGTGTTGACATTTTGTGAGGTCATCCTATTACCAGTCTTCCTTGGTCAGTCCAGATCTTAGATCCTAGGTGTTGTCATGTTGCTCAACATCTCAATGAACATTATGGTATCAATTGCACAAGATGGCTCTTAGTCTTCTTCTTTCTTCTCCATTTCCCATGCTCTTCTAAAGTCTTCTATTCCCGTGGGAAATTCTTCTTCTTCTTCTTCTTCTTCTTCTTCTTGATTCTTTTCCTCTTATTATCTAGTCTACTTTCTTCTATTCATCTATTCATTTCTTCCTATGCTTGATTTCTCCTCTTTTGGAACCATGAATCTTAACTATCTAGCCTTGGAACCTTTATTAAGAATAGATGATCTTGAGCTCATTGACATATTTGAAAAGTGTTGTTCCTCCAAAATTCTCATGAGTGATGAATTTATAGCAAAAATAAAAGAAAAGATGTTTAAATCAGATGCCTTTGCTAGAATCATAAACATGATCATATCACAATCTTCTTCTCCCAAACATTCTTCATCATCTAAATCTTCTCATTCTTCTTCACCTTCCAAGTCTTATCATGACTCTTCTAGACATCATTCTCATTCTTCATCTTCTAAGTCTTATCATGATTCTTCTAAACACTATTCACATTCTTCATCTTCCAAATCTTATCATGACTCTTCTAAACATCATTCAAATTCCTCATCATCCAAGTATTCTTCTTCCACTAGGTCTTCACCTTCCTCTTCTTCACAATCTCATTCTTCTTCTACTTCTCCTAAGAGTCTTACTTCTCTTCAGAAGACATACCATAAAGAGCAACATGATAGTCCTTGTGATGTCTCTTCCACAAAGAGTGACACACCTACCTTTGATGACTATGATGACAATGATGATGGACAATGTAGCAATACTTATGGCACCTCTATTCCTAAGAGTCCTCGTCGTCGTGTGCTTAGGCTTACTAAAGGGTCATCCTATTGGATAGATTGTGATGGTGATCCATATGATTCTGATTTTGAGAGAAATTATGATATTTGTTGTGAACAATATGATACATCTACTTCTATTGAGGAAGAGAAAGCTTTCCATGCTGATTATAAATGAAGATACTATGAGCATGTCTTGTCTAAAAACTCTCATGTTGAAAATAAAGATTACACTCTCCAGCAAGATCATGTTAATGCTGAACCTTTGTCTTGTGATGGTCCCCTTCCATCCTCTACTTCCTCCAATATCCACACATCTCCTAAAGCTGCTAAGTCTTCCAAATCTTTCACAAAGCCTTCAAGGAGCCTTAAGAGAACAAATCCTTCATCCAACAAAGATCCTAATGCTTTCCATGTGGTTCCCTATAGTTATCCTCAAGGGCCACCTCTTAAAGATACTCAAGATAACCTTCACTTGGCTGCAAATACTTTCAATAATGTCAAACCTAAAGAGCCTAAGCCTTCATCCGCTATAATGCCTATTTTAGTGATGAAGGGTACTCCCCTTAATACCACAACCACATAAGAGAAATAGAGAAACAACAACAATAATATGCAAGAACAGAAAATTGGCTTCTTATTATCTCCACAAATGTGGAATTACAAAGAATTACAATATGCAAAGCCACATGGGCATTCCCTTACAATATTCTGTAGGACAAAGCCTCGAGTCAATACCTAGATCTACTACCCAGAACTATTCTGAACTCCTAAGACAATAATACAGCCTTCCTTATATAGGCAATTTTCTACCACCTGGGAAGGTTCCAGAATTTAGCCAATAAGGCCGACCAAACTTAGAATTATTTTATTTTACATTTTATTACATCATAGTTGGCTCAAGATAACCTTTGAAACCCAAACAGAAATTTTGAAGAAAATTATTTTTCGCCATTTCGGGTGGCCCAACTTCTGAAGACCATAAGTCATCACCAGTTGACCCGCTCGGCTATTATAACCCCATTTCAGAAATGCCACGAAGCACTCTACAGGCTTGATCGGCGCAAGCACTCATCACCCAAATTTTTGACCTCATCTGGGGCCTCTAAAGCCTTCAAAATTGAGTTCAAAGTTTCTGTACCCTGCTGCCAATACTGAAAATCTTAATATCTTCCAATATACACTTGATCTGGCAATGAAACTTTACTGGCAGACTTATATGACCAAAATGAACCTCCAAGAAAGAAATCAGATCATTCTGAGCACATACGAAAATTACCAAAAATAGTAACTCTCCATAAATAGAAGCTCTGCACAAAATAGCCCTTATTGAATATAAAAATAGAAATATTTTTGGGTGATGCAAGATTGCTCTTACACCCAGGATGCTCCTGCATCATTTAGCTAGTCCTTCACCACCTCTTCCAAAGTCTTCCATACAATCCCAACATGCTTCCTTGTCCTTAGAAGTGGCTCCATGTCAAGAGGACTCTAAAAATGATAAAGAAAAGAATATAAAAAAAGATCAAGATCAAGAACCCTCCATGTCATCCAATCCTTTTCATGATGTCTCTGATCCACTTCATGGTTCTTTTGATCCTCTATGCTCTTTCGCATTTATTCCACCATCTCCTAAGTAAGATCAAGCTACTACTTACACTATTGAGCTTATTGACAATCAAAATAACCTTACTACGCTTGCGCTTTCTAAAGATGATACTTCCATTAAGGTTATTAAAAATGGTGTTGTTACTTCCAATGTTGAGCCTATTGAAAATCTAGAAAAAGTTGATACGCTTATGCTACCCAACAATCATTGTCAAGATCAAAGTCTTCCATACAAAGATCCTTGTCAAGATCGAAGTATTCCATCTTCTTGTTCTACCATTCCATGTTCATTTCCACTTTCTACTCTTCCTAAGTCTTTGCAAGCTCTGAACAATCCTATCAAAGAAGTTGCTCCTATTCAACATGTTCATGATCCTATTGTAAATCTTAATGCTCACTCTAAAGATCCTGATGTCCTTGGTTGTCATATAGATGCTAATGAACTTATTGATTATCCTTTTGCATCTTCCACTTCCATCCTTGGACCTCCTCCGCCACTGCTAAGGGCTTCACATCTTCCTTCCATTTTGGGTCCTTATTTCCCTTCACTTTCCCCTCCTAATTTTTCTAATTCGTCATCCATTTTGGGTCCTTATGTCCCTCCATCTCCTATCTTTTCTCAAGATCAACATAGATACATACCCTTGAATCCTTTTCATCCACCCACCCATCTAAACCAGTCGTATCATCCTTCTTCTTCCACAAGTCTCAAGTCTTTTGGAAGTAACTTGAATGTTCAATACAAGAAAAAGAAGCAATACAAGAATCCATCAAAAAAAGAAGATCACCATGTCCTCTCTAATCGACATGGATATATAAAGTCAAAAGAGATATCTAAGAAGAAAACTACAAGACAAGTATGGGTTCCAAAACCCATCATTGAAGATATTCTCTCTAAATTATCAAAAGGAAATGAAAAGCCTAAGGCTATATGGATTCCAAAATCTCTCTTGAAAGAGTCTCATGTTGAACAAAAAGTGAAATTGACATTCAAGCTTCCAAAGACTTCCACTTCATCTTCTTCCAAAAACATTCTTTCATTCCATGTGCCTAAACCACAACCTCTGCTAACCATTTTCCATATTCCTTCTCGTATTTCTCCATTTACATTTGAGAATTATAACAATTACACCAATCCTCTCTTCAAGGAGTCAAATAGCAATAATGAACCAGAATATGGTTCGCATTCGGACTAGAATATGGTTTATGTTTCCTCTATTTTTCCCATCACCCTTCAAGGTGTGTATTGACGTTGATCTTACCTTTCTTTCCATCTACCTTTTCACATTCCTTCCATTCATTATCCTTCTACCTTCTATCATTTTTTCTTCATTTGCCTATTCCTTCTGCATCTTCTTTTCCCCTTCAGCATCTTTGAGCATATCATTTTGAATCCTTTGCATATCATGGTTTATCCTTTCAAGGAGCATTAGCTAAAAAGCTTGCCTTCTTCCAAAAAAATTTAAAAAATAGAAAAATTCAAAAAATAGCAAAAAAATTGAAAAAAAATTGAAAATGTGCCATGGTGAAAACTTGGAAACAGGCACCTTGGTAGAAAAAGTAAAGAGAAATAAATTCATCCTATGGTGAAAACCACTCTCTTGTGGCACCTTGGATAAGTACCGTGATGAAAACCTGACAATCAGGCATCATGCATAGTTCTTCTACATATTTCATCCATTCCATCTTTGATCTTGACAAGGTTGAATTATACACAAACATTTGGCTATCTTGTGAGCTATCTTACAATGGTCTTGCTTTCATTCCATTCATGTCTAGCTTTCATTTTCCTTCATTCATTCTAGCCTTTCGCTATCCTTTTCCCCTTTGGTCTTGATCTAATATAAAAAAAGAGTAAACACGATGCTATGAAGCCTCTTGACATATCTACTCCTTTGGACTGCATCCCTTCCTTCTTTTGTAGTGCACTTTTGTGACTTATCTTATGTTGGCCTTTCATTACTTATCCAAATGTGTTTTTCATGAAAAATTTTCCCTAGCTGAGGTACTCTTGAGGAGTTTGCTTTTGAGGATTTCTTCCCTTCATTCTCTTTCATTCTCTTATCCTCCATCTCAGTCACCAGCTTGCTAATCCCTCTTGTTCCCCACCTTACTAGACATTGGGACTGCATGATGTGATCTTGCTTAAAGAGTTTGATGCCTATTTCTGTCTGGGGGTATCCCTTGTACATATTTTATGGTCCTGAAAAAATACCAAAAAAATTGATATATGATGCTGAAAAAATCCTAAAAAGCATAAAATGTCTTGAAAAAATACAAAAAAAAAAAATTCAAAAAATTCAAAAATTCAAAAAAATAGAAAAAAGTGCCTTGGTGAAAACCTAGCAATAGGCACCTTGGTAGAAAAAATCCCAAAAAAGAGAAAAAATTGCAATAAATCCAAGTGGTGAAAACCTGGAAACAGGCGCTACTTGAGGCCTTTGTACTCCTATTTGTTAGCATGCGTCTTCGACACTTAGCCACTTCCCATCATGCCTTGACCTTATTTGGCTTAGTCTAGAATTGGTCTTTGTCTTTGTCTAGGGGGCATAACTGTTAGCATTGGTCTTTTAGGTGCGTTTGTCTCTTGGGGCATTTCACAACAGGTGTTTTTCAACACCACCCCAAAATAGTGTTTTTCAACACTACCCTTGCGTTGAGTGTTTCTTAACACTTATCAGGTGCCTTACCCAACAGTCTCGTATGATGTGATATTTCTCACTAAGCAGATATGATACTCAGAATTTGACTCTATGACCAACACACATGCACTTAAACAATCAACTTGTTAAGATATGTTGACTTTATTTTTCTTTGTGTGCTGTCTATGAGGATTTCTTTGATGAGTGGTCTCCCCCTGAGAAGTTTTCGATGATGCATAGCTAGAAGACTGAGGGAATGAGAACATGTTTTCTTTCATTATCTTCTTGTGGGTATATTTTGTTGATACTAACTATCATGAGCATTTATGCTGGTCTTACTTGACCCTATGGATTGACAAGGTATTATCCTTGACTGTTTTGTGACTACATGCTTTTAGTTATCCTGACTTTCATGTGTCTTGATACAAGCATAATCTCGCCATATCAAACTTAGGTAATCTCACTGCACTAGTCATCTTGACCTACATGTCTTTGATGCCTAGGTGAGATTTCCACATTTCTATCTGATAAAGATCATATTCATATCCACATAGTTATGCTAGTGTGCATTGTATGATCTTAAGACGTTACCTAATGCTTGATGATGATAATTAGATGTCTATAAGTATTTTGACCTTGCAAGTTAACCACTTTCATATTAGCTTGCATTTTTAGGGTCATGATAGTCTAGTTTTGCATTTCTTGCATATGGAGAGAGCTCTCTTTTTTTTTCATCTTACGTGGACTTGTTGGTCAACTGTGCTCATTTTTTGATTCTTCTTGATCATATCTTTCATTTCTGGTCTTTCATATCACATCATTTTCTATCCATTTTCGGACTCGAAATCAAAATCTGAGTCGCGTTTCCAAATTTTCCCTTTCTTCTGAGCAGTTGATTGACTTTTTAAGGCATAATTTGATTTTCGGTGGAATTTCTTCCTTCCATGTCTCTCAAATTTTCTAGTCTTTCATCCACTCTATTTCTAGTCTTCTATTTCTATTCTTCTACTTCCTCACTGGGGCATGTTTCATTGCCTAATGGTTAACCTATTGACCTTTACATTCGATTGTGATTTCCTTCTAATTTGATCAAATCCTTATCAATTTTTTGTTCTCCTCTCTACCTGATTTTGATTTCAATTCTGAGGGGGCAGTACCTATGGGATTCTCATCCCCAATTGCTTGATTTTCCTGATTCAGACATCTTTTGTGAGCTGTCGCTCAAATTTAAGATTCTTATCTCTTACTTTGAATGTGATCCCGAATCGACCTCATGTTCAAAGGCCTTTGTTTATGTTTGTCTAGGTGTGATCCTGAATCGACCTCACATCTGAGTTGTTTTGTGATCCCAAATCGATCTCACATTGCAACTTCATTCTTTGACTACATGTGTTCCCAAATCGATCACACATTAGTCAAAGAGGGGCAAATGTATGCACCCTAAAATGGTCACCTAGACTTTGGGCCCCATTTATTTGATTTATCAATCCTGAATCATTATTTTTCAATAATATCAATCTCTTGATCAAATCTTAATTTCGATCATATATTGGATTTTTATCTTTGGGCTAACCATTTATCCTAAGTCTTTATTTGATTAAAAGGAATATTTCCTCCCCTTTTGATTAAATAAAAAGCCCACCTTTCCTCTTATCCTAAGTTGCACAAATAAAGCATTATTCCTATTTTATAAAAAGGGAAAAAGCACTTTTTGTCTCACACGAGGCTCAAAAGTCAACACTTCACTCTCATTGGAGGATACTTGTGCACATGGATTGCTTCTCTTTCAAGCTCCACCACTGATTAAGACTTTTTGCCTCTTAATCTCAATGGTCCATTTCACCTCATTTCTTATAAAAGGAGAGCTCTCTCCTCCATTTGCATATCCACTTGTTTTATGCTAATGTTATGCTGCAGGTTTTAGGTACATTTGGAGCTTTTGAGGATTTTGAAGACTTGCTTCATTGCATCATCTAGTTCATATTTGCTTTCATAGTTGCATGATAATGGCATTCTTAGTGTAGATTTCTTTTTATGCAATAGAATAAGCTCACATAGTCTAAATAGGAAGGCTTGGTAATACTTGTTCTCTCCTTTCATAGCATAGTTTGTACTTTCCTTTCATAGTTTAGATTGCATCTTCATATATCTTTCATTGCATTTGCATATAGTGATTCTTGGAGATATTGGCATTGTTGCCCTTGTCTTCACTTGAATCTCTCATTGTGTGGTTGACTAGCAAGGTCACAAGCTTGTAGCTCTAGCTGAGAGCAAACACATCATAGTCCCTTGCAACTCCATGCATAGAGAGCTATGAGCCACTTTGTGAGGCCTCACTCTTGAGCAACCTTGCATGTAATGGTTCATAGAAGTGCACCATTTTAGTGTGTACACATATAATATGTACCATAAAAAATAATTCAACTTTATAGAATCAATGAAAACTTTAGAATGAGATTAATCATGAGCAATCATAAAAAAGTGCAATGTAGCTTAACATGATATCAAGATAAACCAGATGCTTAAAGTGAGGTATAATAATCATTATCAATGCTCTAATTAAAGAAACATACTAATGCATAAATGACCACAGACAAGGCCAACTACTGAAACCTGCATCAATATTGGATCAATCACATAGATATAGACAGTCCATAAATGAGTCATCTCAGTATAAGTAAATGGGTCTCGACTCCATCACCTACATGACCCACGATCTAAGCAATGAAGAATGCAGTACATTATCACATTAGTAGAATTTACATAGAAATCTGAGAGAGGAAAAGATAAATTAGTAGAACATGAAACTCAAACATCAAATAAACCCATGACCTGAATTGCCAAACATGTCCACAATCATGAACTAGAATCAAGGAGCCATTAAGGAGATAAAAAGAATTTAAACCAGCATAAATGTAACAAATATTGACATATGCTAAATAATAATTTGAACTAAGGATTATGAGTGTGAAAAACATATTTCCTTCCAAGTATAAGAGATATCTAACAAATTTCAAGAAAGATTTCAAGTGCACCATCCTCACTGCGAGGGAAAAAAAATAACTAATGGAACAAGTTGATAAACATGAACTGAAGTAAGTGCATCCTAGTACGTCTTACAAATGGAACAAGTTGATAAATATCAACTGAATAAGAACATCCTAGTGTAACTTACAAATGGAACAAGTTGATAAACATCAACTGAGTAAGCGCATCTTAGTGCAACTTACAAATGGAACAAGTTGATAAACATCAACTGAGTAAGTGCATCCCAATGCAACTTACAAATGGAAAAAGTTGATAAAGATCAACTGAGTAAGCACATCCTAGTGCAACTTACAAATTGAATCAATGGATCAAAAAGAACTTATAAAAGATGAAACTTAGTGCAAAATAATAGATCATGTATAAAATCTGATAGCACTTCATGCTAAATAATGAAATCAATAATAATCCATAGGAAGACAATGTTGTAAGTTTACTCATAATACTTGAACAAATTAAATTTTAGCATAAGAAATGACATTGTTTTCTTTGGATCAATCATATATCATTTTCCTTCTTAAAATAATAGTTAGATCAATTATATGGTACATATCATATTGGTCCTTAAAACAAGAGTTAGAACAGCTATTATCTTCTACGAAGAAAAGGTGACAATATTACAAAAAGAAGAAAACAAGGCTATCTTGGAAAAAAAATACTTCATTTATTAAATAAATTGAAATTTTTTTAAAGTGAAAATAATCCTCTTATTAAAAAAGCTAATACAAATTCATTAGATAAGAACATAAAATCATATATGAACTAATATTAAACTTGAAACATTTTAAAATTAAATAATACATTTAAAATGTCAAAAAAAATAAATTAAATGGCTTTGATCTTTTAAAAACTTTTACAAACATTAATAAAGTTTATAATAAATAAATAAAAGAAATTAATGAGCATCTATTTTTAAAAACTTTTTACCAAAGTCCTTAAATTAAAAGACTTTCCTTTTAAAGAAAAAGCTTCATGTAAAAATAGTAATAAAAAGATTTTAAAAGAACTTTAAGAAATAAAATTTAAAAAATTAGGAGAAGGCTTTTTAAATATAAAATTCATTTTAAAAAAAAATTTAAAAATAAAAAACTTTAACCATACTTAAGTCCAAAATAACTTTTGGGGAGAAAGAATAGTAAAGAGTACTAAATGAGAGTTCAAAATATAAAACAAAGTGCACATTCTAAGGTATTTTAGAAATTGAAATGTGCAGATTTCAAATACAACAATAGTTATAATTATTAATGGAGCTAAAAAAAACATACAAGGTGCAGGAGGAGGCAATATGAAAAAATTATTAAGGAATAATATTTATGAAACTATTAGTGCAACAACAGTTGAAAGAATTGGCAGCCAAACATAATGATTAAAAATAAATAAATGACTTAAAGATTTTAAAAATTAATAAATTGAATCAAAAGTTTTAATGAGTTAACAGTAGTAATTAGGAGTATAAAAGAATGAGTTAAAAAGATTAATCGTAATTTAACCAAAAAAATTATTTTAACAATAAACTTATTAGAATTAATGAAGCAAAATAAAACTTTAAACTAAATTGAAAAAAATTAATAATATGTATTCAAATTAGTATCAAACTTGTTAGAAATAGGAAATACTGAGAGGGGGGGGTGAATCAGTATTTCACAAACTTTTACTTTTGCCCACTTATGGATATAACAGATTACTTTAGTTCATACAAAGCATAAGAAACTAAATAGCATACATAACAGTAAATGTAAAGAACTCATAACACGTGATATGTTCTCAAGGAAACCCTGGCCAAGGGAAAACCCTAGTGGGGATGGTACCCACAAAGATCCACTAATCAAAAGATATCCAGTTAAGGATGTTGACCCTATTAGGAGCCTATTACAATCATATAGTGTATCAATCCTGGTTAAGGGACTATAGGCCTTGTTAGAAGCCTCAACCCTGTTAGGAGTTGTAGATACAAAACCTAATTACCAGATGAGCTCAGTGCCCAAACAATTAATACAAATGTTTACTGATTACAATATGGTATTGCTTACAACTTCACATCAACAATTTTCGCTGCTATCACAAGTTACATATATTACATGTTACATTTCAAGTATGCTCGGTACATCTTTATTTATACAAGATACAAACATAATATATTTCTCTTGTCAGCTTGCATATCTTTATCCAAGATTAAACATCTAGGATGTCATCTCTTTATAATATTAAGTCATTATTTTGACAAGCAAAATAATCCCTTAATTCATTTACAAGTTCTGTCTTCAAAACTGCACTGTCGGCTCTACTCTGTCATTGTAAAATAGTGATAAGTTTGTCTGTACTATCTATACTCTTTTGTGCACTAAGATGGGGTATCCTTAGACACCATAGAGTCTATGTTCAACTGCGCAAACTCTGATCATGCTCTAGTGAATGTCGCCAAAACAAACTGTATCGGGTGCTCTGTCAAAATCAATGTTTCATACTTAGACAATTTTAGTCTGCAATCTTCCATACTTACTTTCCAGCTTATGCGCTCTTCATAGAAAACATATGTTTCCATAATGACAACATTCATGTACATACCTCAGCCAAATTTCCAACAATCTCCCCCTTTGTCATTGGTGGCAACATATGAGAAAATTGGCTAAGTGTACAAGTCAAAATCTCAAAATTGCATCAAAATTGTGGCCATAGTATAAAATAAGTATACTATCCTTATATCTCCTCAAAATATACACATAATCTATAAAACTTCATAATAATCCATAGAACTCCCCCTATGAGTATCCTTCCTTATCATATATAGACAATTTTCTAAGTATCTCTCTCCCTTTGACAACAATGACAAAATAAAGGGTGGAAAGGGATATACAAAATTTGTGTCAAAACTTTTACCTTATTGTCTTATTGCAAAGCTGGTAGGCTTGCAACACAATCTAAAAAATCTTTCTTCCAAGTCTCAAAATATTTCTCCCATGCCTTCTTTATTGATTCTGCTACATTGAGTACAGTACTCAATCTGACAAGCTTGGAGGGACTCAAAATTGAATTTCTGAAATGTTGTCTTAGCAGTAAGACATTCATCTAGCTGCTCTTCGATTATGGTCAACTTGATTGAGACATGCTCTCTCAAGATGTTTATTCTGATAGATTTCTTATTTTTCTCATCATTTAAAGTCCTTATTTCATCACATAATTTTCTAATCTTATTCTCAACTGTTCTGATCTTCATGTTTAGGCTAGCCAAAATTTTTGTCTCTACTACAATCTCATCTTGCTTCTCTTTTATCTTCTTCAATTAAAATATTTTCAGACTTTGTACACTGAATGTACAAACACTTTCCAGTCTCAAGATGTTTCCTTAAGTCCTTAATGTGTCTATCAAGGCTATCAATGTCATTCTTGATATTCTGACTTATGTTCTGCAACATCTCAGCTTCATAAGCTACCCGAGCCTTAACCTTAGCAATATCAGTTAAATTAGTGAATTCAACATCAAAAGATTTAATTACCATCTTTTCTCTTTCAAGTGGATCTAAATCAAAGACTTTTGTAGATATGACACTTTGTAGCTTCTCAATCAAATCTTTTAGACTACCTTCAAAATTCTTAACTTTCTTATTCTTTCCAATAATTTTATTTAAAGAGGTGATCAAATCTATTTGATCATTGTCATCAACTTCCTTACTCAAATCTTCAATTAATGTTTCTATTCCTTTCTCCTTTCCATTCTTAGGAGTAAGACTGATGTCTTCTTGTGTTTCAGTAGGTGTATGGGCCTCTGTTTCCATTTGTACTTCAGTATGTGTAGACTCTGTTTCAATATTCTTTTCTTGCTCTCCCAAATCCAAATTGTCAACAATGTTATCCAAACTATTGAGTACCACATCATCTGAATCTAAAGTAACTTTAGTTCCTTCAATGTCCATAGATTTTGTGCCAATGTTTATGGAAGAAAAGGGAATATCTTCAACTTCAACTACCTCTACTGGTTCTACAACTGATTGATCTTTTACCAAGTTTTCTAGCACTTGCACAATTGCCTGTTCAGTTTCAGTCTTTACTTTCTCATACTATCCTCCCATTATTTGTATAATTCTTCTTTTGGTTCTCAATAGGGTCTCAAGTGGCTTGAGGATCTGTTTAAGATGGTCATCATCTCTTAACTCATAGAACTATCTAATCACATTCTCTCTCATTTTGGTATCTTCTTCTTGTGCTCTCATCTTTCTTCTCATAAGTCTGTTGTACAAATCTTTTGGTATCTTTCCATGAATAGTATCAAATTTCTTGTTAGAAAAAATCATATGTGTAACCATTCCATTCTCAAGATTCAATCTGTCAGAGGATCCATATAAATCATAGTATTTATTCATTTTGGTAAAGTCTCCATGCTGCATTATATCTTCATTAACTCTTTCTATCCTTGGTTTCCATGATTTCTTCTTTGTTGTCACTTTATCATCTTTTATTTCAGTAACTCTTCTAGGTACTAGTGGAACAATTGTTTTCTATCTTTTTCCTGGTCCTGAAGCACTTGCCTTCATTCTTTTGCTCAGTGCTGGGGAAAAGGGTTTCTCTGTCTAACTGATTCCTTGTTCCTTCTCAGGTTCTTCAACCTTTACCTTTACTTTAATAGGTTCTGCACTAGATGCCAAAGGTGGGACTGATAATATCTCACTTTGCCTTATTGCTTCTGCAGTCTTCTTTGCAATATCAAATTCCTGCTCACTCATACCTGATTCTATAAACCTACAACCATAAATCTTTTTGCGACCTCATGAAACACAATATTTCTTTTTGTGCACTTAACCATAGCATCAGTATAACATAACAAACCTTCATCTAACTGCACAAAACTTAACTCATTCAAAATCTAACTCTATGCTAATTCTAAGTTCCTAAACTACAATAAATTTCCATAATTCCAGTGCTTAAAGAAGGGTTAGGTAAAGAATCATTCTTACCTTTAGATACATTACCTTCCTGATTACCTTCAATGCTGAATATACCTCCTTGATCTTTGCCTTTAAGAAATTTTACTTCATCTTCATTGCTACAACAACCTTTCTCTTTGTTTCCTACATTTTCATTCCTTCTTCAATAGTTTCTAGGGTTAGAGTTATGATGATAACCTCCATTGTTCATTCTACAAAATCTTGTTGTGTGTCCAATCTTGTTACATATCTGACAAGTGATTCCATTGGTTCCATATCTAGGTATTTGCTGATTGATTTGTGTCCTGCAATTTCTAGTAATATGTCCAATTTTGTTCCATCTGAAACATACTATTCCATTTCCTCTTTTCATGTCTTCAGTTGATCTCTGATCTGCATTGTTAGTATTTCTAGGCATTCTTCTATTGTAATTATTCTCAATAACTTTAGATCTTCTACATTCAATAGCTCTATGTCCAAAACCATGACAATTATAACAATAACCATTTAGAGGTTTGAATTGTTTACCTATACAATCTCTCTTCATATGATCAATAGTATTACAAGTAAAACATCTACCTTTGAATTCTCTTTGAATACCTTTGGATGATTCTTCTTGCTTCGGTGGTTCTTCTTGCTTAGGTGCATCTTCTTACTTCGGTGATTCTTCTTTCTTTGGTGCATCTTTTTGCTTCAGTGATTCCTCTTGCTTTGGTGCATCTTCTGATTTGTTCTCATCTAACTTCTTTTCTTCACTGCTTTCACATTCATTCAGATTTGGTTTCTTGCTTTCACTAACTATCTTCTATATGTTAAATCCAAGACCAGTTTTGTCATAAAATGGTTTTCTATAAGATACTTGCTTATCAATTTTTTCACTATTTGAATATAGCCTTTCAAGTTGTTGTTTAGATTGAGTCAATTCACCTTTCACAATTTTGTTGTATTTCTCAAGTTCATCATACTGCAGTTTGACTTTATCAAATTTAGATGTTACCTTGCCAAGTTTAGATTTCACATCTTCATTTTCATTCTTTAAACTTTCATTTTCAGATCTCAAATTGTCATTTCCATCTTTCAAGCTAAGCTTCAGATTTGATATCTTCAATTCATGTTTAAGGATCACATTTTTTTTTTCTAAATCTTCACAATCTTCAACAAGAATTTCAGATTCCTTCTCATATTTTAGATCTTCTATCTTACCTTTTAATTTGTTATGATAATTTTACTGAAGACAGTGTTAAGCCGATAGGACAGAATATGAAGGCAGAGTTGGTAAAGAGTTAAGGGATTATTTTGTTTATCAAAATAATGACTTAACAATATAAAGGGATGAAATCCTAGATTTTAGCTCCTGGATAAAGATATATGGAAGCTGACCATGTAAAGTTATTATCCTTAATAACTTGTATATATGTAATATGTAATTGTTAAGAAGAAGATATATGTGGTAATATTGTAAGGATATGATGCGAATGTAAGAGCAGCAAAAAGATATTGATGCAAGCAGCATAAGGTTATATACCTTAATCCATTTTGTAATAAGTATACATTGTACATTACTTGTTTGGGTAGTGGGCTCATCTGGTAATCAAATTTTGTATTGACAACTCCTAACAGGGTTGAGGCTTCTAACAAGGCCTATTGTCCCTTAATTAGGACTAATACACTATAAGCTTGTAATAGACTCCTAACAGGGTCAACATCCTTAACAAGATACTTTTGATTAGTGGATCTTTGTGGGTACCATCCCCACCAGGGTTTTCCCTTGGCCAGGGTTTCCTCGAGAACATATCATGTGTTATGAGTCCTTTATTTCTATTGCTATGCATATTGTTTAGCTTCTTATGTTATGCATATATAAAGATAATCTGTTATATCCATAATTGGGAAAAAGATAAAGTTTGTAGAATACTAATTGACCCCCCCTCTCAGTATTCCCTATTTCTAACAATTGGTATCAGAGCTTAGTTACTCAGAGAAGAATCATTCAAGGAAAGCCTAGCAACTTGAGTAAGAACTCTATGGATATGGATCAACTATAGAAAAATCTTGAAGAATCTCTTGAACAGATTGATATGCTTACTAATGAAAGAAACACTCTGAAAAGGAAATATGATGATGTAAAGAACCTTATTGAGAAACTAAAAAATAAGGTAGAAGATCTAAAATCTGAAAAGGAATCCAAAATTCTTATTGAAGATTGTGATGACAATTTAGAAAAAGAAAATGTGATCCTTAAGCATGAATTGAAGATAGCAAATCTGAAGCTTAGTTTGAAAGATGGAAATGACAAAAATGAAGCAAATCTAAGATCTGAGAATGAAAGGTTGAAGATTGAGAATGAAGAATTAAAATCTAAACTTGGCAAAGTAACATCTGAATTTGAGAAAGTAAATTTTCAGCATGCAAAACTTGTGAAATACAATAAGATTATGAAAGGTGAATTGACTCAATCCAAACAACAACTTGAAAGGCTATATTTAAATAGTGAGAAGATCAATGAACAAGTATCTTATGGAAAACCATCCTATGATAAGACTGGACTTGGATTTAATATATTCAGAACAAATGATGAAAGCAAGGAACCAGATTTGAAAGCATAGATAAGAAGAAGTCAAATGAGATCAACAAATCTGATGACACACCTAAAGGAGAAGAACCACCTAAAGAAGAAGAACCACTAAACCAAGAAGAATCACCCAAAGGTATGCAAAGAGAATTCAAAGGTAGATGTTTTGGTTGCAATACTATTGGTCACATGAAGAGAGATTGCATAGGTAAACAATTTAAACCTCTTAATGGTTATTGTTATAATTGTCATGGTTTTGGACATAGAGCTATTGAATGTAGAAGATCTAAATTTATTGAGAATAATTATGGTAGTAGAATGTTTAGGAATACTAATAATGTAGATAAGAGACCTACTAAAGATATGAATAGAAGAAATGAAGTAGTATGTTATAGATGCAACAAGGTTGGACACATTGCTAGAAACTGTAGATCACAATCAATCAGCAAGGACCAAGATATGGGAACAATAGAATTGTTTGTCAAATATGTAACAAGATTGGACATACAGCAAGGTTTTGTAGAATGAACAATGGAGTTTTTCATCCTAACCCTAACCCTAGAAATCATGCAAGAAGAGATGAAGATGCAAGTAACAGACAGAAAGGTTGCTGTAGTAATGCAGATGAAGTGAAGTTTGTTAAAGGCACAGATCAAGGAGACATATTCAACATTGAAGGTAATTAGAAAGGTGAAGTATCAAGTGGTAAGAATGAATCCTTACCTAACCTATCTGTAAGCACTTAATTTATGAAAATTGCAGTAGATTAGGAACTTAGAATTAGTGTAGAAGTAGATTTTTGATGAATTAAGTCTTGCACAGTTAATGTAAGGTATTTTATGATGTACTAATGCTATGGTTAAGAGCACAAAATAAAATATTATGTTTTGCGAGATCGCAAGAATTTTTAAGTTTTGCAGGATAGCAAAAACAACTTTCTAGAAAGAAGCAGCAAAAGAATTGAATGCGATGTCAAATCTAAGTGAGATTGAAGTAATAAAAGGTTATGATCAATGTTATTTGATTATCAAAGTGAATTGAAGTGTTTAGGAGAGAAAAGAACAGAGATTGGAAGCATTTTGCAATGATTTGGTGAAAGATTTGAGCGTCAAATCTACGAAAGCCCTAGAATCACAAAATTAAGGTATTTATCTTGATAGATCTTTGAATCGGTATAAGGAGTTTAAAGTAGTCATGGATGTATCCTTAATTCACAATATCAGAGATAAGAATAGACCTAGAATGAAGAAGGAACTAGTAGAACCCTTGGAAGAAGATGATCCTAGGTTAGCATTATCATCCATACCAGACAAAGTTTTGTATTTAGAAAATGTGAGAAGTTATCTTGGATGCAAGTTAGAAACTGTCAGTGATAGTGATTTTACTAATGAACATCAGAAGATTTACAATCAGGATATGTCATTGAAACAAGGATATGAACATTTGAAAGATAATGAGATTGTTTAGTATGCTTTGAAGTATGAGTTTGACAATGAAGAATGCACTAAGATTATTTTGAGCAGAATTCACAATGGAAAGTTTTGGCTAGAGGATAGAGTGATAGACATTATAGCTGACTTGATTCATGAAGTCATAGGTTTATCTAAAGTTGGTGCTATTCCTTTAAATGAGAAAAATAGTCATAGACAACACAGGTTCATCCTACAATGGCAGAGGAATTGTGATTAGCAAGATCAAGTAACATGATGTTAGATATTTATGCAAGTACCTAACAACTAAGTTTTGTGTAAATTCTAGAGAAGATGATACGATAGTCAGAATGGTGCATATTGTCTATTTAATGTGTGTTGACAAAGTACCAGTTGATATGTGTGAAATTCTAAGAATTTAATTGTTTGAAAACTTGGAGAAGATTAAGAAATCTAAGTATGCACAATTTAAATTTTCATCCTTAATCACATACATGTATTTTCACTCATTGAGAAGATTTTCGTACACCATTGCAAATGATTCAAATGATGGAAAAACTACTATGGAAAGGATAAATAAAGTATATTTGAGACATGTTATTGATAAAGTAAATGAGAGTGCTATGTTAGTAATGAAGGCATTTTAGAACATGGTAACTAGCAGATCAAGAATTCCACAATCACTTGTGAAGAAGTATGAAAATGATATATGTTTCATGGTTGACACTGATTTTACCTATATTGAAGCAGTGGAACCTAGAATTGAGTTCATAGACCCTCTTGGCTATAAGATATCTGAGGCTGAAACAAAAGAATATGTTGGCAGATTACTTAAATGTAAATTGGACACTTAGTGCAGCAAATTTGGAACTTTTGAAGAGAACTTCAACTTGGAAAAAGCTATAACTAAAGAGAAGCAATCTAAGAAGAGAGTTGACAACACTATCAGGAGAATACTAAAAGATACAGGAATGTCAAAACAAGAATTCTTTATAGAAAAATAGACAGCATCAACAATCAGGGATATTGGATAGAAAGAAGTCTTGATTGTACCACCCTTGTCATCTAGTGCAGTACAACAAGAACCTACACAAGTCAAGGTGAAAGTAGAGGAACCAGAAAAGGAACAAGTAACAACTAGATCCACTTCCTCCACAGCTAGAAAAGAGAATGAAAGAAATTGCTACTAGACTAGGAAAGAGACAGAAGACTTTAGTTCAACCAGTACCAAGAGAAATTGTAGAAATAAAAGATGACGACACTACTTTGGTTAAGAAGAAAGCTTGGAAACCTAAAGTTGAAAAGATTAATGAGTAGATTATTGAAAATGGAGACTTTACTAGAATGAATAAGTACTACAGTCTTTATGATTATTCAGACAAAGTTAATTTGGAGAATGCTATTGTGAAGCATATGATTTTTGCAAAAAAGAAATTTGATTCTATTCAAGGTCAAATACCTGATGAGTTGTATAACAAACTTGTAAATAGAAAGAAGAGAGCAATTGAAGAAGACACTAATATCAAAAAGAATCTTGTGAAGAAGCTTTGTGATGTGAGAGATGATGAACACTTGAAGCAAATATTGAAGGCCTTAAGCACCCATTTGAGAACCAAAAGGAGAACCATTTTGATTATGGGAAGTAGATATGAAGAAGTTAATTCAGATACAGAGCAAGCAATAATCAAGGTCATGGAAAAAAATGTTGTAAAGCCATCAGTTGTAGCAGAGCAAGCAGTTGAAGCTGAACAAGAGGATATTCCGTCTCCTTCAGCTATTAACATTGAAGATGAAACTATGAATATAGAAGGTACTAAGGTCACCTTGGATACTGATGACAATGTATTCAAGAACTTAGCAAACATTGTTGACAATTCGGCTCTTGATGAACTGGATAGAACTGAAGAAGTAGAGCAGACTCAATCTATCAGTGAAGAACCTAAGGATACTAAGATTCAAGCATCTATTCCTACCACAAAAGACATCAGTCTTACTCCTGAGACTGGAAAGAAGAAATAAATTGGATCTTAGTTTGAAGATTTAGGAAAGGAAGTTGATGATGATGATCAGTTGGAACTGATCACTTCTTTGAATAAAATCATTGGCAAGAACAAGAAAGTGAAGAATCTTGAAGGGAGTGTGAAGGACCTTACTGAGAAGTTACAAAGTATTGTAACTACACAAATCATAGAGGTAGACCCTTTGGAGAAAGCTAAGAAGGTAATGAGCACTTTTGACAATGAATTCACTAACCTATCTGATATTGCAAAAGTGAGAGCTCAAGTAGCTTATGAAGCTGAAATGCTTTTGAACATCAATCAGAATATCAAGAATGATATTAGCAGTCTTGATATTTGTATCAAGAACTTGAGGAAACATTTGGAGATAGGAAAATCATTGTACATACAGTGTACAAAACTAGAGATTTTGACAGAAGAAGAGGAACATAAGATCAAGTTGAGGGAAGCTGAGATTCAGAATGAATGTAACCTTCTTTCTAGACCTAATGTGAAGGTATGTGATGTTGAAAAGAAAGTTAGGAAGCTTTATGATGAAATAAGAATATTGCAAGATGAGAGGAATAGAAAAATGAGGAGACTCACTCTTTTGAGAGAACACATCTCTATGAAGTTGAGCATCATTGAAGAGCAGTTAGAAGAATGTCTTACAACTAAGACATCCTTTCAGAAATTCAAATTTGACAACCTCCAAGCTTGTCAAATAGCAACTTATGGACTGAGCACATTACTCAATGTGGTAGATTCCATCAAGAATTCATGGGAAAAGGAGATAGAAGCTATGAAAGCTAATTTTTCAGATTGTGTTGCAAACCTACCAGCTTTGCAACAAGAAAATGAAGGTATAATATTTTTGGGATACAATTTTGTAATCCTCCCTACCTTATTTTGTCATTGCTGTCAAAGGGGGAGAGATATTAGAGCAGAAAATTGATATATTTGATAAGGATTGATACTCTTAGGGGGATCATTGTATTAGAGTTTATATTTTGAGGATTTATAAGGATAGTATACATATTCTATACTATGGCCACAATTTTGATACAATTTTGAGATTTTGGCTTGTACACTTAGCCAATTTTCTCATATGTTGCCACCAATGACAAAGGGGGAGATTGTTGGCAATTTGGATGAAGTGAGTACATAGATGTTGTCATTATGGAAACATATGATCCACATGAAGATCACATAGGTCAGAGAGCAAGTATAGCAGAGCTCATTGCAAATTTGTCTAAGTGTAAGACAGTGTTTTCACCAGTGCACCAGGATATAATTTTTGTTTACGATATTGACTGGAGTAAGTTTAGTGCTTGTGCACTTGAACATAGACTCTATGATGAATAGTTATGACCCATCTTAGAGCACAAGTCAGTACGGCATGTATGGAATTAGTTATGATAGTTTTACCGAAGACAGTGTTAAGCCGACAAGACAGAATATGAAGGCAGAGTTGGTAAAGAGTTAAGGGACTATTTTGTTTATCAAAATAATGACTTAAAAATATAAAGGGAAACCATCCTAGATGTTAACTCTTGGATAAAGATATATGGAAGCAGACCATGTAAAGTTATTATCCTTAATAACTTGTATATATGTAATATGTAATTGTAAAGAAGAAGATATATGTGGTAATATTGTAATGATATGATTCGAATGTAAGAGCAGTGAAAAGATATTGATGCAAGCAGCATAAGGTTATATACCTTAATCCATTTTGTAATAAGTATACATTGTACATTACTTGTTTGGGCATTGGGCTCATCTGGTAATCAAATTTTGTATTGACAACTCCTAACAGGGTTGATGCTTCTAACAAGGCCTATAGTCCCTTAATCAGGACTGATACACTATATGCTTGTAATAGACTCCTAACAGGGTCAACATCCTTAACAAGATACTTTTGATTAGTGGATATTTTTGGGTACCATCCCCACTGGGGTTTTCCCTTGGCCAGGGTTTCCTCGAGAACATATCATGTGTTATGAGTTCTTTATTTCTATTTCTATGCATATTGTTTAGCTTCTTATGTTATGCATATATAAAGATAATCTATTATATCCATAATTGGGAAAAAGATAAAGTTTGTAGAATAATGATTCACCCCCCCTCTCAGTATTCCCTATTTCTAAAAAAGATGCAGGTGCAAAGGAGTGGTTGATACCAAGGAGCCAAGACTCATGTGCAGCCAAGGTAGTCTAGGAATTGTTCACTCATTTTGAGAAGTATACACATTCACTTAAAAAATTCTTGACAAAGAATCCAAGAGATCAAGAAAACTCATGTTGAATGGTATGCTAAGCATATAGATTTAGGAAGAGTTTAAACAACAAAAGTTCTCAAAGTCAAATAAACACAAAAATCCTTTAACAAATAATCACAAAGAAACACACTTAATCAAACCTCTTTAAGAGTTTAAACAAACATGCACTTGAATACCGCAAAGCTTCTCAAGAGGCCACACAAATGGAAACAACTATTGGTGCAAGAATTTCTAATACATTTTGAGCATATCTACATAGACAACCATAGGAAATATATGTCTCTATATTTTTTTAAATTAGATGTCTTGTGATCATTTAGAGCTAGTGTAAATGTAAATGGAATCCCTATTTTTCTTGAATAAATATAGAATTTGTAAATGACTATGAATTTTATCTTACATCAATGAAGCTAGTGCTTTTTGGTGATAGGAATAAAACAAGAAATAAATAGCAAGCTGCTCATGCAATAAGGAGATGGAACAAAATAAAGAAAAACCAGACAGACAACTTAACAAGAGAAGCAGAATAAATATGTTTCAATACAAAGTTATTAGATATAATTTAACTTCCTCTTCTTTTTGTATAACTGGGATATAAATAACAGAGATAAATATGTGCAATTGACAACAAAGCTAGATTTAAACCAAGCTAAATATCGAGAACAAAAGATTAGAAAACTGAATAAAAAGATATGGGGTAATAGACATTTTTGTTTGGACAGAAAAAAATAGTCATTTTAAGGGGGTCATAACCTTTTAATGCACTATTGAATTTTGCTAAGATTTTGATATGTTTTAGATAACCTAATTTTCTAGAATCTGATCGAAGTGATCTTTCTAATGTATCTTGGTTTAAAATATATAAGCGACTGAGTGAGGTAATGTCAAAATAGAGATTAATTTATAACAAAGAGTATTATATCAGAGACTAATTTATAACATCAAATATATATCAGAGATAAATAGAGATAAAATGATACATAAATTCCTACAAAAAATCAAATATCTCCCACAAGCACAGAGTTTAGAAAGAAATGAAAGATAGTTAGTTTGAATATTGCAAAATAGATTAGAAAATCCTATGAACCAAAATGAAGATGAAAACTATAGGAAAACTTGTTAGAAAGAAGGTTAGATCCAATAGAATGAGATAAATGAAACCTGTAAACAAGGTTAGAGAAACCATGCAAAACACAAGATTAAATGAAATAACTAAGCTAGGTTTGGTGAAGAACCGACCAAATCCAAAAAAACATTTCCAAAATCTACTCTCTGGCAGCAAGCCTTCCAAAGAGGGTTAGACACTAAAAAAACTAAAATGATAAAAGAACAAGAAAGACCTGAAAAAATATTAGATCAACAAGAAGATCTTGCGCCTTTGAATGGTACCTTCCTAAAAAATACTTAAACAAGGATTAAATAGCTCTGATACTATGTTAGAAGTATGAAAAAATGAAAAGAAGTTAAGGAGAGAACCCAAGAAAGTATAATGCAAGAATGAATTTTACTGTAGATCAAGAATGATATAATTCTTCAATATCAATCACCAACATGAGAATGCTCCAAGAATCCAAAAAATGATCCATGAAATTTTGAAAGGGGAAAGCAAAGAAAACCCCTTGTGTCATTATGAATGAGGTCATAACCTAAAATGAGAGAGAAAGAGAGAGCGAGTTTCTCACTTACAATAACTTCATGATAAGAAATGAGAGAGAGGAGAATCTCTTAAATAAAGATGAAAGAGAGGATTTATAATGTAACTCCCAAGTCTACGAATGTCACCGTTCATAAGTGTGTGTGACAAGTGTCCATATCCTCTTAAGGAGGAATAAACTAATTTCATTATTAAAGGAAATACAAAATATGAATTGTCCTCCCACTTGGAATAGAGGACAAAAATACATGAAGGATACCTTGGGTTATCATTATTTAAATAATGCAACCATGGAAACATTATAAATTCTAACAATTAATCCTAAGAGGGCTAGTCTTTTCCCAGCTCACCCCTTTCCTGAACCCTAGCATGACAATATATAAGACCAAGGTAAGGTAATATGAGGCCTCACCCCAAACCCATCACAACTTTTCCATTTAACATTTTGATAGAACTAGTAATTGGCTTAATGTTTTGATGAATTAAGAGGTTTTACCCTTTTTATAGGGATTTGATTACATTAGATGATGATACTTTATATTTTATGACACTTTACATACTCCCGATGTTGACCCTATGATACATTAGGACTAACATTATGATGACTGATTTAGATGAATGGTGAGATGTTTCAATTTGGGTATACATGTTGATATGAGTTGTATAGGTAAATGATAATCGAGATTTGGACTATGTTGAGATGTGAAATTCCTTGAAGGTTAAAGGTTAGGTGATGAAATATTTTGTTGAGTTTTAGGACATTGTTGTAACTATTACTTGAGGAATTGGTTACTTGATATTATGCCATTTGGATGTTTTTAGAATTGATAAAATTAATGCTTATGTAATTTTGATAAAACTACATCATGATTTATATAAGATTTGGAATGATTAGTGTGACATATGAGCTAATAAGATCATGTTCTTATGATTCAGTTTACATATGTTCATTTGTAAGTTAATGACTAAAATCTATGATGAATTGTTATAGAGACTACAAGGATGTAATTCATGTGTTAGAGAATTTTAATGGTAATCCTGATTCTACATTTTGAATTTTGATGTCTATACTTCTTGAGGTTACTAATGTTTAAATTGAGTGTGTAGGATCATGGCCATGGAATTTTATTAGAGAATCATGACTAACCCCCATGTGAATTTTGTAAAGCCAAGGTTGTGTCTATTGAAGAGACAAAACCTTGTTGTAATGTATTTCCTTTTGTATAGTGTATGGTGTGAATTTTATTTGCAGTTGCATTTATTAAATTATGAAATTAACCAGTGGACTTTCCAAGTGTGTTGTGATGTGTAATGTAGTTCCAATTGGCACACTTGTTGTAAAAGTGATGTGTCATGGAATGTCCACTTGGAAAGCTTGAGGACCCACCTTTTCCCACTTGGTACCTAGCTATGTTCCCCATAAGGACTACTTGATTTGTGAGCCCAAAGTGGAATCATATCCATTGAAATTCGTAGGTGGTCTTAATTGGGGTTTATGAAGGGTCATATGGACACCTAGGGTTAAGTTTAACCTAATTTTGACTATCCCACTTCATATACCTATGGGTTAGGGGATTTTTTTACCATAGGATACCTTATTTAGGCCTTGGGAAGCCTCCACAAAGTTACCTATCCAAGATGGCCGAAACTCAATAATGGTAAGCATGGTCTTGGGTAGATTACATTTCTTGGGAGGGAAAATCTTGTCTACTTTTCATGCCACTATCTTTTAAAGAACCTTTATTTTAGAAATGTGTGAGGGTTTGGGAAGAGTGACCAATAGGATTTCACACTTCTTCTAAGGATTGGGAGAATGGGAGGATTTTGCATTTAGAGGGGAAAATGGAGAGAATTCCTCTCAATCACCCACTCTCTAACTTTAGAGACCACTAAGAGGATTAGGAGGAAGGGGAAGGAAAGAAAAATAGGGAAGGGCTCAAATTCAACATTCATTCCATAACTTCTATTTTCCAGGTTGGTAGCTCTCAAGCTTAATATTTCTTCATTATGGTGTCTTTCTTATGGCTTCTATGAATGAATGAAGACAGTGTTTCTATTTTGTGTTGCATAGTATGGATTATCATTCAATGTTTAGAGTTGAATGTGAAGTAAAAATCTGCATGTATTTTCTTGTCATTGTGTTTTGTTTAAGGGATTTTGTGCAAGGCCATACTCACCCTTGGGAGGGAAGAGTAGCCTTGTAGGTGAAGTGATTTGTCACAACCCTCTTGGTGTAGAGTCTCTCTCCTTGGGAGAGAGCGATGCACCATGGACTATGGGCTCCATGGTAGGATTGTAGCATTGATATGCTTGGGGGTCATAAGGGATTTTGGCCATATTTGGTTGATTTGATTTGGGATGTGAAGATAAGTTATGTTTCTTTTGTATGGAAGAAATGAGAAGTTATGTTGTTTTTTGAATAGAATATTGTTTGCCTTCTTAAAGGCTTGTATTTTATCTTTAGCCATGTCTCCCATTGGGTATTTGGTCCACCTTCACCTTTAGGAAGCTTCATTTCAAGCTCCTTGTGTTAGCCATGGGAGGGTGTATATATGTGTGTATTATGTTTGTGTTGTGTTTCATTTGGTTACATGCATACCTGGGTTAGCATTGGTTCTCCTAGCTCGGGGGTGGCCTTGTAAAGGCCTAGGATGGGAGGTGAGCCTCCATGGCCAAGAAAGACTCCTTGTTTGTAGGTATATGCATTGAAAGGAATGATAAAAGACAATCCTTGGATGAAAGATTTGTCTCTAAAAAAAGAGGATGTCACTTTACTTATTATGATGTAATGTAAGAGTATGTGAAAAGTAGATTTTCATAATCTATGTAATTGGAGAAGTTTGGTAAAGAAAAGGGTCACATTTACATATGGAAATGATGGAAGACTCTATTTTATTATTTTTACCTTGTAAAGTATTTGTTTCCTAGTTTTATTTTCCTAATAGACAATGAAACATATAGAAAAGAGATCTTGAGTAAATATGATTTTTATTTGAATAAGTGGTTTCCTTTTTTATATTGTTTTATGTTTTATGTTTATTTTCAAAAAGAACTAGTTGTTATGTTTTAAGTTGATTGCAAAACAAAAAAAAATAAAGGTTTATTTTATGGAAGATTCTTGAAAATACTTAGTTGTTGTTTTGTTTTCTTCCATATTAGTAGAAGAAAAATATTTGGAAATTCTTACATGTGTGATTTCTTATTGTTTCCACATTCAAGTTTATGTTTTAAAAAAAAACCAATATTCTTGTATATTAGTTAATTTTTGAAATAAAGAATGTATTGCAAAGGAATAATAACTTACTTGCTGATTATCATGTTAAAATGCATTTGAGAAATAAACTAGAAGTAAAGATGATTATGTTCAAATGTTTCATTAGTCCATTATATTATGGAAGTGATGCAATTATTTTTATCAATAAGACTATTTTATTTTACCTTACATCTACTTAGTTATAAAATTTGTTCTGTGTGTGCATGTAAATGTATATTATATTCCTATATATACACATATGTAAATATGATATATATATATATATATATATATATATATATATATATATATATATATATATATATATATATATATATATATATATACACACACACACACACACACACACACACACACACACACACACACACACACACACACACACACACACACACACACACACACACACACACACACACACACACACGCACACATATATATTCACATGTACATAATATATGTATAAATAGTAGATTAATTTTAAAAAAGGGGATATATAAATATATATTTACAGCATGTATATTCCCTTTATAAAAAGACATTTCTTATTAAAAAAATTAAATAACATTAACTAAACCCTTTTTAAAAAAAAAAATTAAAACTATAAAAATTAAATATATATTTAAAATAATTAACCAAACCCTAACCCCCTATAGGGGTAGGGCTGGCTAGGAAAGGCCACGGTCATGGAAGAGCCACAGACTGTGGCATGGCCACAACCATGGCACCCACAACTGTGGCATGCCACAGCCGTGGGGAGGCTACGGACTCTGGCATGACCACATCAGTCGCTACCACAGACTATGGCATGCCACAGCTATGGTATCCACAGGGGTTTGGGGTGGGCTTCGGCCCTCCAACCTTGTATTGTTTTCAATTTTTTTTAACAAAAAATAATAATACAAAAAAAACTAACAACATTAAAAGAAAATAAGAGATTTGGGTTTTGAGGGTTTATACCCCTTCTTTGCATTCAATTTTTTTTTCCTTGAATGATAGACACACATATGAGAATTTATGCATATATACACACAAAGTGTATATATATGAATATACACTCACTGGTGCATAGTTTGTTGCTGCACTCTCCTCCATGAGTTCTTGGACACTTCAAGCTCCAAACCTGCAAGAAAAATGGAGGAATAACTCTAAATTTTAACCTAGGATCTTGGGGAAAGAAAGGGAGGGAGAAAGAAGAGGGAATGGGGAAGAATGAACTTCTTTTTGGAAGTTTCATTTTTCACCCTAACCCTAATTTTGAATTAGAGTTAGGGTAGGGTCAAACCCACCATTTGAAAATTGTATTCCCTCTCTTCCCTTATGTGGGATTTTGTATTTCCCTTTAGTTTAAATTAAATTTATTAGTAGGTTGACTATACTCTATACTTTGGTGAGGGATTTAACTTGGAAATTTTTCTTTAAATTTTATCAAGTTAGATTAATTAATTTGATTTCATTATTGGGTTGTGAATTAATATGTGCAACCATTAAATATCGATGTGATAAGTATTTCTCTACTTTATCAATGAATTAATTATTTTAATATTTAAAATTAAGTTGAAGGGATTAAATGAAATAAATTCTTAGAAAGATTATTATTAACAAAAGATATAATTAATTATTAATTAATCATAGAATATTGGTTGAAGAAATTTTATGACTATCATTAGATTAAAATTAGTTACATGAATACAAAGAAGGGATTGATTAATCGTATATACATATTATATATTGATTTAGATAATTAAGTTTTGTTAATTGGGAGAATATGATTTAGTCCATTTTATTAAATTTGTAATAGGAAAATTTAACCCTAGATGTAATTAAAGCTAGTCAACTTTTAAATTATGAAAACGTGTAACATTAGTTCAACATTTATGCCTTTAAGAAAAAAAATTTGGTGTGTTTTGCCCATAGAATTTGGGCATGATAGGTGAATTGGGCACTAGGATGAGTCATGAGGGTACCTCTGAGTTAACCAAAAAAATAGAAATTGAGTCACTACTTTTTATTGGTGCCTTTGTATTTTCCAATATTAGAGGAGAGAGTCACATTTCTTCATCATGTATTCCCTTTGCAATGATCACAACCTTTAACAATTGTCACCATTCAAAAGAGTTACAACCCCTCACCATTTCTGTCATTTGTGATTGTCACAACCTTTCATAATTTTTCCTTTTGTAGGAGTTACTTATTTTTTTATTCTTTTATTCTTTTTCTATTAATTCTTCGAGAGCTGACCTTGCCTCAACTCACAACTTCATGAAGGTCAACTTTGAAATATATAAGACCAAGGTAAAGAAGGTTAGGAACTGGGATGAGTCATAATTATACCTCTAAGCTAAACATATAAGAGTTACACATTATTGAATGTATCCTTCAAATATAGGCTGACTTAAAAATATCACATTTATGCACATTATTTATAGGCAAGAAATCATAAATAGGACCATAATTCATAAGTAAAAAGAATCATAAATAAGAACCACTATAATGTTTATCCTAACAAATAATACTTCACACCAATTTATAATTATATTCAAATTTTGTATGCTCTAAAATAGGTTGTTGTTAGATAGATCAGATGACTTTGATGATTTGAGGTATTGGTGAGTTATGATTAAGTAATTATCGATTAGATGATTGAGAAGTGACAATATAATAAATTATAGTTTGACATGTTGATGGATGGTGATTGAATTAATTTTGATTCGATAGAGTGATTCTTGATTGCTAAATTGTATGTATTTTTTACAACAAGTTGAAGTGATGACTGATGGGAATTTGATTATTGTTTGCTTGATTTTTGTAATTGAATGATTGCTTGATTTCTTGTGAGACGGTGGATAAAGTATAATGACTAATAAGTCCTCCTTCAATACTTGGAATGCAATCTACTTTATAATTTATTGGAGAAAGGGTCACCGGCATTCATAAGAAATGAGTCAACACAACCTACATGTATAACACAATGGGCTTAGGCTATGGGTTTTCTTCCCATTGGTATCAACTTTGAATTCGGGGCTCAGGCTTACCCAATGAAAATAGTTTGTGATCTATTGTGTGCATCCTTAGAGGGTCAATATTTCCTTAGCTCACCCTTATTGAATGATAACTTGTCAATGTGTAAGAACAAGGTAAGGTATTTGGGTAGTGGGTTGAGTCGAGGTGATACCTCTGAGTTAAAAATAAATAAATTGAGAAACCATTTTTCATTGTTGTCTTTATGAATAATATATTGTACCCCACATTGATTACACTTGAATGTCATGATAAATATAAACCTTCTCCCATTTATATCTTCCAATGTGGGAGAGAGTCACACCTCTTCATCATGTTTTCCTTTTGCAATCATTATAACCTTTAAAAATGTATGAGATGGATGCTGATTAGGAGATATCAATTGAGCCTATAGGAGACAAGGAAATCTCAATCCCTTTTGATAATTGGCTAGTGGAGGATCTCCCCCACCCTCTAAGAATCAAAGCTACATGTTGGACCTTGATTCCTTGGATCAAACTGTCCAGCTTGTACTGGATCTTTCATCCCCAGTTTCTGATGATAAAGGCTAGAAGGTGATAACTAAGCTAATTAAGGTAGAAAAGAAGATTGGACCAAAGAAAATTAGTGTGGCTCTCTCAACTCCGATGAGAGAAAACACAAGGAGTAAGACAGCTGGTGTTGGTGTTTCATCATTCAAAGTTACTACCAGCTTCCCTAAGAAAAAAGGAAGGAAAAGAAATAAGATTGACAGAGCTCGAGAGAGCCTATAGGATATTGTGGATGGTAAACAGACTACCATCCTTCAGTTTACCCAAGGTGAAAAATCAAATTCATCACCTGGAATGTTAGGGGACTAAATGGTCTCCATAAAATGGAAGTTGTTAGAAATTTAGCTAGAGATCACAAACTTGATATTCTTGTAATTAATTAAACCAAAATGACGAAAGAAAAGGCTGAAAAATTTAGAGTTTTCAATAATTGTGGTCAGGATGCTAGAAGTGTTAAAGGAGCCTCTAGAGGCACTCCTATTCTCTAGAATGAAGTGAACATAGTTGGTACGACTCTCATGGAGGATAAAAACTTTATGATGGTTAAATTTCATCATATTAACCTAAACTACAACTGGATTTTAGTCAATATTTATGCTCCTAACTCGGCTAGAGCTAGGAAGAATTTATGGACTAAACTTAAGGATTTGAAAAATAATTTTGATGAACCCAAATGACTCTTTATGGGTGAATTTAATGTCTCTTTATATGACAATGAGAAAATGGGAGGCATTATTACTCATCTAGATGGAAGAATGGACCTATAGGACTTTATCAACCAAGAAGGTCTTATTGACATTGATCTAAAAGGAGTAGATTTTACCTAGTCTAATAAAAGAACTAGTCATAATTGCATTCAAGCTAGGCTAGATAGAGTGTTGGTGTCTCATAACTAGTTACAAGATTATAATTGTTCTCTTTCTTCCTTTTCCAAAATTTCCTCGAACCATTTCCCTTTGGTCTTTGTTGCTGACCCCATTGGTAAGAAGAGATATTTCCCCTTTAGATTTGAGAAAATGTGGATTTAGCACAAGGATTTCAAAGACATCTACAACATTTGGTGGAAAACAAAAGTGGAAGGAACTACAATGTTTAGAATTTCTAAAAAGATCAAAATTGTCAAAGGAAGAGTAAAAGATTGGAACAAATCTTCCTTCAATGACATCTTTAAAAATAAAAGAAGAATTTTAAAAGGAACTACAAGTGACACAGAATAAAATTCAAGCTGCTAGCTACTCGAAGGAGCTAGTGGAAGAAGAAAATGAGATTCTTTATGGACTCCATAATGTTATCACCTTTGAAGAATCTTTTCGGAGACAAATATCTAGGGAAATCTGGCTCAATGAAGGGGACTATAACTTTAGGTACTTCCATATCACCACCTTGAAGCACAGAGCTGCTAATAGAATTACTAATCTCAATATTGATCATGAAGAGTTCACTAATGTGGAAGACATTACAATAAAAATGAAGGATTTTTTCTCTGCCCTACTATCTCATGACCAGAATCTCTGTGATATCAGTCAAAGACAAATTCTAGAAAATATTCCTTTCATCATCACTGATCAACAAAATTCTATTTTAGTGGCCATCCCTTCAGCCACAAAAATCTGTAAAGCCTTTTTTCTTTTGAAGGTGACAAAGCGCCAGGCCCTGATGGATTCCCGATGGCGTTCTTCCAAAATAAGTGGCAAATTGTTAGAAAAGATGTTTGTGATGCTGCTAAGGAATTCTTTGGAGCTAGGTTCCTTTTGAAAGAGCTTAATGCCACTTTTTTGGCTCTCATTCCAAAAAAGGTGGGGGCTAATAATCCAGATGCTTTCCATCCTATTAGCCTCTATAATTCCATTTATAAGATAATCTCCAAGGTTCTTACTCTGAGAATTCTTTCTATCCTATCACAAATCATCTCCCCTCAACAGAATGGCTTTGTCCCTAGTTGCCAAATTCTGGACACGATAATTATTGCTCATGAAAATATTTATTCAATGAAGGCATCTCAAAATTAAGGATTCCTCGTGAAGTTAGATCTTTCCAAGGCTTATAATAGAGTGGATTGGAGCTTCTTATTTAAGATCTTGGAATCCTTTGGATTTGGGAAAAGATGCATCCAACTCATTTCCTAGCTTGTGTTGATGGCTTCTATGGCTATCTTGGTTAATGGATCTTCTTCAAATTTCTTTACTCCTTCAAGAGGTCTTAGAAAGGGGGATCCTATATCTCCAATTTTATTTATTATTATGGTAGAATGTTTGGGGAGATACATTAATCAACTCAACAATCAAGGTTGTATCTATGGCCTTATCCCCTCATCTCAATCAAATTCTTTTTCCCATGAACAATTTGTGGACGACATAGTCCTGATGGGGATTTCCACTATGAATGAAGCTAGGAATTACAAGAATGCCCTAAATCTCTATATTAAAGCTTCAGGTCAACTCATTAATTGGGAGAAAAGTTATATCTTCTTTGTGAATACTCCCCTGGAGAGATGAAATAAAATTGCAAGGATTTTGGGATGTGTCATTGCTTCTCTCATAGGCTTATATCTAGGTCTCCCCCTTGGATCCAAACCACCTGATTCCTTCTAGGAAATGCTCATTGATAAACATAATAAAAAACTTGCGGACTAGAAGGGCACTCTACTAAATCAAGTTGGTAAAATTATTCTTCTCAAGTCTTTCCTTCAAAGCTTCTTCATCTATGCTTTAAGTTTGTTGAAAATTCCTATTAAGTGTGTTGAAGAAATGGAGAGAATTCAAAGAAATTTTCTATGGACTAGTACTAAGAATAATAAAAGACTTCCTCTTATTGCTTGGGACTTTGTATGCAAACCTAAAAATTAGGGGGGGCTGGGAATTAGACCAATCAGAGAGATTGATGAAGGGTGCTCCCCTTAATATCACAAACACATAACAGAAATAGAGAAACAACAACAATATGCAAGAACAAAAAATTGGCTTCTTATTATCTCCACAAATATGGAATTACAAACTTTCAAAATTACAATATGCCAAGCCACATGGGCATTCCCTTACAATATTCTGTAGGACAAAGCCTCGAATCAATACCCGGATCTACTACCCAGAACTGCCCTAGAAAACACTACAGGCCTTCTTTATATAGGCATTTTCCACCGCCCGAGAAGATTCCAAAAATTTAGCCCTTAGGGCCGACCAGACTTAGAATTATTTTATTTTTCAATTTATTACATCAAAGTCATCTCAAAATAACTTTTGAAACCCGAAAAGAAATTTTGAAGGAAAATTATTTTCTGCCATTTCAGGTGGCTCGACTTTCAGAGACCATAAGTCATCACCAGTAGACCCGATTGACTATTATAACCCCATTTCAGAAACACCACAAAGTGCTCTACAAGCTTGACCCATGCAAGTGCCTGTCACCCAAATTTTTGACCTCATCCGAGGCCTCTAAAGCCTTCAAAAATGAGTTCAAAGTTTCTGTACCCTGCTACCAATACCAAAAATCTTCAATATCTTCAAAACTAGACCTAATCTAGCCATGAAA
Source organism: Chamaecyparis obtusa (assembly GCA_027943335.1). NCBI lineage: Eukaryota > Viridiplantae > Streptophyta > Pinopsida > Cupressales > Cupressaceae > Chamaecyparis > Chamaecyparis obtusa. Next base: position 295,775 of record BSBK01002591.1, on the reverse strand, counting down.
CTTTACTGGCAAGCTGATATGACTGAGATGAACCTCCACATGTAAAATTAGAACATTCTGAGATTTATGACCAATTTACTAAAAACAACAAGTTTCCATAAATAGCAGCTCTGCACAAGATAGCCCTTATTGAATACAAAAACATAAATATTTTTGGGTGATGCAAGATTGCTCTTACACCCAGGATGCTCCTACATCAGAGATGAATAAAGCCCTCCTGGATAAACAAGGTTGGAGAGTTTTTAAAGAAGATAGGGATTGGAGTAAAATCTAGAAGAGTAAATATCTCCAGCACTCTCCCTCCTTGAATGATTTTCTCATAGTAGAAAACATAGATAAAGTGTTCACTATTTGGAAAGCTATCCAAGACACAAAGAGTACTTTGACCAAAGGTTGTAAATGGAAGCTGGGTGATAGTAAAACAATTAGTATATGGGAGGATAGTTGGTTATTGGATACTCCCCTGAACTCATTTTACAATAATGACCAAATGATTGAGCATTACAAATCCACCTTTGGTGTTAAAGTTAACGACTACTAGATAAACAACAGATGGGTGGACCTTACCACTTTGGACATCAATCTCTGCCCTATACAACTTTCTCTTTTTTCTTCATGTATTAATTACAACTCTCAAGACAAGGTCATCTGGGCTCTTCATCCGAGTGGAAATTTCAAAGTTTCTTCCCTTTTTGAAGAAAAGAGAATTGATCTCCCTTGGGTTAAAGCTTGGACCAATGGTTTGAATCCTAAGGTTAAGATTTTCTTTTGGATCACCTTACAAAATAAAATTCTTACTATTGACAATCTTAGAAAAAGAGGAATGATCATAACCAATTGGTGTTGTCTTTGTAGAAATGATATGGCATCTGTTAATCATATTTTTCTACATTGTTGTTATGCTAGGGATGTATGGAAGGAAATCATAAATTACTGGGAAATACAATGGATTTTTCTTGAGAATCTTTTTGATAGTTATTTAAGCTAGAGTAGCCCCTTCAAAGGAGAACAAGTTAACCTCCTCTGGTGGTATTCTTTTCCCCACATTTGTTGGGGTTTGTGGAAAGAAAGGAATGACAGAATCTTCAGAAACACCAACACCCCCCTAGGTCATTGGAAAAAGAATAATGAGAAAGATAAAGTAGAATTTTATATCGCATATGGGCCCCTCTTCCAATCTCAACTTGGAGCATCCTAGTCATAATAGTAAAGCCAAAAATGATAATTTGAGGGATAATGCCATTTGGTTATCCCTTCCCAATGGATAGATAAAGGAAAATTTCAATGGTGCTCCCAAAGGAAATCTAGGTAATGCTAGTTGTGGGGGAGTCATTAGGGATTGTAATTGCAATATCATCAGGTCTCAAGCTATTCCTCTTGGAATTACTAGCCATAAAGATGAAATGGTAAGAGCACATTACATGATCAAGATGGCCAAGGAAACTGGATGCAGGACACTCTGCCTGGAAGGGGACTCCAGAAATATTGTTAATATCCTTAACGATAAAAATGACCCTACTTGGAATATATCTAACCTTCTATGGGAAAGAAAAGTGGACTTCAATTTTTATCAAAAAGTGTTCATTTCCCACAACTGTTGTGAGACGAACAAGTTGGCCGATTGGGTGGCCAACCTGGCCATTAAAAGCAACAAAATAGTCATGTGTACTGACTAGCTAAGCATGGATGACAATTTAAAAGCAAAGTGTAATTATGAAAGAAAAATATCTCAAGAAGGAAAAATCCATATTTAATATGATCGTAGCTTTCATTTATCAAATCATCACTAATTCCATTTATTGCTTTAAATGGAATGAGCTCTGTGCATGCATGTTTGTCAAGACTCCACATAGATTGTGGGTGCATTTTGGGATTTCAAGCGGTAACACTCAGAACCTAATGAGGGGTATTATTCATGGTTTTCATAAACACATTTTGTAGAGCTTTGTTCATTCTGAGAACATGGGAGGGGAAGTGAAGAAGACGGAACCAGAGAATTGTAACTACTAGAAAAGGAAGAGGGAATTTTGGCACCAGTTCAAGAAAGGTAAGGTGACTAGCTATATTGAAAAAATTCATGGCTACAAACCTCATGTGATAGGAAGATTTTAAAGAGAATGGGATGGTAACAAGGTAACTCTCTATAAAAGACAGTTTACCCTAAATACAAATTTCATTGCTAAGGTTACAAGGTTGCTGAATGAAGGTATGAAATTTTACAAATAGAAAAAAGCATCTGAAGAGGCGGTGAAGCGCTTTCCTAAAAATGACCAGGAGGATGCGAGCTTGGTAAAGGTTGGTAACTTCTATGACCTTGATCAAATTAAGAATATCTAGCAAGATGTTTTGACCTGTGTGTAGATGTATTTCATTTTGGATGGTAGGGTTTCAAGTGTTCACCAATATCACTTTATTTTTCTGAACCATTTCCGATATAAGAAAAGAATCTCTTTCCCTTTTTATTTGGTGAATTATATTCTCCAAGGGCTAAAGGCGCATAGGCAAAAGGAAACTAGACCCATCCTCCATGAGGGTCTCATTTTTCTTATCATAGAGTTTTGTCAAGATAGTACCCTTGCTCATTCTATTTCTAGTAGTAAACAAAAAAGGGATGTGGAAGGATCGCTCAATAAAAGGAAAAGTGATGGTGGTTCTCTGAAGAAAAACAAAAAAAGTTGTACGTGAGCTCTGGGAATAGAAATAGATACTGATCAAAGCTCAAGAGATTTGGAGGATGATGATGCTTCCTAGGGTGATGAAATGACCCAAACTAAGAGTGAAGGGTGCTCATCTAAAACTGATGGTACTTCACTCAGTCTAGATGACATCTTGGGTCATGAAAGCCTGTAGACATCTCCAAGTACTTTCAACAAGAGTTAAGTCCTCTACAAATAAGGTTAAAGGCAAAGATAAAGTTCTTTTATCTAGCACTAAAGGTAAAATAAAAAATAATCTTAATGCTAGTTATGTGAACAAGGGTATTGTCATTAAAGAGGATAGTGAGAAGAAGGTGAATGTTGATGTAAAGCATGATACCAATGTCAATATGGAGAATAGAAAGAATGAAAAGGATGGGATAACTAATATGATAACCCATACTCTTGATATAGGTTGTGCTGAGAACACCCCTATTGATGAAGCCTTGCCCCTTAATCTAGTGATTTCTATAGCTAATGAAACTTTGGCTAAGTGTAGTTAGAAAGATTAAAATCCTTGTACTAACAATGATCCCACAACCCAAAATCTAGACTACAAGGATATGCTGGAAAAAGAAAATAATCAAGAGATTGCAGATTTTGTGGAAATTCAAGATTTGAAGGGAGATGAAAATATTTTGGAATTTCTAAATAAAGAAAAAGATAGAGCTGATCTTGGGATGATTATGGATAACTGGTTGTACAATGAGATTAAAAAATTACACATTACTATATCTTCCTTGTAGGATAAGACCCTTATTTTACAAGAAAAGATGGAAGAGGAAAGTAAGAAGCGGAGGGAGTTGGAAACTTTGGTTGGGGACATTCCAACCAAAATTTAGGATTATGAAGTTAGTCTTAAATAATTGATTAAGGAAAATGAGATGGGCATAGAGGGAGTTACTTCATCTTTCTTGGCTGCTACTGCTTCAATTGGTAAAGGTTCTCCTGATGAAGCTAACTTGACTGGTCATGTTCCTTTGATTGTTGGTGGTCTAAGTAGAAGAACCAGACAAAGTAATAAGAAATATGACCTCTTATTTACTGCTAAGAATATGAACAAGATTTTGTTAATGAGATTACAGACTTAAGCACTTCTATTTCTAGTGCTATTAAAGATTTGGTTTAATTAGTTGTGTTCTTCTATTTTTTGTTTCTTTACACTAGCTATTATCTAGACTTTTAGTCCTTGTTCAACTTTTTTATGTTGGTTGCTAGTCTCTGTAAAACCAGTTTGACTTGGTTTCTGGTCCCTATAAAACCAGCCTTCAAATTGTTTTTTGATACACTAGGTTGTTGGTCCCTGTAAAACCAATTCCTGACTTTGGTTATTTTTTGTTTGGGGTTTCGGGTCCCCTTAAAACTTGTTTTTACCTAATCAAAATAATTTCCACCCTTTTAAAGAGTCAGAACCCTTGACCATTTTTGTCATTTGCAAATGTCACAACCTCTCATAAATTTTTCTTTTGAAAGAGTCACTTCATTCTTTTTTTCTTATTCCATTTTATCTTCCATTCATTCTTAGAGAGATACTCTTGCCTAAAATCACCCCTTCCCGAACCCCAACTTTGAAATATGTAAGACCAAGTTAAGATAGGTTGGGAACTGAGCTAAGTCAAGAGAATACCTCTGAGTTAACAAAAAAATGAATTGAGTCACCACTTTTTATTATTGTCTTTGCAAATAATATACTATACTCCACATTGATTTCACTTAAATGTCTTCTTAAAATGAAATATTCACCACTTTATATATTTTAAGGTGCGTGAGTCACATGTCTTCATCAAATATACCCTTTTCAATTGTCACAACTATTTATAATTACCACTTTTCGAAAGAGTCACAATTCTTCACCATTTTTTGTCATTTGCGAGTGTCACAACATATCATAACTTTGCCTTTAGGAAAAGTCATTTCTATTATCTTTCTTATTCCTTTTTCTCTTACATTAATACTTAGAGGGATAGTCTTGCATCAACTCAGCTCTTCCTAAACCCCAAATAAGCAATATGTATGACCAAGGTAAGGTAGGTTGTGAACTAGGATAAATTAGGAGGATACCTTTGAGTTAAAAAAAAAATGAATTGAGTGACCACTTTTTATTATTGCCTCTATGAATAATATACTATACCCCACATTGATTTCACATGAATTTCCTCCTAAAATAAAATCTTCTCCTCTTTGTATCATCTAATTGGGGGAGAGTCACACCTCTTCATCATATCTATCATTTTCAATTGTCACAACCTTTTACATTTTCCATTCTTCGAAAGAGTCACAACGTATCATAAATTTTCCTTATGTAAAATTCACTTCCATATTTTTACATATTCCTTTTTTCTTTTACATTAATCCTTATAGGGATCTTCTTCCCTCAGCTCACCCCTTTCTGAACCTAAACTTGAAAATCTCTAAGACCAAGGTAAGGTAAATTGGGCATTGGGATGAGTCACGAGGGTACCTCTAAGTTAACCTACAAAATAGAAATTGAGTCACTACTTTTCATTGTTGCCTTTGTATCTTCCAATATGGGGGAGAGTCACATTTCTTCATCATGTACGCCCTTTGAAATGATGATAACCATTAAAATTTGTCACTATTCAAAAGAGTCACAACCCTTCACCATTTCTGTCATTTGTGATTGTCACAACCTTTCATAATTTTTCATTTTGCAATAGTTACTTATTTTTTTATTATTCTATTTGTCTTTTTCTATTAATTCTTAGAGGGTCAGTCTTGCCTCAACTCACAACTTCATTAAGCTGAACTTTGAAATATATAAGACCAAGGTAAAGCAGGTTAGGTACTAGAATGAGTCACAATTATGTTGGAAATATGGTCAGTGCTCCCCTCAAGATTCATGATATGGCTTACGCACCTCTTGTTTCTTCTATAAGTCTAGTGGTTGTATCAGACATTAAAAGGTTGATATTTTGGTGCAACAAAAACTACTACTTATAAAAAGTGGTATTAGAGCTTGATCACAGGTTTGAATCACTTCAGATAACATTGAGGGGGAGATTTTTGGAAAAATGGTCAGCATTCCCCTCGGGATTCATGATATTGCTTAACTACCTCCTGTGTCTTCTATAGGTCTAGTCACTACTACATTTGACCTCATTTTTCTACCAAAATTTTCAACCATCAATTAAAAAGGTTTAGGTTGGTCAGATTATAGAAGGAAAACTTCCTTTTTTTTTCAATCCATACCTATGTTAGTCAAAATTTTGACCAATACCATGTAGGTCAAAATTTTGACCAACACGGGCATAACTTTAAAAAGAAAAAAGATTTTGTATCTCATTTCATTGTTTGGTTTTCAATTGGAGCGCATGAAGGAGCTGGATCATGCAATTGTTTGATCTGTTATTTGGTGAGAGTTTTAGGAGGACCTCCTACCTATGAGGGTTTCCACTATGATTTGGTGTAAAAGGAGGACTGCCTATCTGCAAGGGTTTCCACTGTGATTTGGTGTAAAAGGAGGACCGCCTGCCTATGAGGGTTGCCACTATGATTTGATGTAAAAGGAGGACCGCCTATAAGGTTTTTCTTACTCTGTATTTGTCTGGCATTGTTTTATTGGTTACCTACTTAGGGCCCATCAGCAATGTGCCAGGGCATCATGTATTGGGTATTTTCTTGGTTGTTTATATATCATGCCTTGTCAATTTGCAAAGTGAGTGAATAGATTGAACATCTCTGCAAGGTTAACCTTCAATGCATCCACGGTTTTGAAGTTCATTTGTTAGTTCTACAAACATTTTATTGAAAATTTTGTGCTATGCCCGTGAGATACTAAACTCTCTGTCAAACTGGCCCAGAAACTCCTTAGTCAACTTTGTCATGGAGAGTGTACCTTGACTTGTGATTTCTCCATTGGTCTCCAATGCCATTGGGTGAGAAGCAAGATGAGGAAATGAATTTTAATAACCCAAGTGCTCATATTTGGGGGAAGTAGCTACGCTACTTCAAGATTGATGCCCTAGTTAGATATATGCTATGTGTTTAACTAGCAAAGTAAGAAAATGCTTGCAACAACATCCTAGGAGTAATTTGGATATATCCTAAATCGAGACTGTTTATAAACCAGAACTCATAAACAAAAACATGACCATCAGTTTTTGATGCCTCAAACACCCAACCATTACACTATTCAATCCTTTAAGAAACCTGATACATTCCACTATGAAAATCTTTCAACCAAAACCAATATCATTCACTGTTATGTTATTCACAAAAGATGTCAAAAACTGATATCAGGAATATATATAAACTCAATTAATAATGAGTTCTTGAAAACTATTTTTTTAAAACCGTTGTAGACATCAATGCTTTCTTGGCTTACCAAATGGTTTCAAAACATTTCTCTATCAACAAAATCAATTACTATCCTCCCCTATGGGACTGTCATAAAGAGGCTAATAACCCAAAAACCATTCCTTATGAGACTATCATGAAACAAAATAGATCATTTATATTTCTTTGCACAATAACAATAAAGAGAAGCTGATTCATTAACACTGTTATGTTATTCGTAATAGAGATAAAAACCACCAATAGTGAATACATAAAGCTTAATTAAAATACATTTCATTCATACTCTAAGGTAGACAAAACATTCATGGCTCTCTAGCTAAAGGCCAAAGAGCCTGATACTTTTCCACAATTATTACTCTCTTGCCTGTTCTATTGTCTATCGACTCTCTCTAAATATCCTCCTCTCTATTACATAGTGTAGTCTATTTAAGACCATATTGGACCGTTACAAAATGGTTTTTCTTCCATGACCATTCATATTCCTATTCAGAATTTTTCTTACAAATATCCCATATTCTCTTTGTCAAATCATTATAATATAATTTAACAAATATACCATGGTTCTAACACTTTAATGAATATATCCTTTCTTGACATGACTTAAATGATGTGAAATTCAAAGGTGGAGGTGGTGCCCTTACACCACATTCCATGTGTTACAATGGTCAAAGGTCATGGAATGACCATATTCAATTGGAAACTCACAAAACTGTCAAAGAAATGGCTAAAACTACTCTGCCAGTTAGAATTAATTGAGTAAAAACACAAATACAGACCTCACAAATGCATAGATGTGGTCTAGGATCAATATCTAACTATTCCAAATGAATTGAAAAGTAAGAAAAGGACAAAATGAATCCAAAATCACTCTAAGAAGTCAAGGAAATTGCATTTGAAAGACGTTTATTTATCAAAAACTCAGTATCATCCATACACCAGGCCTCTTCTACTGTACAATGAAACTTTGGCATATTTGATGGAATCATAGAAACTACCCCAACCAATCCCAATCAGTTGGATGGATTAGTTTGCACTAAAACATAACAAAATCCAATTCCCTCTATTTTCTAATAACCTATGCATTTCAAATTTTTGAATTTGCAACACTACAAATTTGGAGTTTTTGAAACTTTTAAAGATAATGAAGCCTTAAGACTTTGAAATGTGACCCAAATGAACTTATTAAGCATTATTAAAATCAAATCTAAACTATTATAAACTTGTAACACCAAATGCCATCCTAGGCTCTTATTTTGGTCCTAAGGCCTATTAGACCTTTTAAGACTTATTACATATTTTCCATTTGCATTGCATTGAATGACCTTATAGGCCATTATAGGTGCCAATACATTCCAATTGATGTCTTTAGATGTCATTAGGTGCATAGTTGTCATTATGGACTCATGGTAGTCTTTGGATGTTTTAGGTTCCCTTGCACCATGTTCATCACCTTTGAAAGGATTCTTGTCCCAAGAATCAGTCCTGGCATTGGATGTCTGAGTTTGAACTTGTACTTTAGGAATATGGTGCCTTAACAATTGGTTCTTTTTTCCCATTGGATGTCCACATATAAACATGGTTGTTTATAGGCTGCCCTTCAATAGGACACTTGACTGTACCTATTTGAAAAATCCCAAAAGTCTGCATTTCTAGGACTATGCAACATTATCCTATTCAATCCTTTGTCCTTTTCTTCCCAAACCTGATTTTTCATTCCTCCTCTTCCCCTCATTGAAGAACCTCCTCTATTGCTTCTATTTTGTCTTTCACTTTTCCTCTTCAATTTCTCCTCTATTCTAAGGGCCAATTGGTAACATTCCTTCACACTTCTGGGGTTAGAAGCCACAAATTCATCTTGGATGTTAAATCTTAAACCACCTAAATATCTAGCAACCTTAACAACTTCATCTTCTTCCAATTATGACCTTATGCTTAGTTTATAGAGTTCATATGTATGTGCTTTAACATCTAAATCTCTTTGTTTTAAACTTTGCATTCTTTTATGCATTTGTACATCCAAGTCTTCAGGAAGAAAGTTACCTTTCAGTTTTGGTATCATCCTGTCCCAAGAGACAATCTTTGGCTTACCTCTTCTCCTTCTATCTACCTCCTCATGATCCCACCATAGGAGTGCATGCCCTTTGAGTTTTATTTTTTCCAATCTGACCCTTTGATCTTCTGATACGTCTTCACCTTCAAAGTATGCAACCATTGATGCAATCCAGTCCAAAAGCTCTTTTTCTTTCAGACTTCCATCATACATAGGGATATATTTTTTGGAAATTTGGCTAATGTGGATGCAAAGATGTTGTCATTATGGCAACATATGATCTCTATTAAGAGCGCAGAATCTAGAATGCAAGTATGGCAAGTTGAAGGAAGAAATTGTCTAAGTATGGATACAGTGATCCTAACAGAGCACCCGATGAAGATTTAGTTGGTGACGTCCACTGGAGCAATATTTTTGTTTGCATAGTTAACCGAAGCTTCTATAGAGTATGAGGATACCCCATCTCAGTGTGCATAAAGTTTGGAGTAGTACAGACAAAGTTATTTGAAGTTTACCGAAGACAATTTTTGCAGACAGAATAGTTTTGGAGACAATATTAGCGAAAGAGTTAAGGGATTATTTTTGCTTGTCAAAAATAATGACTTAACATTATGAAGGGATGACATCCTAGGTTTTTACTCTTGGATAAAGATTTTGGAATCCGACCATGTAAAGTTATTAGCTCTAATAACTCATATATTAGGCATACTTGAAATGTAATGAAAGCATATGTGATATGTAAAAAGAAAGAAAAGATAACTTGCGATAGTTGTATATTGTGATAGCAGAAAAGGCTATTGATGTGAAGTTGTAAGCAGTACCATATTACAGTTAGAAACATTTTGTATTACCTGTTTGGGTAGTGAGCTCAGCTGGTGATCAGGTTTTGTAATCTAACTCCTAACAGGGTTAAGGCTTCTAACAAGGCCTAAAGTCCTTTAACCAGGATAGATCTACTATATATTGTAAATTGATTCCTAACAGGGTCCAATATCCCTAACAGGATACTTTTGATTAGTGATCTTTGTGGGTACCATCCCCACTGGAGTTTTCCCTTGGCTAGGGTTTCCTCGAGAACATATCATGTGTTATGAGTTCTTTCTATTTACTACTATGTTTGTTAATCAGCTTGATAATCTTTGTATGCACTAAAGTAATCTGTTATATCCATAAGTGGGAAAAATAAAAAGTTTGTGAAATACTGATTCAGCCCCCCCTCTCAGTATTTCCTATTTCTAACAATCTTCCCTCACCTTATGCTGCTCAATTCATAGCCTTGAATATCTCGATTGTCCTCTTCTCTCCAGGATCTATTTTTTCCTCTTCTTCCTCTCCTTCCCCTTTCTTATGGGTTTATTCCTCTTCTTCACTATCAACACCTTCATTTGTTGCTCTTCTTTGATTGGATTCCAGTGCTTCAAGCCTGGCCAAAAGTGCATTGTAAGATTCCTGCAACCTTGTGTTCTTCTCCTTCAACTCTTGGATCTCCCTGGTAGTACCTACATTCCTTGGAGGCATTTTTACAAACAATAGTCAAACTTCTTTAGAAAAGTGTTCCTCTATCCCTCTAAGGCACCATTTGTTTTAGATAATTTAATTTTAACTTTGGTTGTATTTACAGAACTATGTTGACTTTATTTTGTAGTTGTTTAACATGAGAGTTTTTAGATTAATAGGAATTCACAGATATTAGTGTGCCATATTTTCCCATCTATAACAAGTGAGATGCACATAACTCATGTACCTCATGCTAGTATGCTTGGATACCTTGTATAAACTATTTTTCATTAGACTAGACATTATCAAAATAGTGAGTATTTATATAAAGTGCTATAACACACATGCAGTCCTCCTTTTACACTAATTAATAAAAATGACAACCCTCACAGGCGGTTGGATAATGTCTAGTCTAATCTAAGCACACTAGCATGAGGTACATGATTTATGTTCATCTCACTAGATATATATGGGCATTAATGCTCAATTGAATGATACATTCCCATAAAAATGTGAACTCCTATTAATCTACAAACTCTCATGTTAAAAAACTACAAAATAAAGTCAACATAGTTCCTTTAACAGAACCAAAGTTAAAATTAAATTATTTGAAAAAGGGTTTATGTTTTGAGTTAATTGGTTTATGTAAATCTATTTCAGCAATAGGTGATGAACATTCATATTTTCCTAAGTAGTACTTTGAGCATTCCTGCAACACATGTACTATTGTGAAAATCATCACAAGTCCATTTGTTGCAGGAGAGAGAGAGAGAGAGAGAGAGAGAGGAGGGGAATGATGAGCATATTGATGCTTCGCTTACTAGCCATTACCTTAGAAAAATGAGCAAGAAACCAAAAAAGAAATGATTAGCAAAAAATGTTAATTACAATCATTTCTTTTTTGGTTTCTTTCTCATTTTTCTAAGATAACAGCTAAGCAGAGCATCAATATCATCTTCATTCCCCTCCTCTCTCTCTCTCTCTCTCCCCTACTAGTCCTTTGATGTGTATTAAACAAAATCAAATTTTTAGCATATTATTATCATTCTATTTCTTTGTTGTAAACATGCCATTGGTTTAGTTTTGTAATTTTTTTTTGTGTTAAATGCATTTAAAATAAAGGTCTAATTTTGTAGACTGTTGATGCAGAGCCCTCTACTATCACCTCAAATAGGCCAACTCAACTTGAGGATTCAATAAGAAACTTAAATGGAATACACCAAGAATTTTCAAATGATGAATGCTCAATTGTTGTAATGGCAAAGCAATATAAGAACCGCCCATTTCTAGAACTTGATTTTTCTATAGTCCTAATGATTTTTCTTATTTCTTGATCATTGTTGACATACTTAAATAGAATACACAATACCAAATGATGAATGCTCAATTGTTGTAATGGCAAAGCAATATTAGAACTATCCATTTCTAGAACTTGATTTTTCTATAGTCCTAATGATTTTTCTTATTTCTTGAACATTGATGACATACTTAAATGGAATACACAATACCAAATGATGAATGCTCAATTGTTGTAATGGAAAAGCATCAAAACCATCCATTTCTAAAATTTGATTTTGTATAGTCCTAATTATTTTTCCATAGTCCTAATGATTTTGAAAATTGTTGACAAAGAGTGTTTCTTTTTTTTATTATAGTATAAATGATTTTTCTATAGTCGTAAAGATTTTTCTTATTTCTTGTCTTTTGTCCCTTTTTTATTTCCTATGTATGTCCTTCGTGATAGGATTTTGTCACCTTCTTTTGATGGTATATTTCATTCACTGTATGTGGAATACTATTTTGTTCATTATTTTATTTCAGCTTGATATTTCTTTCATTTTTCATATACATAGAGACTACAGATGTTGATAAAAAAATGAGTTATTTGATTTAGGTTTACTTTTCATTATTGTAAATGGTTAGTATTTTTTATGGTACTCCTTGGTGTATTCCATATAAAAATAATAAATGTAGTAATGATGGTGCAATCCATTATTGATATAGGCTTGATGGCTCTTGTCAATGTGCCAAACTATCAATGTGGTGGTGGGCAGTGTGTGTTGAAGACTTCACGGATAGAGAGAAACCTTGGATGACAATTTTGGTGCTTCCCAAATAAAAAAAGTTGCTAATGTGTATATAATTAATGTTTCTAATGTAAATACTATTCATTATATTATAAGAACTAATGTAGATTGGGCATCACAGGGAAATAATGGTTGCAGATACTTTACTTGGGTCGATGACAACTCATCTACATCTATTCACCCATCTCCACTTATCCACGATGAAGAATTTGAGTGCAAAACATGTCAGGATAGGGCAAGTTCTGAAATTATATTTTAATGATGCCTTCTCTGTATTGTAATCGCATATCTTTGTTGCGACCATATGTAGAGATGAACTCGAGAATTAGTTAGTTTAGTATTTTTCATATTGTAACTAATATTTTAATATGGATATGACGTAACTTCTCTTTGCCTCAAGTACGCATATATATGGTTTACATCTTTTTTTAGAATAAGTCTTCATGTTTATGGCTCAGGTGAGCCCCAATCTACTATCAATCACATGATTTAACATATAGTGTTTTCTTGGTTATTCCATTTGTTCCTTGACCTTTGAAGTCCATTTGGTAATTTCAACTACATCTAAGGATCCATCAATAGTTATGGAAAATAGGATTCATGTTGCTATGCCCAAGCTGTGAGATGGGAAAAGAGAGGCAAGAAGAGTGGAAAGAAGATGATATTCTTAAGATCATGGATCATTTTCAAGCTTCAGTGAGGCTTTGTACCATGCACTATCTATAGATTTGTACGTAATGTTGATTTAGGCTGGAGGTAAACTACATGTGTCATGTAAACAACATGGTTGAATGCAATCTCTTTTGCGCATTTTCAAGAGTTTTCCCTCCAATACAAGCGTAAATAATGCATTGAACGTAATCTACGAACACTGCGTGGTATGAAGTCTTGCTGAAGTTTGAAATACAAGAGCAGGTGACATGGATTCCCTACATGATAGAGGTTGCGGGGATACTCCTCCCACCCATTCATTAGCAATGGTAAACCTTATTGAAAGTGTACAAATTAGATAGTTTAAAAATGTTATACTATTATGTTATTTTATTTAGGGTTTTGGAGTTATTATGATATTTTTACTAATATTCCTGTCATAATTTGATGTTCATGATAGGGGAAAAGAACTTGCAACAATAGAGGCAATAGATGTAGATACAGATGAGGATATCCCAGAAATCCCTAATCTAATAAATATGTTGAAAAAAAAACTAAAAAGAGTCAATACAAAAATTATTAGCAAAAGAAAATTTTAGAAAAAGCTTCCAAACATCTTAAGACTGTGAGAGACACATATAGAAGGAGTCTCATCCAGAACCCAAAGTATGAGCATCCTCCCTTTATTCCAATGAGGGATTGGAATGAGTTCATTTTGGATGCAAAGGAGAAAGGGGATACTCAAAGAGGAATTACACCAGCAAATGAGAGAAGAAGGTATGAAATAGTATTAACTACTAGTAGAATGTAATAATGCACTAATTAGTGATCTTTATATCTATATCATGTAACATATTTCAAAATTTTCATAGGTTGCAGGACACATCAAAGGAAACAAAGGCTAGACTGCAAAAGATTTCACAATAGCTAACAAACATAATTGTAGGCATTATGGTCACAATTTTTTGGAGATAACATAATTGAGTTGTATACCTAGACGATGGAGAGAAACTTCTATTCCTGTGATTCCAAGTTAACACTATGGGATCCAAAGACCATAGATAAGGAATAAATATAGAGAGCGAAGGAGGGCCATAATGACCAAAATAATATAGGATGAACCTCAAGTTAAATGAGGCAACTGCAAACATTTTAATACATTTTTATTATTAAATAATGAAATTTGCATATTATAGTGTTCTAAGCCCCCTCTATGCAAATTTCATTATTTAATAATAAAATTCTATTAAAATGTTTGCAATTGCCTCATTTAACTTGAGGTTTGTCCTTTATTATTTTTGTCATTATGGCCCTCCTCCACTCTCTAAATTTATTCCTTATCTATGGTCTTGGGATCCCGTAGTGTTAACTTGGAACTGGAGGAGTAGAAGTTTCTCTTCATCATCTGGGTATACCACTCACTTACATTGTCTCTAAAAAAATGTGACCATGATGCCTACAATTATGTTTCTTAGTTTTTGTGTCCCAAGAACCCTTATGACCCTTTACAACCATTTACGACCTCTAAGAATACATCTTAGAGGTCTTAAAATGTCGTAAAGGGTCTTAGATGTCATAAATGGTCATAAAGGTTCATAAGAGGCTCCTAGGAGGGGCCAGATGAGCTTCCACCTTTGCGTGGTTGGCCCTGTTAAGTAGAGAATTTTAATTAAACTATTCTCGAAACAAAGAGAAGCTCAATAATTTAAGGTCTCAGTCCATGAACAAATTAAATTAGACTTACTAAGCCTCTTATTGTAGTTTATCATAAGATTGATTTGCAACCACTAGAGACTACTCTACAAGCTTGAAGAAGTGGTATATTTTGGCAAATGAAGAGTGGAAAGAAGATGATATTCCTAAGATCATGGATGGACACAATGTTGAGGACTTTATTGATCTAGATATCTTGCAGAGGCTTGAAGAACTAGAGAGGGAAGAAGGGTTGAGGATGGTAGCTAAGGGTGACGAGGATTTCATAATAGTTGACAAACATAATTGTAGGTATCATGGTCACATTTTTTTGGAGACAACATAATTGAGTTGTATACCTAGATGGAGTGTAACTTCTACACCTCTGATTCCAAGTTGACACTATGGGATGGAGAACAACTTGGAACCGGAGGTGTAGAAGTTGCTCTCCATCATCTAGGTATACCACTCAATTACATTATCTCTAAAAAAATGTGACCATGATGCCTACAGTAATGTTTCTTAGCTGTTGTGTCCAAGGGCCCCTTATATCCCTTTATGACCATTTATGATCCCTAAGAATACATCTTAGAGGTCTTAAAATTTCATAAAGGATCATAAGAGGCTCCTAGGATAGGCTAGATGAGCTTCCACCTTCACGTGCTTGGCCCTGTTAAGTAGAGAATGTTCAACTATTCTCGAAACAAAGAGAATCTCAATAATTTAAGGTCTCAATACAAGCACTAGAATTGAGTTTTTTGGCATGGGCTGGGAAATTTTTGTATATCAACATGTGATAGAGTTTGGGAAAAAAATTCTATCGCATGTTGATCTACAAAAATTTTCCAGTCATGCCAAAAAACTCAATTCTAGTGCTTGTACTACATGACTAGTGCCAAAATAGGTCTCTCCCAATCACTGACTGTGACCCACTGGCAACAAGCAATAGAATGAGTGTGGACACCTAAAGATAAATATCAGATAGGGGAAAAGCACCTGCAACAACAGAGGTGATAGCTGTAGATACAGATGAGGATATCCCAAATCCCTAATATAATAAATATGATGAAGA
This sequence comes from Chamaecyparis obtusa, assembly GCA_027943335.1. NCBI lineage: Eukaryota > Viridiplantae > Streptophyta > Pinopsida > Cupressales > Cupressaceae > Chamaecyparis > Chamaecyparis obtusa. The sequence continues at coordinate 279,713 of BSBK01002591.1, read as the reverse complement.
AAAAGAGTAATGCAAAAATTATTACTATTTTAGAAGATGAAAATCCAACTGAGGAGATGCTGAAGAGGACAGATGAATTGATGGCATGAGTACATCATTTTGAAGTAAGCAATAATGAATCTTTAGTTATAACAAAAGTTCAATAAAGGTTTATATTTTATACTCTTTTATGTCGTGAACTAAAATATGTATTTGTTCTTGTTACAGGATTTTTTGCTTTCTCAATTACCTGGTCATGGACATCACAGTGAGGCTGGTAGTAGCATCATGAAAAATAGTAATAATTTATACATTGACTCTTTTTAGATTTTTCTTCACCATGTTTATTATATTAAGGATTTTTGGGATATCATCATCTGTATCTACAACTATTGCCTTTGTTGTTGCAGGTGCTTTTCCCCTATCCTAAACATCAAATTGTGACAAAAATATTAGTAAAACTATCATAATAACTCCATGAACATTGTTTTAAGTAATTATCTATGAATGTTGTGTATTAATATTGAATTATATTTCATGTTAATGAATATTGTTATGTGTTAGTGGGGAATTTAGATTGATGTTAGGGAGAGGGGGGGTGAGGCCAGATGAGCTTCCACCTTCACGTGGTTGGCCTTGTTAAGTAGAGAATATTAAAGTATTCTTGAAACCAAGTGAAGCTCAAACTAACATACCTTCATTATTTAATCAATTTCATTCATTCTAGGTCTTTTCTCATAAGTGCATTTTGAATGTATCATTGTTAGGCAACTATCAAATAAAAAACTAGAAGGGCCGATAGTCAACTTCTCATTGTCATTGTCTGGCATGATTCGACTTCATTTTGTGTAAGTAATCTTGTATTGAATGTGTCAAACTCTCTTGGCCTAATGTGGATTATTTCATTGGTTTTTGTTTTGAGTAGGTGAAGTGTTAAATCAGTTCCTATCTTCTATTCTTAATTTGTTCAAACTACAGAAAGGCCTGACATATATACTCAACATAAAATTGACTGCAAGTTTGGGCAATTGAACACACTGAGTCTTTGGCTTGAGAGAAAGAGTTGGGTAATGTTGTTTCTGGAGACCTGTGTAATTGTCCTTAGTGGCCTCTTTTTTTTTAACAGGTTATTTTTATATATATGTAGTGTCCATTTTTTTTTAATACAGATTATTTTTGTGTATATGCTAGTGCTATGGAACCTAAATAAACAATTATAAATGTAATAGATAATGTCTTTGATGAAGGAATTGATGTACCACATGTAAACCAAAATCCATGCTTAATGTCATTTTGTGCAAAATGAGTTTGTCTATTAGCATATCAAATTTTGTTACACCCTTCATGATTGTAATGTTTAAGTTAAGTATTGATGCAATTTTCTAAAGTAACAAGTTTTGTTGTCATTATTTTTTTTCTAGTGGTTATGAGGAGATCAAGAATTATCAAGGAAAGATATTGAAGTGGAAAGGAAAATTTTCTGAGAGGTTACAAATATTGATTCATCGATTAGGTATACTTTTTTTTAAGTAATCGCTATAGAAATGGTTAAGTTTTCCTAAATTTTTAAAATAAGTCATAATTATTTAGTATCATATCCTTAGTTGCAAGTTGTAGGTCTTCATACCATAAATTTTAGAGTTCAACTCTTACATGGACAAAGTTGTAGGTTATATTGAACCATCTGTTATCTTTTTTGACTCTTTAGTTGTCAGAAAGATTAAATTTACATCTTAGTTGTCATTGTGTTTGGGACATAAAGCTTTATTTAACTAAATTAATTCTTTTAATATTGAGATAAAAAAATGTACAAATAAAGCCTAGACTGGGGACTACATAGAAAACTATCATATGAAGAACTACTGAAATGGTGGTATCAAAGTTCCTTAAAAGCAATCCACATATCAAAATCTAGTTGTAGGATTGAAAAAAAAGACAAGATAAAAAAGTTCATAGGCCCATACAAGACACCCACCAAAATATAGACCATCAATTTATAGAACCCTTGCAAGATATCCCAAGGAATGAAAGGTAGTGAAAACCAGATAGATAGAAAAAAGAACATAACCATATGCTACCTCACCTATTTGAGGTAAGACAAACTCGGTCCAATTCTCTTAACAATGGTACATATCCATCCAAGTGCAGTAACCTTCAAAGATTTGCAGTGATAAAGAGAATCCCCATATTTTATCAGCCTAACATAGTCTTTGGCCACTTTGGCAATGAGATTGTGAGAAATATTAATCTGGCCAAGGTCCAACTTGTAGTGATCTTTATCATATAAAACATTTAGCAGATGTCCATAAAATGATGCACGTCATCTTGGTGGGGGAAATCATCTTAGCAAATACATCCTAAGCAGCAACAGAAGCAGCAGTAGCAGCAAATACATCACTGACACTTTTTAGGCATATTTCATTGACTCCTCAAAATGAGAAGCCTTTATTTTCGCTACCTCATCACTATCATCCTCATTCATTGCCTTGGGGTTCTCACTTCTTTTTCTTTCACTTTCAATATCCTGTAAAAATGCAAAGAAAAGAGAACATGACAAATTGAAATAATAAGATACAAGTTGAGGAAAATTGAATCAAAAAATGTAAAATTCTAACAAACCAATTCAAAAACAACCTTTAAGAAATTCATAACCAAATCTAGTTTGCAAAAGCCACTACAATTGAAACTCGCCTTCTAAATATTTTCTCTAATAGAATACTTGCAAGCCCATTGACAAATCTCTATAATATTAGCTCCATTGAATCCTTGGGTATAACAGGCCAATGCCATTAGGTATAATGAAAACTATTTTCTTGGTTGTCATACCATCCATCTCCATCAACAACCGGTTAAGGACTCTGTCCGTAGCACCACCAGAATCCCCAACACGGATTCCATGCTGCAAACATGTAAACCAATTATGCATCACCAGTCAAAGCCTATGTCTCAAATAGTTCAAACAAAATGAAAAAACCCACAGTTTCACGTAGAGTAGAGTAGATGGATTGCTAGAGCCCACTGACAAATCTCTATAATATCTCATCAATAAATATAATGGACAGGGCATTCTTCTCAGACTCCTCAAAAGCCTTCTAGAGATTTCTTTCACTTTCTCCAACCAACTTTGACATGATCTCAAGTCCATTGATACAGAAAAAGAAGGAACCGGTTTCATTTGCCACTGCCCTAGCAATTAAATTTTTCCCAAAACCAGGAGGCCTATAGAGAAGAATGCCCTTTGGGGGCTTCACACCAATATATTTGAAGAGTTGTGGGCATCTAAGAGGAAGCTCTACCAATTCATGGATCACCAATCAAAATTAGTTGAACTAGACTTTCTTTGTTGTAGAATTGATTTAGTATAGAATATTTTCCAGTGGGATTTTTTTTTTAAAGAAAGGTTTTTGTAGCATTATCTACCACTTGAGAAAAATTTTCCATAGCTAAATTTCCTTTCCATAGTTAATATTTCTCTAAAGACTTACAATTTAGTAATTCCTCGGCTAAAGGGCTAATAAACTAAATAAAGTTTCAAACATATGAACAGATAAAACTCATACAAGAAAAAGCCAGAGCCAAATTGAATGGCATTGGCTATTTGTCAGTGGAAGGTCCCTACTAGAACAAACACATTTGTCACTTCATTAAGATGACAATTGTGTACTAAGTTTCCTAACTATATAAGTCATCATCATCTTTATTATCTATTGTAGAAAATACATCTGAAGCACCAGCAGAAGCACTAGGAAATTGAAATTCAGAACCAAAGCCTCGAGATTGCTGTAGTGTTTGTGTAAAGGCTTGATACTTCCAAATATCAGCATTACTAACACTTCTTCAGGCATATTTTATTGACTCCTAAAAATGAGAAGCCTTTATTTCAGCTACCTCATCACTATCATCCTCATCCATTTCCTTGAGGTTCTCACTTCTTTTTCTTTCATGTTCAATATTATCTTGTAAAAGTGCAGAGGAAAGAGAACATGACAAATTGAAATAATATGATACAAGTTGAGGAAAATTGAATCAAAAAATGTAAAATTCTAACAAACTATTTCAAAAAAACCCATTAAGAAATTCATAACCAAATCTAGTTTGCAAAAGCCACCACAATTGAAACTCACCTTCTCAATATTTTCTCTTATAGCATACTTGCAAGCCCAATGACAAATCTCTATAATATCTCATCAATAAATATAATGGACGGGGCATTCTTCTCAGCCTCCTCAAAAGCCTTATGGAGATTTCTTTCACTTTCTCTAGCTAGCTTTGACATGATCTTAGGTCCATTGATACAGAAAAAGAAGGCACCGGTTTCATTTGCCACTACCATAGCAATTAAAGTTTTCCCAGAACCAGGAGGTCCATAGAGAAAAATACCCTTTGGGGGCTTCATACCAATAGATTTGAAGAGTTGTGGTCATCTAAGAGGAAGCTCTACCAATTCACAGATCAATAGTTAGAGCCTATCTCTCAAATAGTTCAAACAAAATGAAAAAACCCACAGTTTCATGCAAAGTAGAGTAGATGGATTGCTAGAGCCCAAAGCAGTCTGGAAAATAGAACAAGCAGGGACCCACTGGCAACAAGTAGCATAATGAGTGTGGACACCTAAAGATAAATATCTAGACTAATCACTGATTAGGATGCCATTGGTGATTAGTCTAGATATTTATCTTCAATTGTTTTTTAAACACTCAGCATTTCGTCAAAATTTCGACCCACATTCGTCGAAAGTCTGGTCTAAAATTGACCATTCTATGTCAAAATGTGGTGTCACGGGTTTGGCATCCTAGTTGGCCTACTAAATATTTTGACCAAATGTGGTCAAAATATGATCGTTGTGATTTTGGCATCCTAGTCAGAGCGACCAAAGTTTTTTACCAATATTAATTTATATTGGTCGAAAGATCGACCAATACACCAACACTTGCTAATGTTATTTTCAGCCTAGATTGCCCTCATTTTTTACCAATATTGGAGTCGATTGTAATGCCCCCCTAGGGAACCCAGGAGAACTTAACCTAACATGCAACTAAGTTTGTGGAATAATTTTTTTTTTAAAGTTAACATACAAGATAAACACCAATGTGGAAGTAATTACCATTAACTCACATAACAAAAACAACCAACATAGGTTACAACTCTCAAGGGTTCCTTAACAAAGATTACTTAACATAAATTTATTAATTTAGATTAGGTACAATTAAAAAACCATATAAATAAATGAAAGATAAAACCAACATCACCTAGAAGATAACATAATTACATCTAGTACCACAAGGTATCCAAAATAACCTCCATCCACTGTGCATGTCGCAGGGTTGTAATATAATAACTAAAAAGAAGTACATCATGATAACTCTGAAGAACTGATACAAAGATACAAGATCACAAGAAAGAAGATCATGAAGAAGAACACCTCTCCAACAATGAAGATCAAGAAGGAACAACTGCTACAGGGATCATCCAGCACTAGTGCACGAACGTTGGAATCTCAAATGGTAAAAGAACCACTACCACCTGACCTTGTGAACCTAAATGGTCCACTCCCACCATGCTGAGGATAAAACAATAGATCCCACTCAGATAACAAACATCAAATAGATCAAGCTAAGGAAAGGATCCTGAAAGCTCTCTAACTCAAGGTGAAAAAGTAATAATGTCATGAAAGACTCACTATTCCAGAGGCAATCGACACATGTAGGATAACTAGACTATGCATAACAAGGTGTCATCATGTATGTCTAACCCTTGAGTCTCGTCCTGGCAATCTTGCTGGATCCTGGTACTCAAGTGACCATACACGGTATCAATGACCTCTCACACTGACAAAGTCATCAACTATGCCAACTCATCCCTTAAAAGGGGGCTAGTCATCTTCTCAACACCATCTTAGTCTGTACTAGCACTAACGTTTGGGTGAGGACCATACCTTATTAGATTCATTTTAATAAAACTCTCAATGTTATATTTAGTTATCACTTGATTAAGATACTTAACAATAAGTGATCATGGCAGCCACTTGTGGGCCCTGGTGCTTATTACAAGCCACCTCCTATTACAAATCTAGGTAAACTACCCTAGGCTCATAGATCTCTCCTAGATCTAACATGTACACAACTACGTAACCTCATATCCATATTCACACAAAAGAACTAGATGTGGTTATAGAGATACCACAAACAAGTACAATATATCATGAGCCCAATGGTCAAACAAGAGTGATAATTAGATAAAGTACATTCACATCAAACCTAATACTAAGAACAATAACAACTAACACAAACCCTAGCCTCTATCTTTCCCTTAGGTCTTCTAGTGCCCCAAAACACATTAAGCAAAAGAAAAACACTCCAGGCGCGAAGAAGACACAATGCATCATGGAAAACTGAAAACTAATCCATAAGTATTAAAATTCCATATTGAACATAGTTAAACCAAGCATAAGAGCACATAAACCTTCTAGGAGAGTCTGAACACAAACATCACAACAATGTCATAAATAAGAAATATCCCCTCATGTTGTCTTATGGATTTAACATAACAAAAAGCCCAAATTCAGTAGACGCATTTCAATTCTCAATAAATGGTCATTTAAATTTAAACGTACTATGAGAAAAGAACATCCTAATGTAAACATATATTTAGTTATATGATCAATAGATAACGAAATTGAAAACTAATAGTATAATCTAATGAAAGATTTTAAGCACATAACTTAAGCCTATACTCACATATAAAAGTTATATTACTAATCAAATAAACTTAATGCACATAGATGAAAATCAAAAGAGTATGGTCACACTATATTCATCAATAAATTTTCATATAAGGCTTTCTATGATTTTAAATAAATCTCATATTAGTATAGAATACCAAAATTCCAAATTAATTAAGTTAACAACGAAAAATTTAGTTTAACTTAATTACTATATGAATTTAATTTAATTCAATAAACAAGTTATTTAAACTAAGTTAAATAACAGATTTAAATATATATATATATATATATATATATATATATATATATACATAACAATCTAATTTTTTAAAAAAAATTAAATTAATTTACATACTAATTAAATTATAAATTAAATAAGTAACAAATTAAATAAATTATAAATTAAATAATATATAAACTAAACTAAATTTAACTTAACTTAATTTACATATCAACAAAAAAAAAACACAAATTAACAAAATGAAATTTTATTTTAATAAATTAAAAAAAACAATATTTATAGTGGGGGACGTAGCGGTCCCCACCGCTCCCCCTTCCTTGTTCGAACGTCGTGCCCAAGGCCGGTACTACCTTCGGTAGTACTTCCCTTCACACAACAGAGACAGTACTGTCGTCAGCAATACTCCCTATCGGCGGTAGTATATAGGTGGGGGTTGGGGGGTGTGGTGGCCCCCGCCCCCATAAAACTTTTAAAAAATTTTTTTATAAATATTTTTAATAAATATCTAAGAAGCTTTCTTCTTTATTTTATGTTTTTTTTAATTTTAAATTAATTCTAAAATTAACAAAAATCAGAATAGGACATTTTATTTTTTTTAACAAAATATAAATTTTCTTTCAACAATTTAAATTCTTATTCCAATGAAAAAGAATATATTCCTTTCTAAGAAGGACATATATTTTATCATAATATACACTAAAATCATGTCTCAAATTTAACATTTGACTGGTGTGGTGTATTTTGACTATATTTTTTTTGACTGGTGTATTTTCATAGAGAATACATATATTTTAACCAGAAAGGATATTTCTACCCAAATTGGGTTTTTCTTTCAAACTGAATTTATTTTCTATCCACTAAATAGTTCAACTATAGACCAAGGCTGATTTTTCATTTTACAAGCAAACTATAAGCAATCTTCTGACGAAATTTTACCAGCATAATAGTACAATGCCAAGTATTCATAAAAAACATAAACCAATAGATCTAGAGTTTCTCTAATACCCAAAATCAAATAAATCATACAAATATAAAGAAATAAACCATAGCTAAACAAACACAAAATTTTATCAGATAAAATATCAGATAGCACACAATAAGAATTCCAGATCCTACCTTAGATCCAATGCCAGAAACTATAATGAAACCTCTGTTGAAGATCTGAGAGAGATTTCTTCCAAAACTAATTCTGCCTGCAGACTTGAAAACTATGCTAAAAATAGGAACCAAATCCAGATGCACAATCAAGCCAAATCAACAAGCAACCACAACAATCCACAAATTTTAAAGAATTCCAAGCACAAAAGCTCTTCCAAAAATCTTCTCCAAAAACCTGTCTAATCTCGAGAGAATGCAATCCTCCCCTAATTGGAATTCAATTCCCAAATTCATGCAATTCCAAAAGACAACTCAAAAGCTAACTCAGAGTCCAACTTCAAATCAGAAAAATGACTCATAAGACAACTCCTGATCAGACTCTAACTTCAAAATTGAAATTAAATATTAATTAATTAATTAAAATATCTTTTATATGCAGAACACAACTTGACATTTGAAAACTAGTTGTTCACTTTTTGACAACAACTCTCTTTTCAATTTGCACATGTTAATAATTTAAAATACATTTATTAAATAAATAAAATACTTAATGCATCCTAAAATATGCAATTAAATATTTATTTATTTAATAATGCTCACAAACATAATAAAATTCAATTATCAATAAAATAATCATTTAAATCCAAATAATTAATTATTTGATTTTAATTAAATTTCATCAAAATAAACTTAGGACATAATCATTATTAATTTCCAAATACTCAAATAATTAACTTCAATTTAATTTCCTCAATTAATCATAGGAGCATATTTAATCATTAAATTCAACTATGCACGTAACATTGAGAATCACATAAAATAATCTATATAAACATAAATCAACTATAATCAATAAATTAATGATCACTCACAAAAATCACCCACATAACCACAAATCAACTGAAACCAAACAAGATAAAATCAAACAAGACCAAAACCAAGCAACACCAGAAAGGGATCCACGAACTTTGCCAACCTAACAAATTCAGATAGGGTAGTCAACAGATACTTATCCAACAACTAGGACAAATGAGTTTGGGTTAGGGTTTTGGATCCATGTTATCTCCCCTCTCTTACCATCTGAGATATTGCGATAGGGCATGCTCATCCTGACAATTCAGGGAAGATGAAGCCTGGTACCTGCGAACTTGCATACAACACCCGCATGTACATACATAAATAAATATATAACAGACAATGGCAGGGATCGACCAATCATGTGGATCTCGCAAACAAGAAACTACGACTCCGTTTCTCAACCACATCAAGCACGTCAAACAAAAATATAAAACAAGAACATCAACCATACACATGCAAGTATGGGGCCAGTAAAAACATAAGCATCAATAATTTCGTAACATATAATCTATCATCCTAAAGTAATCATAACATTTATATAATCGGACAAGGGATGAGGTATTACATCCACCCCCCCTAGGGTTAGGCTTACTCCTGGAAGCCTACAAATAGATGAGGATACATATCCCCAAATCACAAAGCATTTATGAAAAACAAATCATAACATCTGAAATCAAGTCATAAGGTAGGAACATGATATGCAGTCATTAAGAACAATATAATATCAAGTAATCAATTGCATAAAATACACATTCAGATTTACATCAAATAATTAGTTAAAAGGGCTCATATAAATCCAATTAATGCAACACTCATGCAAACATACATGCTACACAATGATTCTAATATCACACAGCATATATAGTACCATCTATGCGATGTCCTCCCTTATACATACTATCAGGGGTTCATGTTGAACATGATAGAAACAATACTTATCATAGAACAAGGCTAACAATAACAAACATTCAGAGTAGCCACCACAAAACTCAAAAGGGATAACCCAAGTGGGGGAATCATAAGTCCAACATTAAATCATAGGAGATCTCCATTCAACAATAAAGTGAGTGTGACTAGCATCACAAAAATAGATAGCAAAAAGAGAGTTAGGTGACCATTCCAATCACAAGAAAGTTCAAAAATTTCAATGCTAGCCCATACACAACACTAACAATTCATAAATCAACCATAAATGAATCATCAATCAAAACATATCCACATAACAAAGTGACTAGTAGTAGCCACACTCTAGGGAGTAATCGCTTTATGACATCCAAAGGTATTTCACCCTAGATGCATTAGAGAATGTAACCATACGCAATAAACAGTTCAAACACCTATGACAATCACTAGACAAGGTGATATCTCATAGACATTTAAGAGAAGCAAGAACACAAATGTTTAGATGTAATTTAATGGTTCTCAAACACAAATGAGTTATATGTCTATGTTTGGTTTCAAGTTTTAATAGTTTAGACATCTAATGGGCACACAACTTCCCAGAGTTCCCAATGTAGAACCCAGTGCTCTGATACCAAGTGTAATGCCCCACCAGGGAACCCAGGAGAACTTAACCTAACATGAAACTAAGTTTGTGGAATAATTTTTTTTTTAAAGTTAACATACAAGATAAACACCAATGCGGAAGCAATTATCATTAACTCACATAACAAAAACAACCAACATAGGTTACAACTCTCAAGGGTCCCTTGACAAAGATTACTTAACATAAATTTATTAATTTAGATTAGGTACAATTAAAAAACTCATATAAATAAATGAAAGATAAAAATAACATCACCTAGAAGATAACATAATTATATCTAGTACCACAAGGTATCTAAAATAACCTCCATCCACTGCACATGTCGCAGGGTATGTAATATAATAACTAAAAAGAAGTACATCATGATAACTCTGAAGAATTGATACAAAGATACAAGATCACAAGAAAGAAGATCATGAAGAAGAACACCTCTCCAACAATGAAGATCAAGAAGGAACAACTGCTATAGGGATCATCCAGCATTGGTGCACAAACATCAGAATCTCAAATGGTAAAAGATCCACTACCACCCGACCTTGTGAACCTAAATGGTCCACTCCCACTATGCTGAGGAGACAACAATAGATGCCACTCAGATAACAAACATCAAACAGATCAAGCTAAGGAAAGGATCCTGAAAGCTCTCTAACTCAAGGTGAAAAAGTAATAATGTCATGAAAGACTCACTATTCCAGAGGCAACTGACACATGTAGGATAACTAGACTATGCATAGGAAGGTGTCATCATGTATGTCTAACCCTTGAGTCTCATCCTAGCAATCTTGGTGGATCCTGACACTCAAGTGACCATACATGGTATCAATGACCTCTCATACTGACAAAGTCATCAACTATGCCAACTCATCCTTTAAAAGGGGGCTAGTCATCTTCTCAACACCATCTTAGTCTATACTAGCACTAACGCCTGGATGAGGACCATACCTTATTAGATTCATTTTAATAAAACTCTCAATGTTATATTTAGTTATCACTTGATTAAGATACTTAACAATAAGTGATCCTGGCAACCACTTGTGGGCCCCAGTGCTTATTGCAAATCACCTCCTATTACAAATCCAGGTAAACTACCCTAGGCTCACAGATCTCTCCTAGATCTAACATGTACACAACTACGTAACCTCATATCCATATTCACACAAAAGAACTAGATATGGTTACAGAGATACCACAAACAAGTATAATATATCATGAGCCCAATGGTCAAACAGGAGTGATAATAAGATAAAGCACATTCACATCAAACCTAATACTGAGAACAATAACAACTGACACAAACCCTAGCCTCTATCTTCCCTTAGGTCTTCTAGTGCCCCAAAACACATTAAGCAAAAGAAAAACACTCCAGGTGTGAAGAAGACACAATGCATCATGGAAAACTAAAAACCAATCCATAAGTATTAAAATTCTATATTGAACATAGTTAAACCAAGCATAAGAGCACATAAACCTACTAGGAGAGTCTGAACATAAACATCACAACAATGTCATAAATAAGAAATATCCCCTCATGTTGTCTTATGGATTTAACATAACAAAAATCCCAGATTCAGTAGACGCATTTCAATTCTCAATAAATGGTCATTTAAATTTAAGCGTACTATGAGAAAAGAACATCCTAATGTAAACATATATTTAGTTATATGATCAATAGATAACGAATCTGAAAACTAATAGTATAATCTAATGAAAGATTTTAAGCACATAACTTTAGCCTATACTCACATATAAAAGCTATATTACTAATCAAATAAACTTAATACACACAGATGAAAATCAAAAGAGTATGGTCACACTATATTCATCAATAAATTTTCATATAAGGCTTTCTATGATTTTAAATAAATCTCATATGAGTATAGAATACCGAAATTCCAAATCAATTAAGTTAACAACTAATAATTTAGTTTAACTTAATTACTATACGAATTTAATTTAATTCAATAAACAAGTTATTTAAACTATGTTAAATAACATATTTAAATATATATATACATAATAATCTAATTTTAAAAAAACAAATTAAATTAATTTACATACTAATTAAATTATAAATTAAATAAGTAACAAATTAAATAAATTATAAATTAAATAATATATAAACTAAACTAAATTTAACTTAATTTAATTTACATATCAACAAAAAAAAAAACACAAATTAACAAAATAAAATTTTATTTTAGTAAATAAAAAAAAACAATATTTATAGTGGGGGACGTGGCGGTCCCCACTGCCCCCCCTTCCTTTTTCGAACGTCATGCCCAAGGCCAGTACTGCCTTCGGCAGTACTTCCCTGCACACGGCAGAGACAGTATTGTCGTCGGCAGTACTCCCTACCGATGGTATTATATAGGTGGGGGTTGGGGGGTGTGGTGGCCCCGCCCCCATAAAACTTTTAAATTTTTTTTTTATAAATATTTTTAATAAATATCTAACAAGCTTTCTTCTTTATTTTATGTTTTTTTTTTTTTTAAATTAATTCTGAAAGTAACAAAAATCAGAATAGGACATATTTCTTTTTTTTAACAGAATATAAATTTTCTTTCAACAATTTAAATTCTTATTCCAATGAAAAAGAATATATTCCTTTCTAAGAAGGACATATATTTTATCATAATATACACTAAAATCATGTCTCAAATTTAACATTTGACTGGTGTGGTGTATTTTGACTATATTTTTTTTTACTGGTGTATTTTCACAGAGAATACATATATTTTAACTAGAAAGGATATTTCTACCCAAATTGGGTTTTTCTTTCAAACTGAATTTATTTTCTCTCCACTAAATAGTTCAACTATAGACCAAGGTTGATTTTTCGTTTTACAAGCAAACTATAAGCAATCTTCTGACGAAATTTTACCAGCATAATGGTATAATGCCAAGTATTCATAAAAAACATAAACCAATAGATCTGGAGTTTCTCTAATACCCAAAATCAAATAAATCATATAGATATAAAGAGATAAACCATAACTAAACAAAAATAGAATTTTACCAGATAAAATATCAGATAGCACACAATAAGAATTCCAGATCCTACCTTAGATCCAATGTTAGAAACTGTAATGAAATCTCTGCTGAAGATCTGAGAGAGATTTCTTCCAAAACTAATTCTACTTGCAAACTTGAAAACTATGCTAAAAATAGGAACAAGATCCAGATGCACAATCAAGCCAAATCAACAAGCAACCATAACAATCCACAAATCTTAAAAAATTCCAAGCACAAAAGCTCTTCCAAAAATCTTCTCCAAAAACTTGTCTAATCTCCAAAGAATGCAATCCTCCCCTAATTAGAATTCAATTCTCAAATTCATGCAATTCCACAAGACAACTCAAAAGCTAACTTAGAGTCCAACTCCAAATCAAAAAAATGACTCATAAGACAACTCCTGATCAGACTCTAACTCCAAAATTAAAAGTAAATATTAATTAATTAATTAAAATATCTTTTATATACACAACACAACTTGACATTTGAAAACTAGTTGTTCACTTTTTGACAACAACTCTCTTTTCAATTTGCACATGTTAATAATTTAAAATACATTTATTAAATAAATAAAATACTTAATGCATCCTAAAATATGTAATTAAATATTTATTTATTTAATAATGCTCACAAACATAATAAAATTTAATTATCAATAAAATAATCATTTAAATCCAAATAATCTATTATTTGATTTTAATTAAATTTCATCAAAATAAACTTAGGACATAATCATTATTAATTTCCAAATACTCAGATAATTAACTTCAATTTAATTTTCTCAATTAATCATAAGAGCATATTTAATCATTAAATTCAACTATGCACCTAACATTGAGAATCACATAAAATAATCTATATAAACATAAATCAACTATAATCAATAAATTAATGATCACTCACAAAAATCACCCACATAGCCATAAATCAACTGAAACCAAACAAGATAAAATCAGACAAGACCAAAACCAAGCAACACCAGAAAGGGATCCACGAACTTTGCCAACCTAACAAATTCAGATAGGGTAGTCAACAGATACTTATCCAACAACTAGGATAAATGGGTTTGAGTTAGGGTTTTGGATCTATGTTATCTCCCCTCTCTTACCATCTAAGATATTGCGATAGGGCACGCTCATCCTGAGAATTCAGGGAAGATGATGCCCGGTACCTGTGAACCTGCATACAACACCCGCATGTACATACATAAATAAATATATAACAGACAATGGCAGGGATCAGCCGATCGTGTGGATCTCGCAAGCAAGTAACTATGACTCCGTTCCTCAACCACATCAAGCACGTCAAATAAAAATATAAAACAAGCACATCAACCATACACATGCAAGTATGGGGCCAGTAAAAACATAAGCATCAATAATTTCGTAACATATAATCTATCATCCTAAAGTAATCATAACATTTATATAATCAGACTAGGGATGAGGAACTACATCGATCATTTGACGGTTACAGAAATGGGTCGATATTTTGACACAAATAATAGCGATGAACTAGTTGGTAGACCATTTGACCGCATTGGGTAGAAACTTTGACCAATAGTGCGTCGAAATGGTGAAAAATATACTAGTGAGTGCTTGTATCAGACATTAAAAGGTCGATCTTTTGGTGCAACAACAACCACTACTTGTAAAAAATTATACCCCTAAGTTAAATATATAAGAGTTACACATTATTGAATGTATCCTTCAAATATAGGGTGACTTGAAAATATCATATTCATACACATTATTTATAGGCAAAAAATCATAAATATAACCATTATTCATAAGTAAAAAGAATCATAAATAAGAACCACTATAATGTTTATTATAACAACTAGTAATTTACACCAATTTATAATTATATTCAAATTTTGTATGCTCTAAGAAAGAGCGTTGGAAGACAGATCAGATTTATTCAAAGATTTGAGGTATTAGTGAGTTATTATTAAGTAATTATCAATTAGATGGTCGAGAAGTGACAATATAATAAATGCTAGTTTGACATGTTGATGGATGGTGATTGAATTAATGTTGATTTGATAGATTGATGTTTGATTGCTAAATTATATGTATTCTTGACCACAAGTTCAAGTGATGATTGATGTGAATTTGATTATTTTTTGCTTGATCTTTATATTTGAATGATTGATTAATTTCTTGCAAGATGGTGGATGAAGTATAATGAAATAATCCTTCAATACTTGGAATGCAATATCCTTTATAATTTATTGGTGAAAAGGTCATTGCCATTCATAAGAAGTGAGTCAACACAACCTACACGTAAAGAAGAGTTGGCTTGGGCCATGGGTTTGCTTCCCATTGCTATCAGGTTTGACTTCAACACTTGAGCTTACCAAATGCACATGATTTGTGATCTATTGTGTGCATCCTTAGAGGGTCAATCTTTCCTTAGCTCACCCTTCCCAAATGACAACTTGGAAAAGTGTAAGAACAAGGTAAGGTAGTTGGGAAGTTGGTTGAGTCAAGGCCATACCTCTAAGTTAACAAAAAATAAATTGAGAAACCATTTTTCATTGTTGTCTTTGTGAATAATTTATTGTACCCCACATTGATTTCACTTGAATGTCATGCTAAATTGAAACCTTCCATTTATATCTTCCAATGTGGGGGAGAGTCACACCTCTTCATCATGTTTTCCTTTTGCAATCATTATAACCTTTAAAAATTGTCACCCTTTGAAAGATTCACAACCCTTCACCATTTTTGTCATTTGTAAATATCACGACCTTTCATAACTTTTCCTTTTGAAAGAGTCACTTCATTCTTTTTCTTCTTATTCCATTTTCTCTTTCATTAATTCTTAGAGATCCACTCTTGCCTAAACTCACCCCTTCTCAAACCCCAACTTGGAAATATTTAAGACCAAGGTAAGGTAATCTAGGCACTGAGATAAGTCAAGAGAATACCTTTGATTTAACAAAAAAATGAATTAAGTCACCGCTTTTTATTATTTTCTTTGTGAATAATATACTATACCCCACATTGATTTCACTTAAATATCTTCCTAAAATGAAATCTTCACTACTTTGTATATTTTAAGGTGGGTGAGAGTCACATATCTTCATCAAATCTACCCTTTGAAATCATCACAACATTTTATAATTACCAATTTTTGAAAGAGTCACAACACTTCACCATTTTTTTCATTTGCGACTGTTGCAACATATCATAACTTTGCCTTTAGGAAAAGTCACTTCTATATTTTTTTCTTATTCCTTTTTCTCTTACATTAATACTTAGAGGGATAGTCTTGCCTCAATTTAGCTCTTCATGAACCCTAGCTTGGAAATAGGTAAGACCAAGGTAACGTAAATTGGGCACTGCACTAAGTCAAGAGGATATCTCTAAGTTAAAAAATAAAATTGAGTTAGTACTTTTCATTGTTTCCTTTTTAAATAATATATTATACCTCATATAAATTTCACTTGAATGTCATCTTAAATCAAAACCTTATCCCTTTTATATCTTGTAATGTGGGGGACAGTCACATTTCCTCATCATGCTTTCCATTTGCAATCATCACAACCTTTCACAATTGTCACCCTTCAATAGAGTCACAACCTGTCACTATTTCTATCATTTGTGAGTGTCACAACCTTTCATTATTTTTCCTTTTGCAACAGTTACTTATTTTTCTATTATTATTATTGATATTTTGTAGCTGAAGAAGAAGAAGAAGAAGAAGAAGAAGAAGAAGAAGAAGAAGAAGAGGAAGAGGAAGAAGAAGAATCACCATGACTCAGCCTGGTAGCCAATTGTCTTACATTGCTCATACACATTACCAAGTTGGAATTCAGAAAGGGTGAGCTAAGGAAAGATTGACCCTCTAAGGATGCACACAATAGCTTGCAAACCATGTGCATTGGGTACTGAAGCTACAAAACATCAACACTCTCTCTTATCTAGGGAAGATTAAACACATGATTAGGATCATAAGATAACATTTATCATGATATCAAAGATATGGTCTGACTAGGAATATAAAGTCTCATGATATTCACCATAACTCATAGATTCATAAGAATATAATTTCATGATATTGAGGGCATTAGCCATAAAATATCAAGTCTCATGATATTCACCAAGTGCTCAGAGTAATGGCCTACCAAAATCATGTCTCATGATGTCCACCAAGTGCTCAAAAGTTTATAAAGATATCATCTCATGATATTGGGAGCATTGGCCTAGAGAATATCAAGTCGTGTGATATTCACCAAATGCTTAGAGTAATGGCCTAGCAACATCAAGTCTCATGATGTCCACCAAGTACTCAAAAGTTTATAAAGATATCATCTCATGATATCAGAAGCATTGGCCTAAAAAATATCAAGTCACATGATATTCACCAAGTTCTTAGAGTAATGGCCTACCAACATCAAGTCTCATGATGTCCACCAAGTACTCAAAAGTTTATAAAGATATCATCTCATGATATCAGAAGCAATGGCCTAAAAAATATCAAGTCACATGATATTCACCAAGTTCTTAGAGTAATGGCCTACCAACATCAAGTCTCATGATGTCCACCAAGTACTCAAAAGTTTATAAAGATGTCATCTCATGATATTGGGAGTATTGGCCTGTAGAATATCAAGTTGCATGATATTCACCAAGTGCTCAAAGTAATGGCCTACCAACATCAGAAAACTACTCTCTTACATTTGCAACTTGGCTCTGATACCATATTAAGGTTTTAGGATTATTGGAAATGTAATAGGACTATTTTATTTTATGTGTTTTTCAAATGCGAAAATCTCTTTCATTTATATTAAGAATGAGCTAAGAGGAGACATGGCCACTAAGGACATTAGGAGATTAGAAAAAGGGTTTTTGACAGAGGGTTTATGATTGAAGGATACAATTTTCAAAACACATACAAGGCTACAGAGTAGAACAAAAGGGCACATACATCACACTGAGGTGATATTTATTTGATACTTCACAAATCTGAATTAGACAAGATTAAGTTAGTATTTATAGATACTTTTACTGTTATCAATTTAACCACTGTAGAAGAATTCAAATCTCTTAAGAGAGTGGACTTAACAATTCCTATGTAAATCTCTTAACCGAGTATAGACATGTATTGTGTTGTCAAAATCCTCTAACTAGGTAGATCTATTCCATCTTATTGTTACTCCTAACAGGGTAAGATCATCAAAAGTGATCAAAATTATAGCCTTAACTAACATACTTTATTGTACAATAGTGAAGATTTGTGGGTATCATCCCCACCACATTTTTTACCCTCTAACAAGGGTTTCTGCAATACCAAAATATGTGTTATGACTTTTAAGTTTCATGTATGATTTATTGTTTTTCTTACATGCAATTTACATTTTTAGTTACTTGAATGTATGTTTCAAACATTGGATTTAGTCAGTTAATTAAGATCTACAACTGGAAATTTTTTAGTCTTGAAATTTTTTAAGGGTACTAATTCACCCCTCCCCTCTCAATACTTATCTTTCCATAATCCCAACAATTGGTATCAGAGCTAGATCTCTTGTTAAGGAAGTTTAATCACTGAAGGGGAAAGATATAAGGATGGAAAGATATAAGTTGAATAAGTCTATTCAGAATCAAAGGTTACAAATGCAAATCTTCATTGAAAAATTCAAGGAAGCCAAAGAAGAACTAAAGAGGTTATTGGTTAGAAGGAAAGATATGGAAATCTGGTATAATGAAATTGATTATCATGAAGAAGAGATAGATGACCCATTTGATACATTGGGATATGGATCTGGTAGCATATCTGATGCATCTAAAGGAACAATATCATATCTATTTGAAAAGAATCTACATCTTACTGAACAAGTCAAATCTCTACAGATCTGTCAAGAGACACAAATGGTTAGGATGGTTGATGTCATGAACTATGCTAGGCAAGAAGAATAAGAAATAAACTTGGATATTGAATACAAGAGACAAATGACTAAGAAACTACAAGAGAAGGATTTTGAGATACTGAGACTCACCGAGCGTCACTTTGAAATATCCAATCAAATGGTTGTCATAAGTCAAGAAGTCAATTGAGTAAACAATAAGCTTACAAGGAAACTAGAAGACATCAGTGAATTAAGAGAGGAAAATAAAAGATTAAAGAATGAGATAAAAATTCAACAAAAACATAATGAGATGATCAAGAAAGCTAAAGATAGTACTAAGAGAATGGATGAATCTATGATAAGTCAAAAAGGACTTGGTAGCATAACTAGTTTAGGCTACACCAAGAAGAGAGAATCATCAAGACAAGCTGAAAAGAACAATGCCTACACTAATCAAGATTCAAAGAAGCTATCATGTTATCATTGTGGAAAGCTAGGCCACACAATAAATGTTTGCAAGAGCAAAGAAAAAGGTATTCCCAAATCTAGTCCTAAGTTTAATGGTCATTGTTATAACTATAACAAGTATGGACATCAGGCACATGAGTGCAAATCTAAATTGAAAATGACTCCTAAGAAACCCTACATGGAAAAAAATTGTTCCACTTGTAGCATGCATGGATACATATCAAGAGAATGCAGGACAAAATTGAAGAAAGTCTAGATACTGAAAGAACTAAACAAAGAATATCAACTGAGAAGGCAAGGTAATGCATATACTTGGGATTATAATACATGGGTTAATTGCACAACATGTGGCAGATATGGACATATAGAAGAAAATTTGATGAGAAATAACTGGAGAGGAAGATCTCACAATTGGACAAATAATGGTATGGCATGTTTGCACTATCACAAAGTTGGTCACCTAAGCAAGGACTATAGAGACCAAGCACCAAAGATACAAACAAATGAAAATGGCAATACAATTGAGGAAATCAGGAGGATCAAATGTGGATAAAGGCATTAAGTGATAAATTTGGATCAATCACTGCAATCGGTGACATCTCATCCATTGGATTAGGTGATATCACCACCTCCACCTAAATTAGAAGGTATGTATGGAACTGAATTAAAAATTGGTTATATTTTACAAATGGTTCCTTATATCTAGTGATTGCATACCTAATCAGCATGAAATAAGATGCACTATGGGATTACATGTTTAGAACTTAAAACTTTATACAGTCAGTAAAAGCATGACTGACTGAAATGTTGCTAGTTGGTAAATATTGGCAAGGTTAACCAAGTTATGGTATCAACTGAGTAATATCCAAATGTTAACTAAGTTGAATGATCTTTTAAGTATAAATTGAGAACAACTATTTTTACCGAGCAGTGGTAGGTAAAGCATTAAATGAAGAAGTTTGAATGGGAAATGAATTTTGGGTATAAATACACAGTGGACTTAATCATTTTTCACATTGTGATTGTGAAGAACCAAAGTGATTTCGAGTAAGATAAGTGAAAATAGATTCCAAAGCTATTGGAAAAGACTTAAAGAATTTATGAGCAAGTTAGTCTTGATCACAAGTAAGTTTTGTGTTCATCGAGCTATTTCACAATTATTTCATGAATCCTTAATTTTAGAAGCGATGGCATCCTCATCTAAGGTCAAAAAATCCATGTTTGAAATTGACAAGAAGGTCAATTTGATAAATTCAACAACCTGTAATGAACTAAAATACAAGTTACATTTTGAGGTTGCATCACAAATCAACAAAACCAGTGCATTCTTAAGCATTCCACCTAGGGTTTTGTTAGTCCAAGATATCTATGTGTATATCCATTATAAAATTATTGAAATAGGGGATTTTGATCTTCAATCCACCTTCCAAGAGCTAAGTGTTGATGGAAAGCTCAAGGATGAGCATACACATTTGGAGGTGAAGGGTTTAATGAACTCCCTGTATTTTTTGAGAGTATTCAAAATCGAATGGATGAGGGTTGTGTTGAGAAGAGTACACAAAGGGATGTTATGGATGGATGAACTAGTAAAGATAAAAATGGACATCATTCATGCAATCACTGAGTACCCCATAACCAACAAAGTAAAAGATATCAAGAATGCACCAATAGCTAAAATTGAGAAGTTAATAGGAGTTGAATGGGATGGTAGAGGCATGCAAGTCAACACTATTATTGATCTAGAGACTAGGTTTAGAGCATACATAGTCAATTACAAGATATTCCTATCTAGTAGGCCGAACAATGTACCATGTGGTGATGTGGACATGGCATATAAAATTGTGAAGAAGGGTTTTCAATATGACTTAGCCAAGTTATTGTTGAAACAATTAGAAGAGAACATGAGAACCATCAGGTCATTAAAGACTATTACCTGTAAGTTTGGTTCACTACTAATTTTCATATTTTTCTATGTACAAAATTGCTTTCCCTCAATTGGTAATGTTGATTGGGATGTTGACCGATTGATCATATTGTAAATAAATGATTTTATTCAAAGTTTGGGGAAATTTTTTGTTAGTATCATGGATGTATACTTTGAACAGTTTAAAGATAGAATGCACCAAAGAAGCATGATACCATGTCAGCTAGTAGAGAAGCACAAGGATGATATTTTTTTCTTAGTGGATACCAACACCACTTTAATCAAGGCATTTGATCCAAGAACTACTTGTTTAGAACCTATGGGCTACAAATTAAATATTGACCAAGCATCTAAGTCAATAAAGGCATTATTGACCGATCCCAAAGATCCACAGATAACTAGGTTTGGTACCTATGAAGAGGCCAAATTAAGAATCAAAATGGATCTAGTCAAAGTTAAGGTGAGTAGGAAATCAAAGAATATGATAGACACATTGGTGAAATAATTTGGTGATGAAGTAGAAGAATATGCATATGAGGATATTCCGGTTGAAGAGGCAACCTAGGAATAGTTATTGATAGGTAATAGTGAACATGATGAAGAGGTGACTGAGTCTGACAAAGATATTCAATCGACACTAGTCAAGGCCACATGGAACAAAAAATAAGCAGAAGCACCTACACAAGCAAGGACAAGGTCCTCAACAGCTGCTTCTCTACCCTTGAAGAAAGGAATAGTGAAAATTTCAAGGCCAACTCCTACAAAAACATATCAAAAGAAAAAGAGAGGTGCACAAGCCACCTCCGAGAAACCTAAAAAGAGTAGAAGGTTGATAAGAGAAAAGGATGATGTTGATTAAGATGATGAAGAAGAGACTCAAGATAAATTTAAATTTATTGTGAATAAAAGTCAGTCAATTGATGAATTAGTGGAAACAATAAAGGAAATTGGTGGTCTAGGCAACACCAAATTAAATCGGTATGTATATATGTATATATGTCTATCGAGGATCAAGAAAAGATTAAAGAGAAAATCATACAAATGATGATTAAATTTAAGAAGGTACATGTTGAATTTTCTAAGTATGTACCTAAGGAATTGTATGAAAAAGTGTCAGCAAATGGACTTATGCCTTGCACATTGAAAAGAAGATGAGGAAACATTCACTAATATTGGTCATGCCTACTCTATTGATTCTAAAGATAGAAGAAATGATGAACTAATATTCCAAGATATTTCTAGTAAAGGGTAGATCCCTCAAAATTTTAGTACGAAACCTTGAAGAGGTTGATGAGAATAGTAAGCTTCAATGGGATACAATTCTAAAATCCCAAGTTGAAGCAGATAAACTAGCATTGGCTATAATTCCTAAGAAGAAGAATAAGAAGAAGGGTAAAGGAATTTACTTGGATGATGTCGATCTAGTCACCAAGGAGCCCATTGATTTATCTGACACTGAGGTAGTAGATGAGACAATTTCTATTGACTTCTACCCCATTGGATACATATAAGAATATAAGGATCAACCTAAGTAGTTATTAATAACAGGAATAGATGATGTATTAATTGAAGACATCACAAATGGAGATCTTGATGACATAGCTAATGATGAAGACATAAACACTACTATAGATACAACTAAGGAAAATTTACCTAATGAGGTAGCAACAAGTGAAATTATGGGTGATCTACCAATTTTGGTACAAGAAGTTGACATAGTCACACAAAAGGAACCCAAAGGCTCAACCCTCGAGTAACCAAAAGATATACCTGAGAGACAAAATACAAATGAGCAGAATACTTCCAATGAGCCTGAGAACATAGAGGCACCATCACAAGCACCAGAAGAAAATAAACTAGTAGAATCAATAATAGACACCACTAAAAATGCCTAAGGACAAACCACTGAGACACCAGTCATTGGACAAACTAAGGAAGAAAGTGTGTCAACCAAGACTGAAAAGGTAAATCTAGAGACTCAAGCTCTAGTTTCCTATACAAAGTCACCTACACCAGAGAAGAAGAAGAAAAAGAAACACGACAATGGTCCTATCACACTTGATGAAGTTATTGAGATACCTGAATGTGACCTGAGGACATTAGACCCTGAAGCACTAAGAAGATATGGAGAATTGTGCACAAGGAAGGCTGCATAAGAGAAATTGAAAAAGGAAAATAAAATTAGACAAATTTTGGAGGATGTTAGAGATATCTTATTGCAAGTAGTTCCCAATGTCAATGTTGATGAGGAAAATCCCATCATTGACCAACTTGCATCTCTAATTGGTTACATTAATGCCCTTGATGTTGATACAGGGAAAAGAATGGAGGAAAGGGTAGAAGAAAATATTCAAGTCAAATTAGCTGAGAAAGTAAGCCAAGAAGTGGCAATAAATAAGGTTAAGCTCTCAAAGGTTATTACTAAGATGGAAACCATTATTCAAAAAATAGTTCAAATTTTTTTAAGTTATTCATTATTGACCAATTCACTACTGAGGTTAGTGAAAAGCTAAAGAAATTGGATGAAGAAATACAAGTTAGTGCCAATAATTTTGTAACCAAGCCTACAACTTTTCATAAGCATATCTCCAAATTTCAAGAACTTAGGTGGTTGAGAGAAGATTTGAGGAAGCAAGAAGATGTCATAAGTGATCAAGTCACCAAGCTACAAGAAGAGCTACTTCCACATTTGAAGATCATGGAATGTCATGTAAATAAGGAAAAATCTTTAGTTTCCACCCCTAAGATATCTGTACTTGAGAATATTTTTGATATGCATGCACAAGTCGGTCTAGAGAACATTTCTCTTGACAACATGAAAAAGGAATGGGAGAACCTCTTGGCATCACTAAACAAAACCCATCAACACATTTTTGATAAGTTATAAGTACATCTTTTTTGTTTGGCATTATTTTCAAAAAGGGATAAAAGTCTATGTATGTATGTATATATATGCCATTATGTACTTCACACTGGGAGCATGCACAAAGGGGGAGTCAATATATTTTTGAGTTTGTATATATTTTTGGTAGTCGGTACTTATACATAAGGTTTTGATACTAATGCCAAAGGGGGAGAATGTTACTCCTATTTTGAGAATTAATGAATTGTCATTAGTATCAATCAATTATTTAGTCAATAAAGGAGATAAACTGAATATTCGGTCAATCACATCAAGCCTATACATTGAGAAATTCACAAGGAAGAACTCTACTCTAAGATAGCCAAATACATCTTTGACCGAGAACACTCACCAAGCAACAGGGAATTATCATGTACCAAGCTAGTAATCACTGAGCATTCATTTAAACTGAGCATTAGTAATTGCCGAAAGGAGAATGTAGTGATTACAATGTAAAGGAGGAAATGACATAGTAATCTGAAATGGCACAAACATATATGAAAATAGTTCACACCGATCACAAAAATGGTTTACCAAGATCGAGATATATTTAATATGAATGTAATCATTAATTTTGTGATGATTCCTATGTAATGTTAGATCTAGATTATTTTCTTGCACCATTGATCCTAGGTTTTCTAAGATGATGTAAACCCTAATTAGGTCAATTTAGTTTGATATAAATTTGTAAAGATGTCATTATGGTCATGTATCATGAAGGAGTAGCCACACTAAGGACATCAAAAGATCAGATAAAGGGTTTTTTATAGAAGGTTTATGATTGAAGGATACAGTTTTTAAAACACATACAAGGCTACCAAGCAGAACAAAATGGAACATACATCACACTGAGGTGATATTTATTTGATACTTCATAGATCTAAATCAGATAAGATTAAGTTGTTATTTACAAATACTTTTACTGTTATCAATTTAACCATTGTAGCATAATTCAAATCTTTTAATAGAGTGGACTTAACAGTTCTTATGTAAATCTCTTAACTAAGTACACACATGTATTGTGTTGTCAAAATCCTCTAACTAGGTAGACTTAGTCGATCTTATTGTTACTCCTAATAGGATAAGATCATCAAAAGTGATTAAAATTTTAGCCTTAACTGACATACTTTATTGCTATGGTAGTGAAGATTTGTGGGTGTCATCCCCACCGTATTTTTTACCTTCTAGCAAGAGTTTCTGCGATACCAAAATATTTGTGTTATGAGTTTTAAGTTTCATGTATGATTTATTGTTTTGTTTACATGCAATTTACATTTTTAGTTACTTGAATGTATGTTTCAAACAATGGATTCAGTCAGTTAATTGACATCTACAATTGAAAATTTTTTAGTCTTGAAATTTTTTAAGGGTACTAATTCACCCCTCCCCTCTCAGTACTTATCTTTCCATAATCCCAAAAATTCTTCTTCTTCCTCTTCCTATTCATGTTCTTGTTCCTATGCTTGTTCCTGTTCATGTTCATGTCCCTATTCCTCTTCCTCTTATTCTTCTTCTTCTTCTTCTTCTTCATCTTCTTCTTCTTCTTCTTCTTCTTCTTCTTCTTCTTTGTCTTCTTCTTCTTCTTCTTCTTCTTCTTCTTCTTCTTCTTCCTCTTCCTCTTCCTCTTCTTGTTCCCCTTCTTCCCATTTGTGTTCCTCCTCCTCCTCCTCTT
Source organism: Chamaecyparis obtusa (assembly GCA_027943335.1). Lineage (NCBI taxonomy): Eukaryota > Viridiplantae > Streptophyta > Pinopsida > Cupressales > Cupressaceae > Chamaecyparis > Chamaecyparis obtusa. Next base: position 253,435 of record BSBK01002591.1, on the reverse strand, counting down.
CTTCTTCTTCTTCCTCTTCTTCTTCCTCTTCCTCTTCCTCTTCCTCTTCCTCTTCCTCTTCCTCTTCTTCTTCGTATTTTTGTTCCTCTTCTTTTCATCTTCATCTTCCTCTTCCTCTTCCTCTTCCTCTTCTTCCTATTCCTTTACCTCTTCCTCTTCCTCTTCCTCATCCTCTTACTCTCCCTCCTCCTCCTCCTCCTCCTCCTCCTCCTCCTCCTCCTCTTCTTCTTCTTCTTCTTCTTCTTCTTCTTCTTCTTCTTCTTCTTCTTCTTCTTCTTCTTCTTCTTCTTCTTCTTCTTCTTCCTCCTCCTCCTCCTCCTCTTCCTCTTCCTCTTCCTCTTCCTCTTCCTCTTCCTCTTCCTCTTCTTCTTCCTCATCTTCTTCCTCTTCTTCTTCTTCTTCTTCATCTTCATCTTCTTCCTCTTCTTCTTCCTCTTCTTCTTACTCTTCTTCTTCTTCTTCCTATTTTTCATCATCATCATCATCATCATCATCATCATCATCATCATCATCATCATCTTCATCTTCTTCTTCTTCTTCTTCTTCTTCTTCTTCTTCTTCCTCTTCCTCTTATGCTTCCTCTTCCTCCTCTTCCTCCTCCTCTTTTTCTTCTTCTTCTTCTTCTTCTTCTTCTTCTTCTTCTTCTTCTTCTTCTTCTTCTTCATAAGTGAATAAGTGAAAGCACTACAGATCGGTCAAGAAACAAAAATGGTTAGATTGATTGATGTCATGAACAATACAACACAAGCTAAACAAGAAAGAAATTTGGCTATTGATGATATGGGGAAAATGACTGAAAAGATGGAAGAAAAGGAATTTGAGACATTGAGACTTATCGAGCATCACTTTGAAATCTCTAATCAGATGGTTTTCATAAGTGAGGAAGTCAACCGAGTAAACAAAGAGCTTACAAGGAAATTGGAAGACATCGGTGAATAAAGAGAAGAAAATGAAAGATTAAAGAATGAATAAAAGATTCAACAAAAACATAATGAGATTATCAATAAAACTAAAGATAATACTAAAATAATGGATGAATTCTTGAACAGTCAAAAAAGACTTGATAGTACTACTGGGTTAGGCTATACCGAGCATGGGGAGTCATCAAAACAAGATGAATAGAAGAAGTCCTATGCAAATCCAAGACCAAAGAAGCTATCATGTTATCATTGTGGAAAACTAGGCCACACATCAAATGTTTGCAGAAGCAAAGAAAAAGGTATTCCTAAATCTACTCCTAGATTCAATGGTTATTGTTATAACTTTAATAAGTATGGACATCAAGAACTGTTGGAAACTGCAATTGAAGAAATTTTTGTATTGTCATTGATGTCAAACCTTAACTGGTAAGACTATTTCTATTTAAGAAAGTACTATATCTATTTGATTCTTGAAGGGGATAGGCAAGGTTGGTAACAATAGCACCTAAGAAAAGGTTGAGTTATCTTGATACTTCAATGTGTACTTGATTATGTGGCACAATGATAAGATAATGTATTGTTTATTTAAGTAAGGATGAAGACTAAACTGGTAGGCTTAATCAAGCAAAAGTGAAGAAATCTAGTTCAAGCCAAGTGATGTGAGTGTCAACTGAGCTAGTATATGCCGAGTAAATTCAGTGTTGATCGAACATCAGCTAATAGCCAAGGAAGATAGTATTAGTCGAGGAAATAGTTTTTGAAGTGACTGAGGATTTTAACATTGTATTGACTGAGCGTCAGTAATTTACATTTGAGGAAGAATTCAGATTCCCAGTAGACATAGCTGAATTCTTGGATTATGTAAAACATGTTAACTTTATTTATTGATTGTATGAAAGCATTTAATGCACTATAAAATGTTTTATTGTAAATCTATTAAGATATTTGAGATATTTCTAGAAGGATAGCTAAAGAACATAAAGTTGGAAGGATTCGATGAATCTGACCTAACCCTAAGATGTATGAAGGAGATTAAGTAGCAAAAGATGTATTGACCTAATTGAGGAAGTATTAAGGAAACCTAAGCATGAGGTTGAGAGAGAAGAGGATCCTAGAAGTATTGTTGATGTTATTGATTGTATAAGTAGAAAGGCTGAAGGAGAAGTGTTGTGATTTCTTGAAGGGATTTTCGAGTAGATCAGTGATGGAGATGGTAAAGGTTCACAGTCAGTAAGCCAACATATGTGTATGGAATTAGATCTGATATTTACAAAGTGGTTTTTCCCAAATTGGGTTTCCACTATAAATCCTAGTGTTATTACTTGTGTGAATGTTTTGGTTTGAACATTTCTGTGTTTTACAAGTTAGATACTATTGGATAGTGGACTGCACTATTATATATTTCTATTATGCAATCAGTAATGATCGAGTAGTTGTTGGTTATTGGATCTAATTTTTTGAATATTTTTTAAGTTTGTTTTATACATTTGGACCTGAGAACAACTGATTCACCCCCCCCCCCCCCCCTCTTTTTTTCTCTAAATTACATTAACAATTGGTATTAGAGCTAGGTTGGTGCTTACAGAGAACAATTTTGAAGGTACTTGAATAAAATGATCAGGATGTATAAGAAGGAGGTACCAAAGCGTAATAAGGAGAACTTCCTTGCATGGAAAAGTTTGATGAAGCTACATTTGGCTGGTATTGGTGATTCTACTAAGTATTATGTTGAGAATGATTATGTCACACCTGTTGCACCTCTGACTACCGAGGAGATGAGAGCCAAACAAGAGCACAACCAAGAAATGTTGGAGATTGCATCTACCCTAAGTTATCCAAAATTTGAAGACATCAAAGACTGCACTAATGCAAAGCAAATGTGGGACACTCTTGCAAACATCTATAGTGGTGACATAAATGTACTAAGAGCAAAAGCTGAGAGCCTAAGAGGTAAATTTGATGAAATGAGAATGCAAGAAGGTGAGAATATTGCACAATATTGTGGCAGAATAAAAGAAGCTGTAAATTCCATTAGAGGAGCAAATGGAACTATTGATGATGAAACTATAATTGGAAAAGTACTGAGAACTCTACGTCCTATCTATGCCATCAAAATTTCAACAATTTAGGAATCTAGATGTAACCCTAACACTGCTCTTAAATTGGAAATTTTGATTGGTAAGCTTACTGCTTTTGAACTTTCTAACTATGATAACTTTGCTGTTGGTAATGTTGAATCTGCTTTTAAGTCTCAAATGGTTCTGAGCAAGTCAAAGAAGGAAAAAGAAAGATGCATCAGTGAAAGTGAAAGAGAGAGTGAAAGTGACATATTTGATGAAGAACTTGAGGATCTAGAAGCTCTTATGGCTAGAAGACTGAAAAGGGGAAAAGGAAAGTACAAAGGCAAACTCCCTATTATATGTTTTTCATTTAATAAAGTTGGTCATATAGCTACTAGATGTCCTGACAGGGATGATAAGAATGAAGAAAGAGACAACAAGCATAAAGAAAAAAGATAAGATAGAGGTTACCGAAGGTACAAGGACTACAAAGGAAAAGGTAAGAAATCCTGCTATATTGCCGAAGAAGAGACTAACACTGATAATGATGATTTTGAAATTGAGGTTGTGTATGTTGCAATGAAGCATAAGTCTGATGAGGATGAGAAAACTACATTGATTTCCTATGTGAAAAAAAATGATAAATGGATTATTGATAGTGGTTATTCACATCACATGACTAGTGACAAGAGTAAGTTTGATACCTTAGATCATTACAAAGGTAGAAGTGTGAAATTTGGTAATGATGCACCATGTCCTGTTAGAGGTAAAGGATTGATTAAGCTGACTGATAAGATCACTTGTGTCAATGGTTATTGGGTTGAGGGTCTTATCTATAATCTACTGAGTGTTGTACAACTTAATAGCACTAGCTATCAAGTGAAATTTCATCACAGGAAGGCCAAAATATTTGATGCCACTGGTGAACTAATTGGAAGTGGAGAATAGACAAGAGTTAATTTGTTCTATCTAGACCTATTTGAAGAAACATGTATGATTGCACAACTTGATGATATTTGGTTATGGCATAAGTGGCTATGTCATGTTAACTTTGATAATCTGGTAGAAATTAGTAAGAAGAAGAAAGTGAGAGGTCTACCTAGATTGAAGAAACCTGAGAATGTAATGTGCAAAGAATGTCAATTGGGTAAGATGACAAAGTCTAGTTTTAAGAGCAAGACTTTTACTTCTGAGAATGTTTTAGATTTGGTTCAAATTGACCTTTGTGGAACCATGGGTGTACAAAGCTATTGTGGTGCTAGATATTTTATCCTATTTATTGATGATTAGACCAGAATGATGACAGTAATGTTCTTAAAAGAAAAATCTGATGCTTTTCAATTTTTTAAGTGGTATTTGGCTAAGGTTGAAAAGGAGACAGGTAGGAACCTGAAGTGTCTAAGATTTGACTGAGGTGGATAATTCATATCCAATGAATTCAATCTATTTTTCAATGATAGAGGGATCAAAAGATAGATGTCTGCACCTAGAACTCCTCCACATAACGATATAGTAGAGAGAAGGAATAGATCTATCATGGATTGTGCAAGGACATTAATGATTGAAAATAATGTTGCACAAAAGTAGTGGAGAGAAGTTGTAAGTACAACTATTTATACTCTTAACAAAGTACAGATCAACAAAGGTACAAATCTGACACCTTGTGAGTTATGGCATGGGTATGCACCTAATGTAAAGTATTTTGGAATTTTTGGAAGCAAATGCTACATACTAAAGGACAATAGGAATGGAAAATTTGATGCTAAAAGTGATGAGGGCATATTCCTAGGCTATTCCACAAAAACTAAAGCTTATAAGATTTTGAACTCTAACACTAACAAAATTGTGGAAAGTGTAAATGTCAAAGTTGATGAGTATGTAGAGAAAAATGAAGCTGACAGTAAAAGAGAACCAAAAGATTATAGATATTTTGTGTATATAGAGGAAGGAGAGGCAAGTGATAGATTTACACTTGATGCTGAGTCTCAGGTAAGCAATGTCGAGCATCAGGAAAATAATACTGAAAGAGAAGAAGAACATGTTGAGTGATAGGAGGAAGCTGTCGAGTATCAAGAAGAGGTTGTTAAGCATTCAGAAGTTGAATCTGACAATCTTGTTGGTGAACCTGAAGAGCAAGATGAAAGGAGAGGAGAACCTATTTTGGCACAATATGTAAGGAGACATCACAATCCTAAAAAGATCATTAAAGACAAAGATACTAGAGTTCTGACCAGAAGCAAGACAAGAGATCCAACATGTTTACTATGTGAATTCGAGCCTAAGACAACAAGGGAGGCATTAGAAAATGAAGTCTGGATACAAGAAATGAATGACGAGATAGACTAGATTGAGAAGAATGATACCTGGACTCTAGTGCCAAGACCAAAAAATAAAAATATCATTGGAACAAAGTGGATGTTTCAAAATAAGCTGAATGAGTATGGTCAACTCACAAGAAACAAAGCTAGGTTGGTATGCAAAGGCTACACACAAGAAGAAGGAATAGATTATGGGGAGATATTTTCCCTTGTAGCTAGATTGGAAGGAGTAAGAACCTTACTTGCATATGATGCCTATAAAGATTTCAAGGTATACCAAATGGATGTTAAGTCTACATTTTTAAATGGTATATTAGAAGAAGTGTACATTGAACAGCCAGAAGGATTTGTTGATCCAAATAAAAGACACATGGTTTGCAAACTGAATAAAGCACTGTATGGACTAAAGCAAGCTCCTAGAGCATGGTATGAGAGACTACACAACTACCTGATATATATTGAATTCTCAAGGACAAATGACACAAGCAATCTATACATGAAAGCTGAAGAAGGTAAAGGAATCTTGTAGGATAAGATTTTTGTAGATGATATTATATTTGGTGGACAAGATGCCTTGTGTAAGAAATTTTCAAATGAAATGCAAACTAAATTTGAGATGAGTATGTTTGGGGAGATCAAATTTTTTGTTGGTTTACAAGTATATCAGATGGAGAAAGGCATTTTCATCACCCAATCTAAATATGTTCATGAGATACTGAAAACCTTTGGTACAGAAGATTCATGGCCAGTAAGTACTCCCATGGCTACTAGACAAAAGTTGTCAAAGAATGATGATGCTACAGAGGTAAACTAGACTTTGGGTAGATCCATGATTGGAAAAATGCAGTATGTACACAGTAGACAAGATATTTCTTTTGCTGTTGGGATTGTGGAAAGATCCTCTGCCAATCCTAAGGAAACTCACATGATGGTTCTCAAAAGGATAATGAGATATTTGAAAGGGACTGTTGACTATGGATTGTACTACAAGAAGCATGAAAATTTTGAATTGAGAGTGTATACTGATGCTGATTGGGCAGGAAATGTGGATGACAGAAAGACTACTAGTGGTGGAGGAGCTTTCTTTCTTGGACAAAGATTAGTTTCCTAGACAAGCAAGAAACAAAATTGTATTTCCCAATCTACTGCTGAAGCTGAGTATGTGGCTGCAGCAGTGAACTGTTCAAACTTGGTATGGATAAAGCAATTGTTGGTAGGCATGAAAGAAGAGATCACTGAACCAGTTGTCATCTACTATGACAACACAAGTGCTATCAACATCTCTAAGAATCTAGTGATGCACACAAAGACCAAACACATCACCATCAAGTATCATTACTTGAGGGAACTGGTACAAGACAAAGAGGTCCGAATTGAATATGTGAATACAAAGGAATAACTAGCAGACACTAAAGCTTTACCTAAAGAAGCTCATGAATATCTGAGAGGACAATTAGGGATTCTTCCCCTAACTAAGGCTGCCTAGTCAAGCTAGGAGCACTGCATCAAATGTTCTACAAAGAGTATTTGACAAATTGATGCAGAGACAAGTCACACTTTAGGAGTAGCCTAGAGTTGCGAAAAGTAGAGCAAAGCCAAGAATCAATCATAAGAAAAGATGATAGAGGGAGAAATAATGTTACTGAACTAAAAAGATGATATCTACATCTGTAGGATGTATGTTTTTGTTGCTGCTTTGGAATTTTTGTCAAAGAGGGAGATGATCATAGATGAATACACATGGTGACATTTCATGGAAGATCAAGTAAGAGGGAAAGATTTAGTGGACGGTCATACAAGCATGGCTAATTGATTCTGTATCAGAATGAAGCTAAGGATATTATAAATATTTCTGATGGATAGATAAGTTTTGGATTGGTTGGTAATTCATGTGTTATTCATATGGTGTTGCCATCAATGCCAAAGAGGGAGATTGTTGGAAACTACAACTGAAGCAATTGTTGTATTGTCATTGATGTCAAACTTTAACTAGTAAGATTGTTTCTATTTAAGAAAGTACTATATCTATTTGATTGTTGTGAAGGGGATAGGCAAGGTTGGTAACAATAGCACCTAAGGAAAGGTTGAGTTATCTTGATACTTCAATGTGTACTTGATTATGTGGCACACTGATAAGACAATGTATTGTTTATCTAAGTAAGGATGAAGACTAAACTGGTAGGCTTAACTGAGAAAAAGTGAAGAAATCTATTTTAAGCTGAGTGATGTGAGTGTCGACCGAGCTAGTATATGCCAAGTAAATTTAGTGTTGACCGAACATCAGTTAATAGCCGAGGAAGATAGTATTAGCCAAGGAAACATTTTTTGAGGTGACTGAGCTTTCTAATGAAGACCGAGGAGTTGAACACTGTATTGATTGAGCATTAGTACTTTACATTTGAGGAAGAATTTAGATTCCCAGTCGACATAGTTGAATTTTGGATTATGTAAAATGTGTTGACTTTATTTATTGATTGTACGAAAGCATTTAATGCATTGTAAAATGTTTTATTGTAAATCTATTAAGAGATTTGAGATATCTCCAGAAGGATAGTCGAAGAACATAAAGTTGGAAGGATTTGATGAATCTGACCTAACCCTAAGATCTACAAAGGAGATTAAGCAGCAAAAGATGTATTGACCTCATTAAGGAGGTATTAAGGAAACCTAAGCATGAGGTTGAGAGAGAGAGAGGATGCTAGACGTATTGTTGATGTTATTGACTGTATAAGTAGAAAGGATGAAGGAGAAGTGTTGTGATTGCTTGAAGGGATTTTTGAGCAGATCAGTGATGGAGATGGTAAAGGTTCATAGTTAGTAAGCTAGCATATGTATACAAAATTAGATCTGATATTTACAAAGTGGTTTTTCCCAAATTGGGTTTCCACTATAAATCCTGGTGTTAATACTTGTGTGAATATTTTGGTTTGAACATTTCTGTGTTTTACAAGTTAGATATTATTGGATAGTGGACTGCACTATTATATGTTTCTATTATGCAATCAGTAATGACCGAGAAGCTATTGGTTATTGGATCTGATTTGTTGAAGAGTTTTAAAGTTTGTTTTATACATCTAGACTTGAGAACAACTGATTCACCCCCTCCCCCTTCTCCGTTGTTCTAAATTATATTAACAAAGAACATGAGTATAGATCAAATTTGAATAGGAAACCTAAGAATCACTATAGAGAAAAAAACTATCGCACTTGCAATATGCATGGACACATATCACAGGAATGCATGACAAAGATGAAGCAAGTCTAGAAACCAAAAGAATAGAACAAGGCATATCAACTAAGAAGGAAAGGCAATGCATACACTTGAGATTACAACACTTGTAATAATTACATAAAATGTGAAAAATATGGACATATTGAAGCAAATTGTATGAGAATGAACTAGAGAGGAAGATCTCATAATTGGAAAAGTACTGGAATGGCATGTTTGCATTGTCACAAGGTTGATCACTTAAGTAAAGATTGTAGAGACCGAGCACTAAAGGGAAATGAAAATATAAATGGAAACACAATTGAAGAAATCATGAGAATAAGAAATCAAATGTGGAGAAAAGAAACAAATGACAATGTTGGATCAAGCAATACAGTCAGTGACACCTCATCTTTTGGATCAGGTGATCTTTTAGGAAGCCAATTTAATTATATTAGATGTAGGGCATTATTAGACATATATATTTGGCTTCATACCCTACAAATATTTATAGTTCATGCTTTAAGTATGTAATTCATGTCTCGGATGTATTGATGTATACTACTTCATGTTTATGTTTATGTGGATGTCTTATGCTTTGTAGATTGCCCATGCCTTATATTTATGCTTGCATATATCTATGTATATTGTTAGTGTATGATTCATACTTTATGGCAATATGTATGTTTCATTCCATATAGCTTTAGTACCACTACTTTCAGCTCAAACAGTTTATGCAAAAGGTGATTCAATGTACATTAATATACGACTATCTAACATAATATACTATTCTTTGTTGGCTCTGCTAAGGAGAAATCAATAAAGGGAGGATAGTCAACAATCTTGAAGTTAAGATTTTTGACATAATCTTATAAAAAGAATTAAAAAGACTGATAGGTCTGAACTAATCAAAGGATTGAGCTCCACAATTTTTGGGAATCAGAGCTAAAAAAGTACCATTAATCTCATTGAGAAGACATCTACTACCAAATAATTCCTTCACAACATTAGAGACATCATTCTCAACAATCGGCCAAAACTTATGAAAAAACTACATGGGGAATCCATTCGGTCTAGGACCTTTATCTCCTTTAAAAGAGAAGACTGCCTCCTTGATCTCCTTTTTCAAAGGGGTATCCTGTAACATTTTTTTTCTAGTCCTGATTCACTAACCTCAGAATGGCTTCAAGCAAAGAAGCTCATCCATATTGATTTCACAAATTGCATAATTGAAATGGTATGAGCTAAGCGATTGAACATGAAGTGTATGCAAAAATAGAGGCATCTAGTTCAATAGGAAAGAAAAGACCAACCAAGAGCTCTGAGACTCCTGCTAAAAGGCAGAAGAGTGAAGCTAAAGATGCACCAAGGAAGATGAATCAAGACATGCTAGACCAAATGAATCCTCTCGGTCCAAAATCATAGAGATCAAAATAGCATAGGACATAACAAGAGCAATTGGAGGATGATTATGGCAAGGTGAAGGATATCTGGACTAAATTGCATGTCTACAAATTGTTCCCTTTTCACTACCTAAGGAGAAATAAGGAAGCACAAGTGAGAAACCTATGGATGATGAATCTTGGTAGGTTGGTTGTGTCGAATGTATTTATTAATATGAAATTTTTTGAAATACTAGTTAGAAATTATAAGGTAAAGGAAAGGTGTATCAAAAATCCCATTTGGTGATGTAGTGTTTCTATAGACTTAGAATTTTACTTTAGACATTTGATTCCTTCTTTTGCCAAAAGTCAGAACACTTAGATATGATTTTATCAAAATCCAAAATGGTAATACCAATCAATAGCTTATTTTCTAATACTAGTCAATAGCTTATTTTCTAAGTTTGGAAGAGAACACTTTCTCCCTTAAGAGATACATTTTCTAGTGAAGCAAACATAGAACAAATGGTTTTACTAAAGTAGAACAAATTGTATCTCATTATTCTTGTTATACATCTTTTCATATGGATGTCATTGACTCAATGTAATTATGTCCCTTTTATTGGCATGGACCTAACCTAAGGAACTCATACTCAATTTATATGGAGGCCTCTTATTGAAATAAAAAGCTATATTCAAGTATGTTCAGGTATTGTATTGCTGATATTGGATTATATTTGTTAGCAATGGAAATAGAAATAGAAATGAATTATTTTATAGTTTATAATATCATGCGATCTATTTTTAAACGTATAGATGACTTACATTATATGAAATTAAACTACATTGTACTTCATGCAAGAGATACTTAACTATATTAGAGACGATCATACCTTATCCCTTTCCAAGAGTGATTTCTAAAGAGCTCCCAAAGATGATGAAAAATGAAAGTATTACTAACATTTGTTAAAAGGTTACTTTTTAATGGTGTAAGAGTGTCATTTTTAAAAAAATCAGAATAATATGAAAGTTCAATCAAACAAGTTGATACAAATACATTAATTTGTCTTTTGATTTATTGATTCAACATTATTAATGTTTTATGGTATAAAATCTAATTTAAAAAAAAAATTGTTAGGGATGATGATTGATTTAAGATTAATATGGGAATTTATAGTGTTAATTTGAAGTGTTCAATATTGCCACCCTTCTATAAATTGGAGTGACTCATTATTTGAGGTTTGCAAGATACAAATCCATTTTATACACATCCTCCAATAATTGTAGTCCATGAGAAGACATCTTTTTGAGGCATTCTACCAAACACTTCGTGTTCCTTATTTGTAATTTGATTCAATGTATTTCGTAATATGAAAAAAAAAGAATAAAATTCACTAAAACATGGCATAATATAAACAGTAATATTATTAAGGTGCAATGGCTCCAATAGCTCCAGTGGTTCCATGCCACTCAACAACTCTTCCCACCTCCTCTACAATTCTGAATGCTAATACGACACCTTCTACCTACTCACAGGGTATCAACGTTGCTCCTAGGTTGGGGGCTTCTACAGTGGGTGTTGGTTTCTCTGAGGCCATGTCTTCCACTCTTGCAGTAGAGTTGTTTTTTCTATTTGCATCAATGCTCGCTAGGATGGAGTTTGTTCCATTAGGGCCCGTTTGGTAGCAGGAATTAGCTTGGAATTGGCATTTGTTATTTCCCATTTCATCAAATCCTCAATTTGGGAGTGCAATATGAAAATAGAATAGAATATGTAAATGCTCATTTTGCCAAAAATAAGCATTGACATCTTCTATTTGAAAAAGGTGGAATTAGAATTTGAAATTGGAATTTGAATGGGGGGAAAGCAAATTTTTAAATTTTTCATGTCTACACTTAATTTTTTAATTTTTTATTTGTGTGGGGAGGGATTTAATTTATTTTTTATTTGTCCGGGTGGTTTGTAACTTTGTTATTTATTCAATTTTTTTTGAAAAAAAATTCAAATTTTTTGCCGAATGTTTTTTCAAAAAAAAATTTGAATTTTTTGATGAATTTTTTAGTCGATTTTTTTTTCAATTTTTTTTTTTAAAAATTGATTTTTTATTTTTTTGAATTTTTTCTCGAATTTATTTTCCAAATTTTTTGTTGATTTTTGGTTGTAGTGATTGTAACTTGGTTTCCTGCCACCAACTTTGGATGCCTAAAATGGTCTATGATTCCATTTTAAATTCAATTCCATTAATAAAAATGAATTATTAAATTCAAAAACATTAAAACAATTAAAATAAAATTAAAATAAAAATCATACTCAAATTCTAATTCCAGTTTCAAAAAGTGGAACCAAACGGTCCAAATATAATCTAGAAATGAAAAACCAAATTATCAAATCCATAATTTGACCATTTCCAGTATTTGATCAAATCCATCATTTCCTAATTCTCGCTACCAAACGGGCTATTGGATTCCTCTACCCCACCTTAGTTTAGGACTAGTTCAGGTGTTTTCCCTAGTATTAACATTAGTGGTGAGGGGGCTTTTGCTGATGCAGTGCTCACTAGGCAATCTTTTGAGAGACCTAATCCTAGGTCTATTGAGGTTGTGAAGGAGGGGTCCCCCAAAGTCACTTTTGTGTATTGGTGGACATAACATTTCTTGTCTTGCTAGATCTATTTTGTTCTCCCTCCAAAGGTTAAATCTTGATCTCTTTCTTGTTTCAAGACCTTGTGGTAGTTTGTGGCACAAATGTGGTGGAAAATGTGGACTTTTAACAACATTGTGGGTTGGTTTGCAAATTTGTTAGTTTCTAGCCTTCTCTATTGGACCTTCATTGATGGGTGTCAAATTCTCAAAGGCCTTTAATTTCTGGTCACATTGAGCTTTTACTTTGTGCTAAGGAATTTTTTATTGGTGTTTTTACTTCTTTTGTTTATCAAGATTTGGTGTTGGGTAAGTTGTAGGCCTAGAGGACTCTTTCTCTTTTTGCCAAACCCTAAATAGTCTCATTCAACCCTCTTACTAAACCACTCAGTGTAAATTTGGTGTGGGTTCCTCTTTCCAATATTCCCCTTCATTTTTGGGAAAATTCTTGTTTTGAGGCCATCGACAACTCTATTGGTCATTTCTTAAAGGTGGATGATGTCACAACTGTCATGGGTCTATCTACCTTTGCACATATTCTGGTTGACATTGACATTGTTGGTTCCTGGATAGGATTTTACACTCCATGAGATACCAATATGCCCATGATGGATATTAAGGATTGGTTAGTTCCAAATGTGAGCAATCTATGAGCAATTGGACCAACTATAGGGATAAGATTTCCCTCTCCTATTTCTAGCTCTGCAAAACCAAGGCGGTTACACCTGATCCAATAGTATTAACTTTGACTGATAGTTCTAACTCTACCCCTTCTTTCCTTATTAGATCTTTCAATAGATGAATACAGTGAGAAAGTACTAAACAAGAACCTATTGTTCATTGACTCTCCATCACTGGATAGGACAATACATAAATGTAAATAAAATTAAAAGACTGGTAGTGATTTGAATGATTGGGATCATAAGGTTTGAATCACTCTTCTCAACACAATGATAGGATAATATAGGCCAGTGCCTTATCCATTGGGAAAAATATCAAGGAAAAGGATGAATACAATGGTGTCTGAAATTGGTCTCTAGACATAAATACAAATATATCCAAACTCTTTCCTGCTTATGAAAATCCTTCACATAAACTCTAAGAACACATATACCACTTTGAGCAATATTTTAATCTAACCCTAGGTTGGAACTCAAAGCATTAATACATTCACATAAACCTTTATACAAAGATTTAAAGAATAGAGCAAAGGAGAGCAAAGATCTGAGGTTTGTATTAAGTATAACCTTTCACCATATGCATACAGTATCTAGAATAGTAAGCTTGCAAGATAAGAACAACCTGTACTTCTTCTCTATTGTTTGATAATAATGATATCAAAAATTACAATCCTTGACTAAAAAGCCAGGGTTTCAGAAATTTCTTTCTTTTTAACACCTAAACTCCAATCCCTTAGAATGGTCATGAAAAATTCCTTTATACCAAGGGATGCAACAAGCAATCGATCACTCTAGGGTTACCAAAAATTAACCTAAAAGACTTTTACAACAACCCCAAAGGGTTTACAATAACTGCACTACTGAAATAGGTGAGATATTTTCAACTAAGCCAACATGCTTTATGTTTTCAATGCTATCCTTGGCTCCTTTTCAACAAATCTGATTTTATTATCCCACTGTCAAACTGCAATGAATTCCCCTCTGTAATTAATCAACCATAAAAATCATTTGGCTTAGCATCATAGGAAGCAAAATCAGATTCTATCAGTAGTTTATGTCTTCTATATCCTTCCCCAACTGCAATTTGTACTGAAGAATTTAATTCATCACCACCGCTTCATTTTACAGCTTTCTGCGTCAAAAACCCTAGCAAAACCTTGCAGGAAATTTGAATTCAAATAAAAAATGGTAACGGGCTCAACTTTAAAATGTGATTATTGCTCTATCTTATTCCCAATAGATTAGGTGCCTCGTAGAATCCTTCAACAGTCAACAAAACCTTTAAAAATCACTTTTCCACATCATAAAACCTTCGAACCAATGAAAATAGAGCACGTCAGCAATGAATTGGCATATTGGACCCACTTCTTCATAAGCTTTAAAATGAACAGCTATCATAAGATTGCATAGCCTCAGAAGATTCTATGTGATGATATGACAACCATCAGATCCTCTATCTTTGCATCCTTTAGAATCTCTTGGGCCCACTGACGTGTCTACACTTCTTTCCAGCTCAACCAATCACAACATGACACCTCAGAAACACCTAGCAAAATGGTCCCACAATTCTCGATTGACCTTTAACCCTTTATGTTATCCTATGAACATGTGACTGAAGGGAAAAAATTTAGTCGCTTAATGCCTTCCTTGATTGTGGTTAAGTCAAATGATTCAGTGAATGACTGCATTTGCTGAATCGTGAAGTCCCTTCTTAACCTCAGGTTACTCTTTTCCATCTAGCGAAAACATAAGAAAATTGAGGGCCCACTAATTATCTAGCAAATTAGTGACCAAAGACATTTCGCCAATTCGCTGAAAATTTTGAAACATTGCCACTTTATTTAGAGATTCAGCGAACATGTATTCGCTGAATCGCTAAAAGATTTTAGAACCCTGCCAAAAAATTTGCGAATGAGCAGACACAGAAGACTTTATCGGTGCCACCAAAAACTTGTCCAAATCACCAAAAACCTTAGACTAGAAACTGGGCCCACCTGAAAAGAGAGCAATGGTTGTCATATAATCTCATGCATCTGACACATTCTATCAGATCTTACGACAACCATTGGATCAACCCTTTTATACTATTCTGACAAATCCCCTGACATGAAACAAATCTACAGTCAGTCTTAAACCCTCATAAGCCATGAAGATTCCACCAAAACATGCGCCCACCGTCGATGAAGAATCTCGCCCCTATTCTGACAAACCTCTAACACAGAAAAGAATCAACGGCTAGCGCAACTTCACAACCCTCTGACACATTGCATAAGATCTTACGCCTATCATTGGATTGAGATGGTGTTAGAAAGCCAGGCCCTAGAAAGGATAAGGGCCGAAAACTTTAGGAAAAATTAAAGGGCTTGACTTAGGAAAAATCACACCGATGGACTTTAGAAAAATATTAAAGCTAGGCACTGAAGACTTTAGGAAAATAAATCAAAGAGGGTCAACATGAAACTTTAGTTGCATGATCACATAGCATGAAAATGTCTCATGTGATCATGCGACAAAGGGGTCAACAATTTAGCACATGCGCTTATCAATTTTTTAATTGGGCCAAAAAGTAACGCTTAATTAGAACAGGGCTAGGGCACACTTAGGGTTTTTCTTGCAAACAGCTAAATTTTGAAATTTTGCCTAGGGTTTTGCCAAGAAAATGGAGAAAAATAACTGTAGAGGCCCAATAAAAATGTTAAAGCCATGGAATTTTTCACTTGTGCTAATAGTGACTCATGCTCAGGGACATGTATCTCCTATAGATATAATGAGAAACTAGAATCTCTTGGTATAGTAGACCAGAACCAAAAATTTGAACCAAAAATAGGGAACTGTACATAAAAACTTAAACAAAACCTATATAGAAACTGCCAAAACCATTAGGAGAAATAGAATTTCAAAAATTGACTATGAACAGGCAGCTCCAAGAGCTCTCCTATCAAATTCTTTAGAATGTTAGAACTTACTCCCCATTTTTCTTCAATAATATATGGGCCCAACCATATGGGATCAAATTTCCCATGTTTTCCTTTGTCTTGCATTCTTACATTCCACATTAATACCATGTCTCCCTCTGCAAAATTTCTCTGAGTAGTCCTTCTATCATATAGGACTTTGCACTGGGCCTGCAACTTCTCATTCTTGATGTGTGCATCACTCCTTACCTCATTTAGCTGAATCAAATCATTCATTCTAACTTTCATATCTTCTTCAACATCTTCATCATATTTCTGAATGAATTGATACATCTGCAACAAGTTATTTTGAGGTTATCTTGCATTTATTCCATACACTAAGTCAAAAGGGGCACACCCTATTGCTTTCTTTATTGTAACCCTATCAGCCCACAGGGCTTGTAGCAATTTGGAGTCCTGGGCCTTCTTGTTTTTGTCCAGAACTATTTTCAAAATCTTGATTAAACTCTTATTGTTGGATTTTGCCTGGCCATTGCCTTGTGGATGATAAGCAGATGAATATGAAATTTTAATACCATTATGTCGGCAGAAGTCAACAAAATCTTCTGACCTAAAACATAATGCATTATCAACCACCATAGTTTCTGGGCAACCAAACCTTGTCAAGATATTTTGCATCATAAAATTTGTTACCACTTTGTTGGTTGCTCTTCTTGTAGGGATTGCCTCAACCCACTTAGTGAAGTAATCTGTTGCTACTAAGATGTAAGAATTTCCACCACTAGACTTATTAGGGATTTCACTAATGAAATCCATAACCCACTTCTGAAAAGGGGCTTGAACAGAAATAGGTCTGAGAGGCAAATTCCCACCGAATTTTAGTTTTCCTACAAACCTTTGGCAAGGATCACACTTCTTGACAAACTGATGGGTATCCTTGAAAAGTGAAGGCCACCAAAAACCTGCCTTGATAATCTTGTGGGCTGTAGTCTTTGCCATGTAGTGTCCTCCACAAATTCCACTGTGCATTTCATGCATCAAGAGCTGGGCTTTATCATGGCCTACACACCTGAGAAAAACACCTTCATTACTCCTCCACCAAAGCTCACCATTTATAATTGCATATCTCAAAGAGTGGAGTTTAATAGTTCTTCTCTTATTGTAATCTATTTTAGGGGGTAAGACCATCTTTTGTAAATACTTGACAATATCCTTGTACCATTCACAATAATCCATGTTGCACACATAAGGTCTTTGATCCTCTTCTAGCATATTGATCTGGTTTGCATTAAGATTACTTTGGGCCATCAACTTTGCTAGGCCTAGACCTCTAACCAACTTCGTAATGTGGATATCAATGTTAAATTCTTTAATTCTATTGATCCACCTACACCTTCTTCCTGAAACCTCTTGTTGGACCAAGATGTCCTTAACTGCAGCACTTGGAACATAGGCAACCATTGTGGCTCCCACCAAATAATATCTAAATGTTTTAATGGCCTTGACTAAGGCATAAGCTTGTTTCTCAATGATATCATAATTTAATTTTTCTGCTTGTAGAGTCTTGCTGAAAAAGGAAATAGGCTGTTCAAAACCTTCAGCATTCTTTTGTAATAGCACTGCAACAATAGTATGAATAGATGCAAAAGAGAAAATTTTCATTGGCTTGCTATAATCTGGTGTCTTTAAGACTGAGGCATGCTTAATGGCCCTCTTAATGTCATTGAAGGCTTGAACTACTTCAGTATTCCATTCCATTTTTTCTCCTTTCTTTAACATCCTTGATATGGGAATACTGATTTTTGCAAAGTTTGTAATAAACCTTCTTAAAAAGTTGACCTGTCCTAAAAAGGACTAAATTCCCTTGATGTTCTTTGGTAAATTTATTTTGTCAATAGCCTCCACTCTTTCAGGATCTATCCTCACACCATCCTTTGAAACAATGTGCCCCAAAATTTTTCCTTCTGTCACACCAAAGGCACATTTCTTTGGGTTCAAAGAAACCCCATACTCTAATGCTTTGATAAAAAATTTCTCAAGATGTTGACAACGTTGTTCTTTTTTTGTTGAAAAGGCTATCAAGTCATCTTGATATACCACCATAAATTTATCAATGAAATTTTCAAAGGCTACATCCATAGCCCTCTGAAAAGTGGCACCTACATTAGTCAACCCAAATGGCATTCTTACATAAACATATGTTCCCCATGGAGTTGTAAATGCAGTTTTAAACTGTTCTATGTCCTTTACCATAACCTGATTGTACCAAGAAAAGCCATCCATCATGGACATCAATTCTAATCCAGTGACCTTTTACAACATGTTCTCCATATTTGGTAATCCATAATTATCCTTCAGAGAATTTATGTTAAGATTCCTAAAATCTACACATAATCTGATATCACCATTCTTTTTTTTGACAGGCACTAAATTTGAAACCCAAGTGGAATGCCTAATGGGCTTGATTATTCCAACATCCATCATCTTCTTGAGTTCACTTTGCATTTTGGGTGCCAAGGTAGGGTTAACAAGTCTTAATTTTTTTCTGAAAGGTTTTGTGCCTTCCTTGAGTGGGACCTCATGCTGAAAAAGGTCCTCCCTATAAGCTTTAAGGTATTCATAAAACCAGGTGAAAACATGCCTAAATTTTATGAGAAGGTCAATCAAATTTTTTCTAATTCTTGGGGAGAGAGACCTGCCTATGTAAACTTTTTTGGGAGCTATCCCTGTTCCAAAGTTTATCTCTTCAAGCTCATTGATTTTATCAGTACTAGCAGAGAAAGCCTTGTCTTTGTTGTCAAATGCCCTTTCAAGAGCAACTAGTCCTTTAGGAACCTTGTTTGATTTTAATTGCAAAACCTCTTTCCAAAAGATGACATCTTTTCCCTTCACTATATTAACATAAGCACTAAAATCCATTTCTTTATCACCAAAGTGAGATTCACAATGGATAAACCTTAATATATCTTGGTCATCAGAAAAAACTTGCCAATTATCTAGATTGTCAGGGATGAAGGTCTGGCTTGTACCTCTATATTAGAAACATCTGCAAATGTAATATCTTTTGGTCTAAGGGCTATATTAGCCAACAAATCTTCCATCCTATTCTGACTTCTTTCCATCCAACAAATATTAAAAGCACTAAAGATTTCAATCTCATCCCATACTGCATTCCTATATTATTTCAACTTCTGATTCTTTGAAGCATATTTTGATCTAATTTGGGATATGACTAACTCAGAGTCACCTATAACTTTCAAACACTTTATGCCATGCCTTGATGCTAATCTTAGACTAATTAATAGAGCCTCATACTCTGCAACATTATTTGTGCATGAAAACAATAAAGTAAATGAGAACTTGAAAGTTTTACCATTTGGAGATATAAGTAATATTCCAGCTCCAAATCCCTCTTTGCTATTTGCTCCATCAAAATACATGGTCCATAGATTGTCAAGGTCAACCCATCCTTCTTGGCTTTCTAACTTGTGGGGAGGCTCAACACCTTCCTCTGCTTCCTTATCTTGGACCTTGAAGGCATTAATATCAGTATCAAGGAAACAATTCATGTTGTCCTGCTCTTCTTCTTCAATCATGTGTGGAGTTCTAGATTCCCTAGTGACTTTGATATTCTTTCCTTCAAAATTAAAAGTGGAAAATGATAAGTCACACTGTATGCTGCCTCCCATAGAGGCACTCCATTTTCATGATGATAACCTTCCATACTAGGGAGGAATATCCACTACCAAGACACTCATGGTCATTTTTTTGTTGGGGTATGCAGCCAATCTATAAGGCAAAGCCTTAATAGTACCAACAACTGGTACTTCTCTTGAATCCATAGCTTGATACCTACCATGATGTGTATCCACTTTTAATCCCAATGACTTCATAACCTCAATAGGCATAACAGTATTTGATGCTCCAGAATCAATCATGCAATTCTTTAGCAACTTTCCATTTATTTGCAAAGTCAAGAAAAAAGGATCAACTGATCCTACTATAGTACTAACAACATTTGTGTCCAAATAAATTTGAGGGATTTTAGAAACAATCTCCCCACTACAATTTTCATCTTCTTCATCCACAATTGCTACTTGTTTCTCAATTTTGTCTATTTTTGGAGAATCAGTATGTACTATAGTTTTTACCCATTTCAAGGCATTTTTCTTATGTTCTTCTATTCTCATCATCTCTAATAGTGGAACTTTGATAGTGATTTGAGACAATAATTTACTCATGTCAAATGGAACATACTTTAAATCAGGTACATCTAGTTTTGAATCTGCAATCTCTTTATCAGCTTCTTGCGTGGATGTATCTGTAGGTTTGTCAGTTTGGGCCTTGTTTTTCTTTTGTAAAACTAGTACAACCTCAGCAGTAGGCTTAGTTTTTACCTTATAAACAATATTAGGCCTAGAAAATTTCTTTACCTTGACTTTATCAATAGGATTAGCATCCTTAGTCTTTTCTTTTGAAGTTTTTACATTCTTATCTATCTTCTTGATAAAAATACCAGCTAGCTTGGGAGCTGCATCACCAACAACTCTATTCTTCAAGTTATAATTTGCTTTTGCCTGAGTAACCAAATTGGCTATTATCAAAGAAATTTCTTCATCAGAAGGTCTTCTCAAAGTAGTTGTTTGTTCATTATTTTTAACATTACACTGGATGTTGTCAGGCTCACTATCTTCATCATCTAAAAAAACTTGTTGATGATATGATTCATTTCTAGTTTGGGAATGTGAAGCATCCTGATTTTCATCCTCTTCAGCAGAGTCTACCTCACTCAAAACATGAGAATATAAAATCCCACATCCATGGTCATCATAAGGTTGTTCCTCATTGTACTCTTGCTCTTCATGTGTAGAAACATTCTAGGATATGGTACAATAATCAGGATCATGTGGTGACTGACAAACAACACACCATGGGACTTCTTCCACTATATTCATTGAATTTCTTTGTAATGGATCAGGGGTCCTATCATTTGGTTTATCTCTTTTCTCAAGAATAAAAGGCTTCCCATCTTTCCATTGAGTGTTATAGGGGTAATTTTGCATTCTTGGCAATTTGTTAAAATTATTAAAGGGGGGCTTGTCCCCTCCTGCAGCTTTATTACCTATGTTTTCACTAGGCTTCAGATCTTTGATTGCTTTCAAAATCTACTTTAGGCTTTCATCATCCTTAGGTTTCACACCTTGAGGCTTTCTTGGATCTTTTCTATTTAACAAAGGAGACCTGTCATCTTCTCTCCTTCCCAACTTTCCTGAGATTTTGTAGTTGCTTTCTATGTTTACAGCTAACTTGTAAGCTTCAACGAGACTCCTTGGATTTTTATCTCTTAATAGGTAACCCATCTTAGAATCAAAAGCATTTAAATATGTGACAAGGTACACCTATCATCCAATCTGATAACCTACAACAATTTATGCATGGCCTTTTGAAATCTAACATTAAACTCAACAACATCTTCATTGAAATTCTTTTTTATGTTATTGAATTCATTTAGCATAAAACCTTCATGTGTTTTATCACCATATTTCTCTTTGAAACAATGCCTAAGCTGATCCCATGAACCTATGCTACCATGTGGCAAAGCCCTAAACCAATCCCTTGAGTCTTCTGTTAGGGATTGCACAAATAGTTTCATGATGACATCATCAAGCACAATATTATAATCATCAATAACATCAATAAATTTCTTTAAATGTTCCTCACAAGTTACAACATTGCTTCCTATGAATTTAGGAAGCTTCTTTTTGATTTCTTTAGGGATGGGGTTAGGATAACCAGGGATACCAGTAAAAACCAACTGTTTGCATCTTTCATGTATAACCCCTATATTAAAAATACCAGCACCCTGAGATGTAGATGCATTATTATTTGTAGTGGCAGCACCTTTAAAACCTCCTGGTGGGGGAACACCAGTTGTTTGATTTGCTGAATTTGTGACATTTGCTCCTTGTGTCATGGTAGAACTAGCAAAATTTGTAGGTCCTATAGACCTTTTAAGAAAATCAATTTTCTTTTTCATTTCTAATGTTGCAGCCTCTAGTTCTGCCTTTTCAAGTTCTTTGGCTAGCAATTCCTATTCTTTTTTAGACTTTTCATGGTTAGCTTCCAATCTTAAGGCCTGGTCTATAGGAATTTTAGGGGCTACAAGTTCTTTAATTGAAATTCCCGCTTCCTTTTGTTTCCCTTTATCCTTTGGTTTCCTAGCTTCAAAAGTCTTATGGACAATAGGTAGCTCATTTGTCTTTTCAGGAATAGGAACATAATTTATAGCCTCTAAATCTAACAGCTACCTTCTTAACTGGTCAGCCTTGATCATAGCATGTCTGACCCTTTCTTCCTTCTCATTTTCTCTCTTTTGCCTAATGGTTGCTTGTTCTTGAATTCTTCTTTCCAATTCATATACTTCCTCAAAAATTTCCTCAGAATCAGGCAAAGTTGTTTCAGACTCATCCTGTTGTGCTTGGGGCTATTCTTGTTGATCCTGAGATTCATGGGGACCTTGGGGTATTGCTGAATCAAGGGTTAAAGGGGGAAAAAAATCCTATCCACCCCTGCTTTTGCTTCTAGACCTACTAAATTTTCCTAAAAGCCTTCTATTGTGGGATAGTTTTTCACCCTCTCTGTCTGTGGGGGAGTAATAGTCTTCATACTAGTTTAGGCCTAGATCAACTACCTCCTCATATTCTGAGGCATTTCCTTGATGACTAGGAGGAGTAGGACCCTCTCATCTTGGGTTTCCCCTTTGCTTCCAAGTTAGGGACGTATCATCAACACTTTTTTCCTTCCTAACCTAAGTTCTTCTTGATGTGGCAAGAAGCCCACCCTACAAGCTTTCTTCTGGGTGCTCCTTCCTCCAAGAACTTATAACTTTGAAACTCATAACTATATATTACTTAAAGCACTAGTTACAGAGATGCTCAGAGTTGCCACTCACAAAAATGTGAGATAATTTGAAACCTTATTGAAACTAAATCTTATACTTTAATGAAGACCACTGGATAAATGATAAGCTAGCTAGGAGTCTAAGCTCAACTTGTACCTACATTATCTATGCTGATTTGTAACACCAGAGATATCAAATAATTGAGATAGGTAGGTCAGGAGTCTAGCTCAACTTGAAACCTACACTATTTGCTCTTGACCATATTTCTCTATTCTCCAGTAGAATCACTGATTTGATCATGACCTGGAAAGGCTGAATCAAATGGGTAATGAGAGTTTGAAATTTGTAATATAAACACTAATTCAAAATTGATTTTACTTATTTGTTATGCTCTACTCCCCAGCAGAGTCACCAATTTGTTGGTTCCTGGATAGGATTTTACACTCCATGAGATACCAATATGCCCATGATGGATATTAAGGATTGGGTAGTTCCAAATGTGAGCAATCTATGAGAAATTGGACCAACTATAGGGATAAGATTTCCCTCTTCTGCTTCTGGCTTTGCAAAACCAAGGCCGGTACACCTGATCCAATAGTATTAACTCTAACTAATAGTTCTAACTCTGCCCCTTATTTCCTTATTGGATCTTTCAACAAATGAATACAGTGAGAAAGTACTAAACAAGAACCTATTGTTCATTGACTCTCCATCACTGGATATGACAATACATAAATATAAATAAAATTAAAAGACTGGTAGTGATTTGAATGATTGGGATCATAAGGTTTGAATCACTCTTCTCAACACAAAGATAGGAGAATATAGGACAGTGCCTTATCCATTGGGAAAAATATCAAGGAAAAGGATGAATACAATGGTGTCTAAAATTGGTCTCTAGACATAAATACAAATATATCCCAACTCTTTCCTACTTATGAAAATCCTTCACATAAACTTGAAGAACACATATCCCACTTTGAGCAATATTTTAATCTAACCCTAGGTTGGAACTCAAAGCATCAATACATTCACATAAACCTTTATACAAAGATTTAAAGATTCAAAGAATAGAGCAAAGGAGAGCAAAGATCTAAGGTTTGTATTAAGTATAACCTTTCACCATATGCATACAGTATCTAGAATAGTAAGCTTGCAAGATAAGAACAACCTGTACTTCTTCTCTATTGTTTGATAATAATGATATCAAAAATTACATTCCTTAACTGAAAAGCCAGGGTTTCATAAATTTCTATCTTTTTAACACCTAAACTCCAATCCCTTAGAATGGTCATGAAAAATCCCTTTATACCAAGGGATGCAACAAGCAACGGATCACTCTAGGGTTACCAAAATTAACCTAAAAGACTTTTACAACAACCCCAAAGGGTTTACAATAACTGCACTACTAAAACAGGTGAGATATTTTCAACTGAGCCGACATGCTTTATGTTTTCAATGCTATCCTTGGCTCCTTTTCAACAAATCTAATTTTATTATCCCACAGTCAAACTGCAATGAATGCCCCTCTGCAATTAATCAACCATAAAAATCATTTGGCTTAGCATCATAGGAAGCAAAATTAGATTCTATCAGTAGTTTATGTCTTCTATATCCTTCCCCAACTGCAATCTATATTGAAGAATTTAATTCATGGCCACCACTTTGTTTTACAACTTTCTGTGTCAAAAACCCTAGAAAAACCTTGTAGGAAATTTGAATTCAAATAAAAAATGGTAACTGGCCCATGAAAGGATAAGGGCCAAAAACTTTAGGAAAAATTAAAGGGCTTGACTTAGGAAAAATCACATCGATGGACTTTAGAAAAATATTAAAGCTGGGCGCTGAAGACTTTAGGAAAATAAATCAAAGGGGGTCGACATGAAACCTTAGTCACATGATCACATAGCATGAAAATGGATCATGTGATCACATGATAAAGAGGTAAACAATTTAGCACATGTGCTTATCAATTTTTTAAGTGGCCCAAAAAGTAACGCTTAATTAGAACAGGGCTAGGGCACACTTAGGGTTTTTCTTGCAAACGGCTAGATTTTGAAATTTTGCCTAGGGTTTTGCTAGGAAAATGGAGAAAAATAACTGCAGAGGCTAAATAAAAATGTTAAAGCCATGGAATTTCTCACTTGTGCTAACAGACATCTCCATACCTCTTTCTAGGGATGTGGTTCTCATGGTTGGGGATAGACTATGGACTCAATTGCTAGATTATGAGGGCATCCTCTTTCGATGTTGTCATCACTTCTCAAACAACCACCTAGAAATAGATCATTCTCTCTCATGTCGTAAAGGCATTGCCACTTGATGGAAGAAATTTATTGATCATATGACTATCCTACCCTTGAGTTCTTCCTTTAGTAATGTTTTTGAGGAATCCTCTTAGGATGATTCTCCTACTATTGATTTGGCCTCCTCAGGCCCAATGGATGTGTGTCCACCTCTTGATGTTAATGTGGTTCCCTTGAGCTATGCAGAACCTCCTCATTCTATTCCTCCTATTTTTCTCCAATACTTGGCTGACGATGTACAACATTCTACTTATGGTGCTGATAGTATCCCAAAGAGAGTTCCACCACATTCTCCCCCTTGTGGTGGGGGTTCTAGTGATAGTGTCACCTAGATGGTTGTTTGATAACTTAAAGGAAAAATTATTCTCTAGTCCTTTCTCCTCCCCATTTTGTAGGTGAGCTCTCTACCCACTCTTGAGGTGGGTTACTAGTTGTTCTTCTAGTGTGTTATTAATAATCCATTCTTGACCTTGTTGTAATTAACCTTTCAGTGTCTCTTTTGTAAGGGCCAACACCCTTGTTATGTTACTTTTAATAATGTAAAACACTTCATAATATAAAATATTTTATGCATAGTTTGATTCATTAATAAGAAAAGTCCATAGTGTTGCTAGTCATAAGGGAAATGTTTTGTATTTTAGTGAGATTGCATCCTATCCAATCACTATTTTCAACACTTCAAGGTTGTTGATTTACAATAGAATTAATAATAAGTGTTTCAAACCTTCAAAAGTCACATTTAACTCCTTTTCAAACTAGAAGTATGAGGGTCATCATTTACTCTCATCCCCAAAGCAATATAATTTCTTATAATATATTTCATCAAACTAAATCCCTCAATTATATATTAATTATAATCAATGTTTCATACCAAAACACACATAGATCATAAAAATCAATTGAACTTGGCCACCATTCTTGGTAATTAGAGAGCAATATTATTAATATTCTCAAGGAGACATGCTTTCATGGAAGAAGATCATAGACTATATCAACCATCTATTTAAAGGAACATGGGTTAGAAGAAAGAATTTTAATTCCACAACTTAAACCTGGTAGTCAACCATTGTAAGGTAAAATTATACCCCAATTAGCTAATATCGTTCATCATATTTTGAAAATGTACGATAAAGCTAACATTCATTTGAGGTAAATATGTATAGGTAAGAGTTTATAAAGGTCAAGATATCTTTGAGGTGATACTTTCCTTTAAACATAATATTATTCTCACATTTTTAATTATTAAGTTATTGATCGTATTAGTGATCGTATTCATAGAAAATGTACTTTATGTTGTATAAAATTGTTAAATGTACAAGACAATTGAGGGGCTGTGAATGAATTGTAGAAAAAACTTATAAAGCTTGCCTTTAATTAGATCCACAAAAACTTATATCCTTAATCTTTAGTCACAAAAAGACATAATCATGAAAGATCATGTGAAAAATAGAAACCACCATACATAATGAAAACACCAGATTTACCTGGAAAACCCTGTTAAGGGAAAAACCATGAAGAGCATTGATTGTCAAATTTACAAATACCTATTAGGGTGACACCAGTAAAGGTGATTTTTACAAAGAAAGGATGACTCCCAGAAGCTCATTTTTGGAAAGAAGGATCATTTCCTGAAAGAAGGCTCATTGTCAGAGGGCCCACTACCTAGATGAAGAAGAATGAAAGAGAAAATATCCACCACTAATATACTTCTCCAACTCAATTGAGTGATTTGTAGATACATTCTTCTCATTACTTTTGGTAGCTAACACATGAAAGTTCATACTGCACAATACCAAACTTCTCACTAACTCATTCATACAATGAGATAAATCCTCTTACACACATCCTAATCACATACACAAATGATTACTCAACACTCACACAAGTATAGGTCCATGCCACACTTTTCCAAAATTATTTAACCTTTACTTATATCATCCTTGTGCAAACAAAGTCTCCCAAGGTTGGTTGAGCATCTTAATCGAACATAATTCAAAATAGGTTAGCACCTAAACATTCTCATAGTGGGAAGGAATGGGAAGGGGACCACAACACACCTTAACTAAGACCATTATAAACATCATGAATGTTACTCTTTAAATTCCATTCATTGAGGCTCTAAATTTAAATTTTAACACCCGAGGTTGGCCAAACATAGAGTAAGAACACCATCAAACTTTGAAATCATGCATCTAAAACAAAATATCTTGCACTAGCCAAATTGAACGAATCTAAGGACATTATAATCTTAGATCTAAAACCATGATACCAAAATCCAACATGTGAAGTAATGAAAAGCATGCATTTCACATAGAACACTTTTTCAACCATCATAACATAAAAATAAACACCGACTCTTTTGAACTACAATTTAGAGCACAAAAAATTGAATCTAAAACATCCAAACAATGGGTAACAACATGTCCAAACAACACTAATAGATTTGCAATATAGAAGATGTACAAAGAAAAAATATCATCACCACTGCACAAGAACCTTAGAGCAACAACATTTGCATCAATCAACCACTAATGACAAAAAAATATGTTGACATCAATTAAAAAACCACTGACTCAACCAACTACTCATTCTTTTCAGACCTGCAACAATATGGTGTAAGTGTTTTCTTATGGAGGAAATAATACTTAAACTAGTACTTTCTATGGATACTTAATCAAATGCTAACAAGAAAAGCAATAACAAAATATCAATGAGGCTTGCGAGTATGTAAGAAGAGTTCATCTAGGTACTAGTAAAAGTCCCACTTTATTATAGGATAACTAAAGCTAGTAAATCTTAGAAACTACTCCTATTTCTAGAAATAAAGTGTGTTTAAGTTCATGGACACTTTAGTTATTATGTTGATTAGTTTAGGACCAAGCTGAACTAGGTTTGAGTCCTAGCAATCACATATCAAACCTTTGTGTAGTATCATGTTCTCCCAACTTAGATCAACTCTTGGACTTAAAGAGTTGTTATTGAGGTTGAGTATGGAATGACACATCCTAGTGGATAAGATCTAGATGTAAGATCTAAAGGTATAAAGATGACCTTTTGGAATTATTTGTAATACCTTCAAGAACTTGACATTCCTTTTTGTATATGTCATTTGGGTATATTAAACTTCCTCTCTGTATAATTATTCCACTTGTAAAAGAACAAAAATATACATGAAGACCTATGTGCACAATTTAATGAATTTAGGGAGATGGTTTGAGGAATCGCAAGATCCAATAAACACTTAAAAGACCTCATTAGAAATGTCATTATTTAAAACACTAATATTCTAAATTGTGCAAAGGTAACTTCTATGTAATTCAAAATGCATGATATGTTTTTGGGGATATATTTGTGTGGTTACTTCTCTTTGTCAAAGACAACCTATGTTATTGGGGTGCTTTGTATTTTATTTGTAGAAATTGACAGGCTTTTCCCCATATTAACATCAAGGGGAAGTGTTATAAAACAACATTGGTAGGGGTCAATACCCTATTATAAAATTTATATATTGTTCTAATATAAGGTTATTAAACTTCCTAATTATCATATACTTAGAAAATATATGATTTTATATACTTAATAATCTAATAAACTATTACATTTGTATTTATTTAAAAAGGGTGGTTTCAAATGAGGGTAACAAATACCCCTTCAAATATTTTGTCATCCCTTCTACTATATTTAATGGGATTCTCTCATTAAGAGGTAATTTAATCGAGAGATTTATATTAAATTCTAGCATTATTAACAATAGGTATTATAGCATTATTCTCTCAAAAGCCTACTTTTGAAGAAAATTGCTCGACTCATGTTTTATCTCCTGTCAATTTCTCTTTTATGCAGGGACCCCCCTCTCCTTTGCTGATGAATCCTAGGCCTTATGCTAGCAGATTTGTGGATGTTTTCCTACTAGCCCTGCTAGTGCAATGACTGTTGTGGTTGCTAGTGCTTTTGTATCTCTCACTAGAAGCATTTCAAATCCTGTTTCTGAGGTTTCTATTCCTGCCAGCTCTTCTAGTAAGATTGATGGTGCGATGACTACTGTGGTTGTTGGTGCTTTTGTCTCTCTTGCTAGAAGCATTACAGGCCATGTTTTTGAGGTTACTATTCCTGCCATCTATATTGGTAAGATGACTATTGATGATTATGGTGTCCTATCCCTCTTGCTGGGAGCTTTTCAGATCTGATGTTGGGTGCTATTTCCTTGGATTCGGTGTGCTGGCAGAAGAAGGAAGCAAAAGTCAAAGATGGTTGGATTACTATTAAAGGGAAATATTCTAAGAAATCCTCCTCATCATTTGACATGACCCTTTGTTCTCATAAAAAGGCAATTTCTGGATAGCCTTGCTGCTATCCTCTATGGACTGTGGTTTTTATTGCTTTTTTTTATGCAATGTTCTAGTTTTTTTGTTTGAGTGTCCTACCTTTTCTTGGTTGGACTAAATCATCTTGGGAGCTTGCAATGACCTATCATAAGTGTATTTTTTTTAATGGGTTTCGGGGTACCTTCAAAACATGTTGTTACCATTAATAAAAAATAATAGGTATTATAGGTCATGTGGAAGTGAGGAGAAGTGATATCTAAGGCTCTCTCCGTATTTTTATAAATAATTTTGTAAGTTTTTAAAAATAGAATGATGCTCTACAAAGGTTTTTACTTGGAAGGGTTTTCCTCATGTATTTATTATAATGTATTCAATTTATGCATCTTATGATTCTTATTTCATTTATCTTATTTTATTTTTAATTATTGGAAAATTAATATTCTAATTCTTAATAATTGGGATTCAACTGTGTGTTACCAATAATGCCTATACTTACTATTTTCTACAAACTACTAACAAGTAAAGTATAAAGATCCAAAAGTTCAATTTGTATCCTTTATCTAAGAGGAACTACTTTAATCCAAAGGAGTAAAAATGTAATTTCATTAGTGTTCACCTAAAGTATGTACCTCATCTTGAGGAATTTTGTAGTGAAAAGCATGAGATTAGCCAAAGCAAGTTGTATATGCTAGCAACATATAAAAAAAATAATTTTTGGAATTTTTTTAAGTTTTAGATTGTGTTATTGATAATGGTAAGGTTATAATTGATGTGTATAATAAAATAGGGATATTTCAATTGGATATCCATCCTCTAGACTAGTCTAAGGAGAAAGAGTCATGATTGTAAAATGTTGGTAAGAAGGCGATTGACTTTAACTTTTGTTGCCTACAGAATAAAATCAATGAATTGAAGGTTCTAGGAACTTGACACTTAAAAGAGGATAAACTTATAGAATGTCCAAGCCTATAAGGAAAACAACACTATAATATCTACCAAAAAATCATGAGCCTAAGAAGGCTACACATTAAAAAAAAGGAATGTACCATAATATCTAATAAGTAATTTTACTATCAATATGGATTATTAGAAAGATCCACAAGAGGAGTCCCCTCTCATGAAAAATGTTGTTGGTTACAAAAAAATTGATGCACTTCAAGTTATTGGTGCTTCCATTCACCAAGAGCCCACTACACTACAGAAATAATCAAAGTGGTTCCCTTTTTAACAAATACATTTAAATTCCTATTTCTACTTCAATTGGTAATATTCCTTTGAAAAATATTACCCAAAATAATTCCACCTAAACCTCTTGAAAAAAATACTCCTCATTCTTTGATAACCATTATTTTACTTTCATCTAATAATCTTATGGCTCAAGAAAATAGTTATCATGATAATGAAAGAAAAATGAGGTCAAGTTAGTTCACTAGAATGGATTAAAAAACTACGATCCCAAGGCCTATTTGTTTTCATGAATGCTAATGGTATTCCTATGGGGGAGTATCATAGTAATGATAGAGGCATGCTACATTGGTTTTGTGTTGCATTCATGACATATTTTTTCATTGATGGCAACATATGATATTGATTGGTTTTTCAGGGGCCTGCATAAGGGGTTGCAGAAAATTGTACAGACACAATACAATAAATTAACACATGAAAACTTAGAGGGAGACTCCTAATGATGTCTTGGGTCACCATCCATGATTGCACATGATTATGATTTGATTGGATAGATTTATGACAATTTTATCAACAACTGTTCTTTAGAAGATAAAAACTATGTTTTCACAGAGCTGATTGCAGAACTTTGTAGATTGCATGCATGGTTGTTTGAGTTATGATGTGCGAACATAGGTTCATGTTGGAAACTAGCTGGAGATATTATTGTAATCATATGGAGTCATGATCATAAAGGTGACATCAGATATGGCATATCTATTGGTAAAGACCTACTTGGAGGTCGAATTGAAACATGTTTCAAGTAATATGATATGTGAGCTTAATCAAAGGATCTAAATGATTAATTGATATAACTACTATGTTGTAACACTGTAATAGATTTTTTGTGCATCTTCACATGGGTCCATTTGTATTTTAGAAATAGGATTTATCCTATGAAGGCCGACTTGGATATAATTATTGTAACTTGTATTTAAGGATTGAAATCCTTGGAAAATAAGTGTGGAATTGCATATGAGAGATATAGAGGTGAATGTGATGCGGACCAAGGTTACCTTCTGGGTTAGGGCCAATTACAATAAGAAAAAAGTTCTTCAAGATCCACATAGATCCAATATAATCTCAGCTAGTTCAGCTCTGAAAACAATCAACAACTGATGAAAATCCTAAGGAAAATCTAAACTTGAGCTCACAAGAATACACACAATCTCCTTGTCTCCAAGTATGCAAACCACTAGCTCTGCTATGAAAAATTATCAAATAAATATATGATCTACAAGATCATGCAAGATCTTTTCCAAAACTTCTCCAACTCCATCTTTCAGGCTTCTAAGTCATCCAAGTCATGTCCTTCTCCTATAAAACATCTACCCAAACACCCCTTAAATACCAATCATCAACCACAAGTCAGCCGGATGAAACCCTTATTTCTTCCTAAAAAATATTAAATGCCATAAGTCAGCTTACAAATTTCCTTACAAAAATTTAATTCAACATGTCAGCCTATAACAACAACTACCAACAATAAATGTACCAAGTCGGCCCAACAAATCATACAGAACTCCAGTCGGTAAGCCAAAACTACCGAGCAATAGTGAAATAACTGAGAATGCCAAGAATTTTTGATCACCAATATCGACCGAGCACCATAGACATGACCAAGTAACACTTTCACCAAGTTCTATAGATTACCAAGTTCCTCCAGTGACTGAGCTTCCTTCAATAACCAAGACCATCGGTTAAGGCTGCAACCGAGTAACGCTGGCCAAATAACAAACACCCATGCAGTTTCACCAAGGACCAAGAATGTCCCTATCTCAACCAAGAATGCCCCTACATCAAAAACCTCAGGTTCAAAAAGATGTTCATATGTAAGAAGAACATCTTCTGGGATTCAACACATAAACCCTATTATATTGCCAATGTCTACCGAATAATATATCACAACTATTCATCTTCACAATATCACATAACACAAGATCCTTATACTGGCCAATCTAAACATCAATAAAGCATTGTTCTCTAACTTCCAGAGCATGATCATCTTGCAAAAATCCTATCCTATAAGGATGTGGATGTCTCATTCTATTCAAACTAGGTTTCTAAACCATGTCCTTAGCAACAAGGTTATTAGTACTACCATTGTCAACACTTACATCACAAAGTTTACCTCCAGACTTGCATCGGGTCCTAAAAAAATTATTCCTCTAACAAGGTTCCTCCTTTGTACCAAGCAATACTCACTAAAGCAGCAAGTTCTCAGATTCAAGTTCATTCTAAATGTTCTCATTCACCACAATAGTCCATCGGTCACCAAGATTCTTCTATGTACACTCAAAAGAATAGTGTTCTTCCTCTCCATAGTTATAGAAAGTACCCTTAAAGATAATTCTACATGTATTCTTTTTTAGTTCCATAGGTTTCTATTCATCTTCTACATTAGTCAGTTTATCCTTCATAGAGTGATCAATCTTTTCCTTCCCTCAGGAGCTACCATGTTGTTTCCTCTTCAACTTATCTTCTACCTTTAGAGCATACTAATAAGCATCTTCAATAGAATCAATCTTCATCATACCAAGCTCATCCTGAATATTGAATCTCAAACCATTCACATACTATGCTGCCTTTTCCTTACCAAGTTCTCTGTGTCCAGACCGAATAGTAAGTTTGTATAACTCCTTGATATAATCTTCAATAGACAAATCCTTCTTCTTTAGATTCTACAATTTCTTAAACATGTCAAGCTCATAGTCAACCGGTATGAACTTAGCTTTCAATTTAGTCACCATCAACCTCCATCGATAGATCTTCATTTCACCTTCATCTTCCCTATCTCTTTGAATTTCTTTCCACCAAAGAGTAGCATGTCCTTTCAACTTAGTATGTGCGAATCTTACCTGAAGAGGATCTTCAATTTCTTCTAGCTCAAAGAAATCTTCAAGTTCACCAATCCAATCAATCAAGTTCTTGGGTTTCAAGGTACCATAGAAAGTACAAACTTCCATTTGATAACTATTACTTAACTAAGCTCCATATCTATGTAACTGAGCATTTCTATCTTTACCAAATCTGTCCCTCCAATCATCACCACTAGATCCAGAAGGTTCAAATTCTTCAGCAACTTCTTCGTAGCCATCCTCAGTACCAACATTCTGAGGTACACTAGTAATAGATCTCATGATCTCAAAGACCATGTCATTCTTCATCAACTCCATCTTAGATCTGAAATATGATTTCACCTTCTCTGTGATCCAGGATTCCATAGTATCACAAAGATCAACAATAACTCTAGGGTCCAATCTTCTCAGAGGAATCCTTAAAGATCAAGAGAAACCCTCTGCAACAAACCCTACATCGATCACCTTGTGACAATCTCCAAGTTATATGCAAGTTAGATCGCAGCCTGTAACCTTGCAAAACAACTAGGGCATAATTTCACAAGTTCAGTACCATGGATCTAAAACCAAGATCATACAATCTCTTCACTAACAAGATCAATTCTGTAGGATCATCCCTTGCAAGATCAATCTTCACTCCACAAGATCAACTATGCTCTGATACCACCTAACATAGACCAAGGGATGGTGGATCCAATTAAGGACATTCAAAACCTTGCAGCTTTAGAATTACATAGCAGAAATACACAACACAACAAGATGTTTCAAAACAATTTTCATTAACATGCTTGACTATAAGGCCTTCAGGGTTAGGGCCAATTACAATCAAAAACAAGTTCTTCAAGATCCACATAGATCAAATAAAATCTTAGCTAGTTCAGCTTTGAAAATAATCAGCAACTCATGGAAATCCTAAGGCAGATCTAAACTTGAGCTTGCAAGCCTCCAAGAAATCTCCTTGTCTCCAAGTATACAAACCACTAGCTCTGCTATGAAAAATTATCAGATAACAATCTGATCTGCAAGATCTTTTCCACAACTTTTCCAACTCTAGCTTTCAGGCTTCTAAGTCATCCAAGTCATGTCCTTCTCCTCTAAAACATCTACCCAAACACCCCTTAAATACTAATCATCAACTACAAGTTGGCTGGATGAAACCCTTAACTCTTCCTAACAAATATTAAATGCCATAAGTCAGCTTAAAAATTGCCTTACAAACATTTAATTCAACATGTTAGCCTGTAACAACTACTACCAACAATAAATGCACCAATTCGGCCCAACAAATCACACAAAACTCCAGTCAGTAAGCTAGAACTACCGAGGAATAGTGAAATAACTGAGCATGCCCAACATAGCCAAGCACCAATGTCAACTGAGCACCACATACATGACCAAGTAACACTTTCACCGAGTGCTAGAGATTACTGAGTTCCTTCAACGACCGAGTTTCCTTCAATAACCAAGAACGTCGGTTAAGGCTACAACCAAGTAACACCAACCAAATAAAAAACACCCATGTAGTTTCACCAAGGACCAAGAACGTCCCTATCTCAACCAAGAATGCCCCTGCATCAGAATGTAAGCCTAAGGTTGTATTGGATATTGTTTGAACAATAGTAGTTATGCACTAAGGCATAAGGTGGAGCTTTCTTGGTAGTGATTGAAGGCTGGAAGCAGTTTCAGAACAAAATTATCTTAGACTTGAAGTTGCAAGGTTTGGAGAACCTGATGGTGGATTTAAATCTCAAATCTCTTGATTAGTTTGATGTATTGTAAACAACTAATAGGGTAATTAACTTTAACAGGGCTAGACTCCTAACAGGGTTGATTCCTTAATTGGGATTACATTGTAAAAAGATCCTAACAGGGTCTATCCTTTAACCAGGACCTACCTATTGTAATACTTGGCTCCTAACTAGGTCAAAACTCTTAACAAGGTTATTATACCTATAGTGTAGATATTTTTGGGTACCATCCCCATCAGGAATTTTCCCTTAACAAGGCTTTCCTCGAGAACAAATATTGGTGTTCATGTGTATGTGTTTTATTTCTGCATTCACTTTTTTAGTTCAGTGTTTTGTTATAAGCAATAAGTTTGAAGTTAAAGTATAAGTATTCTCTATTGGAAACAACTAACTCACCCCCCCCGCTCTCAGTTGATTGGGACACTATTATTCTAACAATTGGTATCAGAGATTTTGGTACTCAATCAGGAAGCCTAACAAATTGAGGTAAAGATCAGGATGGCCTTATTCAGAAAAGAGATTCCTAAGTTTGATGCAAAAAATTTTGACTCGTGGAAGGAAAAGATGAATAATCATCTAATGTGTATAAGATTGGAATATTGGCTCATTACCTAGAAACATGTTCCTATCATAAAGGAAGAAGACCTTGAAACACTTACTACTACTAAAGAAGAAAGGAAAAGGTTTGTATGAAATGTTGTTGCAAAAGAAGCCTTGGTTAATGCACTATCTAATGGAGAATTCACAAAGGTCAAAGATCTTACAAAGGCAAGTGAGATCTGGAAAATAATAATTTCACTCTAGGAAGGAGATGAATACACTAAGATAGAAAAGTTGTAGAATTGGAGAACAAAGACGAAGACAATACTAATGAAGGATGATGAGACAATAAGGATGTATGTCTAGAGAGTATATGAATATGTGATTGGAATCACAAATAATGGAGGTACTTATAAAGAAGATGAATTTATAGAAAATATTTTGAGGTCTGTGACTCCTGTCTACAAACCCAAAGTTCTGGCTTTCAAAGAAAACATACTACAATACAAAGATTTCACTAGAGAGATTTTAGTAGACAAGCTAACTACCTTTAAGACCATATAGCTAAAGAATACACTACCTAAGGTGGAGACAACTTGTAAAGCAACTGTTCATATAACTAGATCTACTGAATTGGATCTAACAAAGTAAGAAAGCACAATGAAGATCTTGGAGAATATGTTGAAGAATGGGAATATATTCAAAGGCTATACAATCAAGTGGATGAGAAGATCATGGCCCTAATTTCCATGAGAGAAATGAAAGGCAAAGGTAAGTTTGAAGGAAAATTACCTTTCAAATGTTTTAATTACAATAAGGTTGTTTATTTTGCATCTAGATGGCCAACTAGATTACCCAAGCATAGGCCTAAATATGGTAAATACAAGAATGATAAGGAATTATACTATGCTAGTGATGGATCTGAAGATTCAGATGATGAATTCAATGATGTATTGGGTTTTTTTGCTATCAAAGAAGAGGGTCCTATCTATGAAGACAAATCATCCTATCTATGAAGACAAATCCTTAGTTTCTCATCTTGATAGGAAAACTAATTGGATAATTGATAGTGGATGTTTGCATCATATGATTGGTGACAAAGATAGATTCATTTAGCTAAAGAATTTTGATGGCGGTGCTGTAAGATTTGGTGACAATACCCCTAGAATGATTATTGGTAAAGGATAAATTACTTTGGATGGAAAAACTAATATTGATGATGTACTATTTGTAGATGGATTAAAACACAACTTGTTAAGTGTTGGACAACTTTTGGATAAGGGATATCATCTATAATATAAGGATGGTCATTTCTCTATTAGATGAGCTAATGGAGAATTGATCGCATTTGGTTCTAAGACCAAAGGTAATATAGTCCAGTTAAACTCTACTGAGGTCAGTCATTTTGTTGCAAAGACTAATGACTATTGGTTAAGGCATACAAAGTTTTGTCATAACAACTTTGACAACATGGTAAAAGCATATAACAACAATGCTATTAGAGATCTACCTAAGATTGTGAAACCAACCAACACTACATGCAGAAAGTATGCCTTGGGAAAGCAAACAAGGAGCAGTTTTACAAGAAAAGGATGTTGGAAATATAATTGGAAATGTGATATTGAGAGGGGGGGTGAATTAAAAATCACCTACTAAACCATTCTCATATAAATAAAACTTTTTCATAGTATCACCAATATTTGAACATAATCAAATGACTAACAAACTAAACATCATCCATGAAAGCATTCAAAACACAGTGATTTTGCTTACCTAGAAACCCTTGAAAGGTAAAACTGGGGTGGGGATGACACCCACAAATCTTCTCTACTTTAGTAATAAATTTTCTTGTTAGGGCTTACAAAATTTGATCAAAACTTGATCTACCCTATGAGGGGTCTACTCTATTAAAAGCTAAAAGACTTATACAGTCTACCTTGTAAAATGATTTGAAACTTACAATAAAGTAAGCACTTAGTTAAGAGATTACAAAAAGTCTGTTAGGACTACTTGATTAAGAGATTTACCCTAATACACTGGCTAGAATGTCTCAATACCTGTTCTTTCAGTTTGCACTGTATGCAAATAATAGATCTTCTCTTTACTATGTGATGTTGATCTCATCTATCATATTTATCTCTTTTTTGTGCTTTCACTGCTTAGCTTGGTCACTGAACTCTGTCTCTAAATACTTCTCTTTTCTGAATCATACCTATCTGCTTATACCCTTCACATTCACTATCCCTTGCTACTAAATTTTAGGGTTTAGATCTTGACCTTATATAATCAACAAAACATTTTTTTGATTCAAGATCTATGGCTTAGATTAATTCCTTTTGCTACTTAAGTCTTACTAATTTCTGATTGGCTCTAGGTATTGCATAGGGATCAATGATTACTACGTAGATGCATAATTACCTCTGTAATTATCTCAATAGACAAAATAAAAAACATGGATGTCAGCCAAAACTATTTACCTCGATCACTGTGCCAAAACAAACTCTTATGTCATTTTTTGGCTAACTCAGCAAATGCATTTTCTGATACTCAGCATTCACTATACTTAGCATATGTTGATAACTCTAGCGATCGGTAATCATTTCATATAGGGCTCGGTAGAACTAGACTCAGTATACTACAAAAATACATAGTGACCATAAGTTTACTCGACATTACTACTACTCGGTAAGTAAACATTACATAGCTCGGCCTTTACATAATGACTCGATCGTAGTGATGACTGACCATCATTTCCTAGATATATGACTAAGTGTGAGTCACTAATAGTCAACAAAACTATAGAGATCTGCAATCTCCCCCTTTGACATTAGTGGCAAAAACACTTTGTCATGACATTACATCTCCCTTTACAAAAGTATGTAGTATAAGCAAAATACTCCCCCTAAGATATATATACATGCAAGAATGTTCAAAAATTTTGTTACCTCCCTCTTTTTCATGTCATGAATTTACTTCCCCCTTGATTTTGACATGATGAATGTCATCTGGAGTGGGGATCAAAAAATAATTCTCTAGAAATGGTTTGTGTAGCATCATAACCATGTGTAGTGCAATTTCCCATCCCCGAGCAACAACAGTTAAAACTTTAGACTGCACTTCTAGCTCAGCAGCTAGATTGATTAGGCTTTCGACAGTAGATAGATTCGGATCCCTCTAACTTAATTCCTTGGCCTTGACCAAATTTCTCTTTAATGCATCCAGGTGACGTGTTAAAATTGTCTGCACAAAAAGTAGGTGAGATCTAATCTTTCCATCATTAGCCATCAGCTCGGCTATCTTTCCTTGAGTATGCATTATCTTGATGTAATGATTGGAACTGTGTTCAAGATCAACACTTAAACACTGACTGGTGGTTTTAAGTTCTTGCTATAGTTGATCAATCAAACATTGGTTCTCCTCAGTGAACTATTCAATATTACATAGTTTGGTGAGCAGAGATTTCGCATTTATAATTACTTCTTCGGTCTCTGCTACCAAAGTAGAAAGTGTGACCTATTTAACTACAATCTCGATAGATACCTTCTCCAACATTTTGGTCTCAAAATTTCTTTCCGACCACTCAAACAATTTATCACTAGCACTACACACGTTATTATTTACCTTTTGAACAATATATACAAGTTGTTCCAATATGGGAGCAAAACTATTTACATCTGATAACTCATAAACATCATTAAATATATATTTGATTTCATACATAACCTATTTCTACTAATGTTCTCTACTCAATTCTTCTTGTCTACTTTTCTTTGACAATAAATCTTTCAATATTTGTAGTTTCTAATAGGATAAGTTATTAGTATCCCATTTAGGAATAGTAATAACTTCATCAATGGTTACCTCAAGTGAGAAGACTTCCATTTTCTACTTGTGTGCCTTCTTTGGTGTGCTCCCACTTGGCATTTGTACAAGAGCTTGTATTGCTTCTTGTTCTATAGGCTCCTATACCTTAGTAGCTTTGTCTTTTCCTTTTTTTCCCTTAGTTCCCTTATCCTCCATAGGAGGACTGGTAGCTTTTTCTTCTGACTTCTCTTTTTCCTAGTGAATCTCCTTGGCAGATGTGAGTTGAATAACTAGTGCTAGCTTCTCTAGTTCCTCGATAGTACTTGTACCAGCTAACAAATCAACTATAACAACTTCATATTTGGTAGGGGTAGTGTTACCAGTTGGTGTCACATCAATTTCCAAATAAGCTCTGACTTGTAAAAGTACTGGGTTGCTACATGGAAAAGATGTGTCTTTAGCTGTCTCGACCTGTATGTCTTCCTTAGTTAATACCAGATTCTTAACTGATGTATCTTCTTTGATATTGATGCAGGGGCATCCAAGGTTTAGGCTGGGGAATTCTTTTTCCTCAGTGAAACTGCATAAGGT
Source organism: Chamaecyparis obtusa (assembly GCA_027943335.1). Taxonomy (NCBI): domain Eukaryota; kingdom Viridiplantae; phylum Streptophyta; class Pinopsida; order Cupressales; family Cupressaceae; genus Chamaecyparis; species Chamaecyparis obtusa. The sequence continues at coordinate 213,015 of BSBK01002591.1, read as the reverse complement.
GTTTGTGTTTGGCTGGTGTTACTCGGTTGCAGCTTTAAATGATGGTCTCAGTTAAGGAAGGAAGCTCAGTCACTAAAGGAACTCATTATTCTCTGTGGTGCTCAGTGAAGTGTTACTCGATGATGCTTAGGATGCTCGGTCGACATAGCGCTCGGCAATGCCTAGCATGCTCGGTAAATTCTCTAGCACTTGGTAGTTTATCTGTTGCTCGGTAGTCCTGGTTTACCGATAGGAGTTCTTTGTGATTTTTTGGTTTGACTTGGTGTAATAATTGTTGGTAGATTTTTTTTGATTCTCCTATGTGGATCTAGAGGCTGACATGTTGTATTAAATATTTGTAAGGCTATTTGAGAGCCGGCCATTATTTGCATTTAATAATTGTTGTAGTAGAAGTCGATGGGCTTAGGAATTATTTGTTAGGGATTTATATTTAAAGAGATGTTTTGGTTGTGGTTTAGACATCTAAGGAGAGTGAAGAAGAGCAGATCAATGGTGAAGTAACCAATCTAGAGAAGCTAGAGTTGGTGAAGTCATGGAAGGATCTTTGTTGATCTTGTAGATTAGATTGCTAGTCTGATAGTTTGTAATTATAGAGCTAGTAACTAAGGCTTGGAATCAAGGAGATTGCTTAGTGGCTTTGTGAAGCACAAGTTTAGATCTACCTTAGGGTTTCCATCAGTGTCTGATTTATCTCAGAACTGAACTAGTTGTTGTTGATTGTAAGCTGAATCTTGTAATCTTGCAGAATTGCTCTTTGTTTGTAATTGGACCTAACTCGGAAGGCCTTACAGCTAGGCATATTAATAGAAAATTGGATTAAGATTCAAATCTTGTTGTGTGCTTCCGCATTGTGTTTATTTTGCAGCTAGTTTGGACAGTCCTTAACTGGATCCTCTGACCTACACTGCATCAGATATCTACAATGTGCACTTTAGGTTCATTCTAAATTTCCTCTACCTTGGGAGCTTCTATCTCCAGAATGGGTGATTCCATTACACTTTGTTCTATTTCAAGTTCAGCATCCTTAGATGTACTAGCACCAATATCTTCATCTTTTTCAATCAACAATCCATACACTATCTTCCAAATCTTGACACTTTCCTATACTACATCCTCAACCTTGTGTTGAAGGATTAGATAAGCTCTGAGCTTAGGATCAAATTTGGCTCGATATTTCTCCACAATTTTTCTAGTGTTGGTAGGGGTGAGACTTGACTCCACTTGTGCTAAAGTGCTCTCCCTTATTTTTTTTCAGTATTCAGGGCATATTCCCATTTTTGTGCAACCTTGTTGCTCAACTCCTTTAGGATTTGATTCTCTAACTGAATAGGTAACATCTTGAAAGTGCAAAGCATTTCAAGAATAGCATCTTCAACTTTTTATTTTTCTCCTATATTCAAACTTCCAAACTTTAACTCTTTCAAGTCATCCACTCCTGTAGAGTTTTTGATCTTGTGATATATTTCATCCACAGTAGATTTAACATCCTATAGTGAAATCTTCTTCTTCACCTCCTCATCACTTTCATTTTCCTCATCACCTTCTTGTACCAATACAAGTTTCCTTCTAGGCCTTTTGTTTCTCTTACTTGACACTGCCTTAGGTCATGCAAGTTTTTGCTTACTAGATGTCGGGGATACCTTAGGAGTTTCAATAGTTTCTCCCCTTGTTCTAGGCCTCAGCACAGGTGTCAAATACACTCTAGGTTTTAGTATTATTTTCTTGGTTGGGGGCTCGACAATTATTGGTTTCTTTCCTTTCTTCTCTTCTACTTGAGTTTCTTCTTCTTCTTCTTCACTATCACTAGATTCACTTGGCTCATCTTCTCCCAAACCTTGGGTTAATTCTAGTGGAGCATCCTTGTCTAATTCGTTCACATACTTCTCCACATTCTTTACTATCTTCTTTCTCTTCCTCTCTAAGGTTGCAGCAGTTAAACCCAAAGAGATTTTTTATTTGTCTTCCTCATATGTCCCAAAGTAGGGTGCCTTTCTATCAATTTATTTGGCTAAGAGGGTTGTGATGGAAATAGTAGCTCTATATTAATTTCATGGGGTAGTGGCATGAGCCATGAAACCCTAGGAAGGACTACTTGTGCATATGTGAAATCTGTGTCAACTAGAAAGCATATATCATTACTGTACTTCTCAACTAATGACACAGGGATTATGCTCCTCTTCCTCATTTTCTTCTTAAACTCAACAAAATAATTGTCCATTAATCCATTAAAACTATCTCCTATCTAACCTATGAACTCACTGATTTGCACAGTAATGGGTTTCTTCTTATCCCATATCACACCTCCATGAGTAGGAAAACTCTTCTTTACATAAAAGAATAGACAAATTAGCAAAGAGCCAAACTTACACATTGAGTTCTTTGTAGTCTGAATTGATTTGAGGTTCTCGGCAAGCTGAGTCAATTGGAGCTCAACAAGATCATGTGTGCCCTTTCTTAATGATTTTCCATTCTTGGTCCACTGCCATATAGGGGACACTATCCAACCGACTGGATTGATAGAACTTGTGCGAGATAACCCTAACAGCAAAGTCAATTTCTAGATCTGTAATGGTAGAGATCATCATTCCTTGTTTGCTCCATACAGCTTGTGTGTTTTCTTGAATTTCCTCTTTTCTTGAACACTTCATTGTCCATTTTCCTTTAATCGTAGGGTAACTAGTGACTCGTTGGATCATTTCCTCCATTATCTTCACTGGTCCATCTTCCAGCCATAGTTTCATGTCGTGTACTTGACTCAACACAATTTTTATCCAATCAACCTTAAAATTCTATAGGAAATCTAGGGCATGGACTAACCCTTGCTCAACAACTGATTTATACTCCAGTTTCAACACTCTGTTAACACATAACTTGTCATACACTTCCCTGATCTCATAATCTCTGATTTCCCCAATTTTACACATATAACATGACCTAATGTCATTCATCATCAGCACATTTTCTAGAATTGAAGATAGGGCTTCGTTCAAATCTCCTTTAATTGTAGATTCCAAAATTGTCTTAAAGATTTGTGGCTTGCAGACCTCATTCCTTACCAATTACATGTTGAAAACCTCTATCCCTTATTTCTTCACTATAGTAGATGATGATGCCATTTAAAATTTTAAAAATTTGAAAATAAATTTTTTCTCAGTATGTACCTTTTTCTCATAAGTACCCTGTAAATGATTTTTGTCGACGACACACTATAGAGATTCAGCATCAACTTGATAAACTAGTTGCTTGTGCTTTGAATCACTCAAAGAAATCTCAATTCACTAGGTTAAATGAAATGAATGACAAATTTTTGCTTTATAGATTCCAAAAAGTGAAATTAGGGCCTCATAAATGCTTTGTACAGAATTTGTAAGTGGAATACAGCTGTCTCGGCAAACTCATGCTAACCCTGGCTAATACAAGCTTGGTCAAATTAACCATTACAACATAGCTCGGTACCTATATCATCTCGGCCATAACAGGTGCTTGGCATACATTGATATCTTGGACAGAATACTATCACTCGACATCAAAAAATAAAGTTTTCTATTTTTCTCAGACATGTCCTAATGCATCTTTAAGTATACAGATTGGACTTCTACTTAGTCTTTATGTTAGGAACTGATGTAAAATAAAGCTTTGTAAAATTTCAGTTCCAAACATACCTTTTATGCTTAGTTAGAAGAAATTTGATCACCTTATCCATCGGATTGGGTGACCTTAGATGTGCCAGCTTCACTAGTGCTTCCTTCTTCTTTCTTCTTCCATGTCTTGTCCATTTGATTTTTCAATTTCTCATGGATATCTTCACTCTGATTCTGATCATTTCTTGGCATAGGTGATCTACAGTCTTTGTTAAGATGACCTATCTTATTACATTTGTAACACACCATGCTTCTAGTCATCCAGCTTTTGGATCTTCCTCTGAAATGAGTCTTCATGCAATTTGCTCCAATGTGTCCATATTTTCCATAATAATGACAATTGTACCATGTGTTGCAATCCCAATTATATGATTTGTTCTTCACAGGTGACTTAGTCTATTCATTTGATGACCATCTTAGTTTAGACCTGCATTCAAATGCTCTATGCCCATACTTCTAACAGTTGAAACAATTGCCATGAAACTTAGGTGAGGTAGGTGGGTTACTAACCTTAGACCTACATTCATGTGCCTGATGTCCATGTTTCTTACAGTTAAAGCAATGTCCATTGAACTTAGGTTTTGAATCAAACTTACCATGTTTACTTCTACATATGTTGGTTGTATGTCCTGGCTTTCCATAGTGATGGCATGTGGGCTTGTTGTTCTTTGGTTTTGCATTCTTCTGTTCTCCATTCTTTGATGATTCTCCTTCCTCAGTGGATGAAGCATGTTCATTTAGTCCAAGTCCAAATCTATCATTAGATCTTCTAGGTGACCTTAGTAGTTCTTCAAAGTATTTTGTAGCTTCATTAGGTTTGTTTATCCTTTCATTGATTTCCTTTTCAGTTCTAAGTTCAATCTTTAATTGATCATTCTCAGACCTCAGTTGGTTGATTTCCATATCTTTCATGCCCAACTCTTGATTAACCAGCAGCAATTGATTTACCATGTCCAATTGATTATTAGTCAACCTTTGCATGTCACTTGTCCTTTCATCTAGTCTCATTGCAATTTTTCTTTTGTCTTCTTCATCCATTATCTTGTCATCTTTAGCTTTCTTTTTCTATTCAACAACTTCACAAAGTCTGACAAATTGAATCTCCTGTTCTCTCTTTAGATTCCTGATGTCATCATTCAGTATGGTATTCTTCAGTAGCTCTTTTATGGCTTTGTCACTTTCTGCAAAATTTCCATTGTCAAATAATCCAGTGGTATCTTCTTCTTAATATTGTGATTCATTTTGCTAAATAGCAATTTCTCTCCTTTTGCTCAAGGATTTCTTCAGTTCACCTCTAGCTGCTTCTAGTTGTTGTAATGCCAGTTGTACAGCAATTTTCTGATTCTCTATGACCTTTCCCAGCTTATAGACTTCCATCTCAAGATCTTTTTCTTCAAGTGGTTAGAATTTCTATGAGAAACCTTGTAGCTCTGATACCAATTGTTGGAAATATAATTGGGAAATGTGATACTGAGAGGGGGAGGGGGTGAATCATAAATCACCTACTAAACCATTCTCATATAAATAAAACTTTTACATAGTATCACCAATATTTGAACATAATCAAATGAATAACAAACTAAACATCATCCATGAAAGCATTCAAAACACAGAGATTTTGGTTACCCAGAAACCCTTGAAAGGTAAAACTGGGGTGGGGATGACACCCACAAATCTTCACTACTGCAATAATAAATTTTCCTGTTAGGGCTTACAAAATTTAATCAAAACTTGATCTACCCTATGAGGGGTCTACTCTGTTAAAAGCTAAAAGACTTATACAGTCTACCTTGTAAAAGGATTTAAAATTTACAATAAAGTAAGCACTCGGTTAAGAGATTACTAAAAGTCTGTTAGGACTACTCGGTTAAGAGATTTACCTTGATACACTGGCTAGAATATCTCATTACCTTATCTTTTGGTTTGTGCTGTATGCAAATAACAGATCTTCTATTTACTATGTGATGTTGATCACATCTATCAGATTTATATCTTTTATGTGCTTTCACTGCTTAGCTCAATCACTGAACTCTATCTCTGAATACTTCTCTTTTTTGAATCATACCTATCTACTTATACCCTTCACATTCACTATCCCTTGCTACTACATTTTAGGGTTTAGATCTTGACCTTATATAATCAACAAAACATTTTACTGATTCAAGATCTACGGCTTAGATTAATTCCTTTTTCCACTTAAGTCTTACTAATTTCTAATTGGCTCTAAGTATTGCATAGGGATCAATGATTACTAAGTAGATGCATAATTACCTCCATAATTATCTCAACAGTCAAAATACAAAACATGGATGTCGGCCAAAACTATTTACCTCGATCACTGTGCCAAAACAAACTCTTATATCATTCTCTGGCTAACTCGGCAAATGCAATTTTTGATACTCGACATTCACTGTACTCAGCATATGTTGATAACTCTAGTGCTCGGTAATCATTGCATATAGGACTCGGTAGAACTAGACTCAGTATACTACAAAAATACATAGTGCCCATAAGTTTAGTCGATAGTACTACTGGTCAGTAAGTAAACATTACATAGCTCAGCCTTTACATAATGACTCAGTCATAGTGATGACCGACCATTATTACCTAGATATATGACTAAGTGTGAGTCACTAATAGTCAACAAAACTATAGAGATCTACAAAGGATACCTAGTAAATGGAAAGTTGGAACAGATTCATACAGATCTTTGTGGACCTACTTAGACGAGGTCATACTTCAGAGACATGTACTTTATTATATTCACTTATGACTTCTCTAGAATAATGTGGGTAGGATTTCTTAGAGAAAAATCAGAAGCATTTGAAACTTTCAAGTTCTATAAGGCAAAATTTGAAAATGAAACAGGTTTGAAGATAAAATGTTTAAGATTAGACAAAGGTGGAGAATTCACTTCACATGAATTCAATACCTTTTGTGAAGAACATGGTATTGTGAGGCAGACATTAGCACCTAGAACACCACATCAAAATGGAGTTGCTGAAAGAAGAAATAGAATAGTTCTTGATGTTGCAAGAACTATGTTTATAGAAGGAAAGGTCCCACACATGCATTGGAGATAAGTAGTTAATACAACTATATATACAATGAATAGAGTACAAATCAGAGAAGGTACATGTAAGAAACCATTTAAGCTATGGTATGGTAAGACACCCATTGTTAGTTATTTTTGAATTTTTGGAAGTAAATGCTACATTAAGAGAGATGAATGTATAGGAAAATTTGATGATAGAAGTGATGAAGGGTTGTTCCTTGGGTACTCTACTAGAAGTAAAGCTTATAGATGTTACAATCTGAGAACTAGGAAGCTGATTGAAAGTGCTAATGTGAAAGTAGATAAAAAGTTTCAAGTTAGAGAAAAATATTGTGGCTCTAACCCCTATGAGATTTCTTTTAAAAACATGAGTACAAATCAAAACAATATGCAGACAATAGAAAGTGAGAATGAAGCATCACAAGATGTCTTAGAAATTGACAATGGAATAAGTGTGTATTTAAGGGAATAAACCACACCCAAATATGTTATAAGAATTCATCCTAAGGATCAGATCATTGGTGACAACAACAAAGAAACTAGAACAAGGTTGCAAAATAGAGAAGAGAGGTCACAATCTACAAATACCATCTTCTTTATCTCTCAAGTAGAATTGCAGTCCACATAAGAGGAATGTAGAGATGAATCATGGATGAAAGCCACAAAGGAAGAATTGGAGAAGATTTAGAAAAACAATACTTGGGAATTGGTTCCAAGGCCTAAAGATAAAAATGTAATTGGCACCAAGTGGGTATACAGAAACAAGATGAATGAAGAAGGCATTGTTGTTAGAAACAAAGCAAGATTGGTATGTAAAGGATATTCACAACAAGAAAGAATTAATTTTGAATAAATCTTTACACCTATTGCTAGAATTGAGTTAGCTAGATTATTCCTAGCTTATGTTGCTCATAAGGATTTCAAAGTATATCAGATGGATGTGAAATCATCTTTTCTTAATGGAGACATGGAAGAGGAAGTATACATTGAGAAACTTGATGGATTTTCTTTATCAGGGAATAAAGATCTAGTTTTTAGATTGAAGAAGGCTTTGTATGGATTGAAACAAGCACCAAGAGCTTGGTATGAAATATTAGATAAGTATCTGATTCAGTTGGGATTCAAGAAAGGCAATGCTGACAAAAACTTTATACCTAAGAATCACTGAAGAAGGTATCTTGATTGTTGAAGTCTTTATTGATGATATTATATTTGGAGGAAATGATGAAATGAGCAACAAGTTTACAAATGAGATGAAAAGTGAATTTGAAATGTCTATGATTGGAGAGATGAAATTCTACCTTAGATTGCAGATTAGACAAAGTAAAGAAGTGATATTCATATCGTAGACCAAATATCTCAAAGAACTATTGAAAAAGTTTGGCATGGATGATAGTAAACCTATTGGAACCCCTATGGTAACTAGAACCAAGAAATATTTGGAAGATGAAGCAAAGAATGTACCTCAGACAAGGTATAGATCAATGATCAAAGGTCTTCATTATCTGACACACACTAGGCCCGATATTGCTAATGCTATTGGAATTGTTGTAAGTTTTCAAGAAGATCCTAAAGAATCTCACCTTATGGTAGTAAAAAGGATATTAAGATATCTAAAGGGCACAATTGAGTTTGGTCTATGGTATGATAGATCAAAGGACTTTATATTTCATGATTTCACTGATGCTGATTGGGAAGGGAATGTAGATGACAGGAATATTACTAGTGGAGGAGCATTCTTCCTTGGTAAAATATTGGTTTCTTGGCTTAGCAAGAAGCATGACTACATTTCTCAATCTACTACAGAATCAAAATATGTCGTAGTAGCAATCAATTGTACACAAATCATATAGAAGAATCAAATGTTGAAGGACATTGGACTATGTCTAAAAGATTCAGTTACTATCCATTGTGACAATACTAGCACAGTAAATATGTCAAAGAACCCTATTATGCATTCAAAGACAAAAAATATAGAAATAAAGTATCATTTCTTGAGAGATAAAGTAGCAGAGAAAGAAGTAAAGTTAGAGTATGTGAGTACAAAGGAGAAAATAGAAGAAATTTTCACAAAACCTATGCCTAAGGATACATTTGAGTATGTAAGAGGTATGCTAGGGGTTATGCCCCAACCTACCCTTGAGTAATTGATGTAGGAATTGCATTAGTCTAGAAATATCAAAGCACTATTTCATTCTCTGGACTATATGCTTGATGCTTCTCCTATGGGGGAGTATATGTATTTGATCTGAGTTACTAAGAGCTCTTAGAGAAATAATAACACCTTTGACATTGATGTCAATGGGGGAGATAATGACACATGAAAAATAATATTAAATGATCATCCTTTGGAAGATTTGATGACTGATGAAGAGGATTTGAAAAGATAATGTTTTGGTATTTATGGAACCTAGATGTTTTTCATCTATGTTGCCATCAATGCCAAACAGGGAGATTGTTAGCATGAATGATGATGGTATTCCTATGGGGAAGTATCATTGTAATGATAGAGGTATGCTACATTGGTTGTGTGTCGCATTCATGATAGAGTTTGTCATTGATGGCAACATATGCTATTGATTGGTAGTTCAGGAGCCTCCATAAGAGGTTGCAGAGAATTGTACAAACATAGTACAATGAATCAACATGTGCACACATAGATGGAGACTCCTAATGATGTCTTGGGTCACCATCTATGATCACACATAATTATGATTTGATTGGAAAAAGTTACGACAAGTTTACTAGAAACTGTTCTTCAAAAGATAGAAACTATGTTTTCATAGAGTTGATTGCAGAACTTTGTAGATAGCACTCATGGTTGTTTGAGTTATGATGTGCCAACATAGGTTTGTGTTGGAAAATTTCTAGAGAGATTATTGTGATCATATGGAGTCATGATCGTATAGGTGATGTCAGCTATGGCATATGTATTGACAAAGACCTACTTGGAGGCCGACTTGGAACATGTTTCAAGTAATATGATATGTGAGCTTAATCAAAAGATCTAAATGATTAATTGATGTAACTACTATGTTGTAACATTGTAAGAGATGTCATGTACATCTTCACATGTGTCCATTTGTATATTATAAATAGGATTTATCCTATGAAGGCCGAATTGGATATAATTGTTGTAACTTGTATTTAAGGATTGAAATCCTTGGAAAATAAGTGTGGCACTACATATGTGAGATGTAGAGGTGAATACAATATTAAGGCTGCATTGGATATTATTTGAATAACATTATTTTTACACTAAGGCACAAGTTGGAGCTTTCTTGGCAGTGACTGAAGGCTGGAAGAAGTTTCAAAACACAATTATCTCAGACTTGAAGTTTCAAGGTTTGGAGAACCTGAGGGTGGATTTAACTCTCAAATATCTTGATCAAGTTGATGTATTATACACCCCTAATAGGGTAATTTCCTTTAATACAGCCGAACTCCTAACATGGTTGATTCCTCAATTAGGATCACATTGTAAAAGGCTCCTAATAGTATCTGTCCTCTAACCAAGACCTACCTATTCTAATACTCAGCTCCTAACAGGGTCAAAACTCTTAACAGGGTTATAATACCTCTAGTGTAGATATTTTTGGGTACCATCCCCACTGGGGTTTTTCCCTTAACAAGGTTTTCCTCGAGAACAAATATTGGTGTTCAAGTGTATGTGTGTTATTATTGCATTCACTTTTTCAGCTCAGTGTTTTGTTATAAGTAGTAAGTTTGAAGTTAAAGTATAAGTATTCTCTATTGGAATTAAATGATTCACCCCCACCCCCCCTCAGTTGATTGGGACACTGTTATTCTAACACTATTTCCCAATTAATACATTAGGAAGGAGAACAACCCACTAGGCTTAAGAAAGACTCAAGTGCTAAATAGGTGTAAGGATCCTCCTTCTCTATAATGTGGAATGTGGAATGAAGAGATGTAATATGTAGAAGTGGATTAAAGAGAAAGGGGGAGTTTTGGGAATGCTAAGAAAATAGTACATCATATAAGAAAATTATGGAACTAGATCTAAGACACCTACACAAAGACTAACTTGTACCTAAAATTTGAGCCCAAAATAATGGACAAGGGTGAGCTAGATAGATAGGGGCAATTGAAATTTCCCTTGTAGGTTGAAGTCACCCGTGTACTAGAATCTAAATATGAAACTACACCACATGTCACTTGAACACATAAAACAAGGAAATCGATGGGAGAAAGGGGTTTTCCTTAGAAAAATCCATATTTAGTAATTAACCTTAAAATTAAAATTAAATTATATGAAAGAAAAAGAAATTTTTTGTTAGTAGTAGAGGCTTGATAAGAGTCCTTGGTGACACAAATGCTTCTTGAAATGAGATCACAAGTGTTGGTGCACTAGCATGACTCAAAAAATACCTAAAAGGACATCACACAAGGCATGTTTGCATAATTATTGATATACTTCACATAAAGAGATGAATGCTTAAATGTGCTTGAATGCTTGATTGTTTGAGTTATTTATTTATCTCCTTGTCTTCTTCCTTTGATCATTTTGTTGATTTATTAGTTGGTTCTTTACTTGGTTACCAAAAATCGAAGAGATAGCATTATTTTTATACCTCTCTAGGCTATTTCAAGGCTCAAAGATTAAAGGAGGTCGACTTTGAGTTTATAATCTTTATCAAAATCACAACACCATTCTCCAATTCAAATTTGGGTCGAAGTTAATGTGAAATGGGTGACTTTTAATGATAAGGTTACAAAATTTATAACCCACTCACCTGAGCCCACCCTTATCAAGACAAAAATGGCTCAAATTTTAATTGGGGGTCAATTTTGATATACAGACTCCAAAAATGTGCATGAAATTTGGGTCTAATAAGTGGAAATGTGTTAGATAGGCCACATATGGTAATAGGTCTTATGTGCACAAGAGATAAATGTTTGAATAAAATAATTAAAGGGGGAACACCTATAATTAAGGGCGCTCATTAATTAAAGGACTTAAATACAAATAATAATGAAAACACACTAAAATGGGTTCCAATTAAGCATAAATTGTATACCTTATCAAGGTACTTACAATTTAGGATGCTATATTTAGCCCCCACTTCAGCGGTAGTGTGAGTCTACATGCATACTCATGGTAAAGTAGAAGAAAGAGGTATGGTAGAGAAAAGATAATATCATGAGAAAGAATTAAAGAGACAAGACATAGCTAAGTTCAAGGGAAGTCCCCAAACCAAGGATCCTAACTTATGAAATCATGTGCAAGGACGTACAAAATAAAGACTAAAAGACATAAGACATAACACAAGGGGGTTAATACTATAAACAAAGGCTCCAAATCAGCTAGTTGAAGAGACATTGATGAACTAAATTTCTCAATTACTAGTATCATGCTCAAAATTATATGCAAGATCACAAGTGATCCCATAGGAGGAGAAAGAACACACATCAAGGATAAGACAAGATTCTATGATTCAACTAGATAGAAAAGCCATGAGATAATGAAATAGAGAATAGGGAAACCATGAATTCCATGAGCTAGATATTTTTTGTGCTAGGTGATCCATGAGAGAAAGGGGGGGAAGAGTAGAAAGTGGTATAGAAACTTTTTTTATGCTAGTTCCACTCATCCCAAAAGATAATTTTGTGAACATATAAAGTTGATAGTCTAGGAAACTATGTTATGCTAGTCAACCCATCTTAAGAATTAACTGAGAAAAGCATTGTATACAAGGAAATCTACCATAATAATATATAGGGGCATAAAATAAAATAATGCACAGGGGCATAAAATAAAATAATGCACATGGGCATAAAATAAAATAATGCATGTATGCATAAAAGGATTTAGGAATCCATTATATAATACACAAGGCCACATATAATCCCCCTCCTTAAGATGGAAACATGAAGCTTTGATAACATCTTAAGGAAAATTAAAATAAGGATACCCTCCTCCAACACCAAGGAGATATTTTTCAAGCAACAATGTATACATAACCTTAGTGAAAGAGGCATGACTCTTTCTTGAGCCAAGGAAAGATTATCATGTAAAGATATATTGCAACATGTGTAAAGGGATCCTTAGGAGGAAGAGATATTTGTTCCAATAATTCTACCTACAAAATGAGTTCTTGAACAAGAATAACATTTTTAAGACTAAGAGGATAAGGAGAAAAATAACTCACCTCTTAGCACCCCTTATATATAGGCTAGGAAAAAGGGATTCTTGATAAAGGATGACAAATTTTAAGGTCCCAGGTGAGGGAAATTATTTATAATTAAAATTCTTTTAAAAATAAAGAAGACATTGTGATCAAGGATACACACCTCTTGTATAAGAGAGAAACCCTATTCAAGACTATAAACAAATGGCACTCCACCACAGAAAGTGAGTCCTTGGAAAGGATTTTAAGGAAAACCTCTTTCCCCCAAAGTGTAAAGGAAAGGGAAAAGATAACACATCATGCACTCTAAGTGAAAAGATCAATTATAATAGATATACACTCCCAATCAAGGAAGATATAAGAATGTCATTTGCTTGAAAAAGAGAAAGATCCTTATGTGAAACAAAAAACTCCATGCAAGGAAGGACATCATGTCATAAGAGATACAAATTAACAAAGAAATATTGGATCCTTTAGAAGGATAAGAGAAGAGAAACCTTTCCCCCCAAGTACAAAGAAAAGGGAAATAACATTTTATGTTTCTCATAAATAAGGATTGATTATGAAATCATACCACCATATAAACAAAATAGCCTCCAATAAGGTAGATTAATAAGATTTACATGGTGTGGAACAACATAATAGACAAAATGAATTATAGTGTATAATATTTTTAATACTAAGAAAAAGTAGATCTCTTGTAATATGGAGAGCACCTATATCTACCAAATTTTGAACAAATTTTCCAAAATGTGTGATTATTAAGAGAATAAGTATTACTACAATGATAAACACAATAAACATGATTTTTATTTGGTATTGGATTCTTTGGAAATTTGTGAGATGTGAATTTAATGTTTTTATTATCTTTAAGTTTTTGATAGATTCTTTCATTTATGGTCAAATGATCTTCAATGATGTCCATTGGTAAGAGAATTGAAAAACAATGAGGTTTTGGATTTGAGGAAGAAGGATCGATAGGATTTGAAGAAGAAGTGAAAATGTTTTCTTATGGTATAAATCCTATACCATTTCTAGTGACTTGTGTAGTTGGATCTATAGGTACCTTTATACCTTCTTCATTAATGCCAAGACCTTGTCCACTGTGTCCTTGTTGAGAATTAATGTCATAATCTACATTGCAATTAGCCTTTAGTTGAGAAGGAGAATAACTTTCAAATTGAGGTTTATGGAAATATGTAGTATACAGAGGAATAGGAAGATTGGTCTCTTTAGGGAGGTTAGGAATACTATCACTACTCACATTTTCATTGGGTTGAGAGGAAGCAAAAGGTTTATCAAGATCTCCATCCTTCCTTAATGTTACCTTGGGAGCTAAATCATTAAGGAAATGTTAAAAATTATGATTATTGAAAATAATTGAATGAAGAGAATCTAAAGAAGTGAATAAACTAGCCTCCTTTAGTTCTTCCATTAAGGTAGGATTATTAGGAGGAGAGGATCTAGGACTCTCTAATTTGGTATTGTTAGGAATGGGATCTCTATCCTCATAGAGGTTTTTTGTGGAAATGTCATCTTTAGATTCAGTATTCTAAATAAAGACCCTTATATAATTAAAAATTTTCATGCATTTTGCTAAAAATATTATGAGAAAGTTGTATGAAATATGGATTAAAGTCTTGGAAAATGGTTTGTAAGATGGAAGAATATTGGAAATACAAATGATTTCATATGCAAGAGTAGCATGAAGGAATGTAAGAAACATTAAATGGAAAATGCTATTATCTATTTCGTGACATTGATAAATAGAAGTAAGAATAATTGTAATGATATAAGAGATAACACAGCAATCCAATTTAGTATATTCCATAATGAAAATGAAAACTACCCAAATCATATCTATTAATACAAACCAGAAGTGGAAATGTTATGAGTTAGGTTTACCAAAATGTAATGAAATAAAAATGAGGCTGGGGAGTTCACTAGAATGGATAAACAAACTAGGATCCCAAGGCATATCTCCTAATCAATACATTAGGAAGGAGAACAACCCACTAGGCTTAAGAAAGACACAAGTGTTGAAAGGGTGTAAGGGACCTCCTTTTCTATATGTAGAATGTGATGCAAAAGTGGATTAAATAGAAATGAGGATTCTTCAAGGTTCAAAGAAAACAACAAATCAAAAAGTAAAATTTCATAACTATATCTGATAAGCCAAAAGGGAGAGTGACCCGTACTTGAAATCTAAGCCCAAAATGCCTAACAAGAGAAACCTAGATAGACAAGGGTGACTAGACTTTCCCATGTATGCTAAAGTCATCCTTTTACTGCTAAAATATGATTAGGAGACTCAAGATCAAAAGAATATTGTTATACCTTATAGAATATAGATCTAAAACTCCACCACCTATCACCTACACACAGAAAACAAGGAATTTTTTGGGAGACAGGGGTTTGCCTCAATTAAACGCATGTTTAGGAGTTAACATTTGAATTGAAATGAAAAGAATCATGATATTAGTAGCAAAGGGTTTAGAAGTGTCTTATACATTGGAAACACAAATGCTTCTTGAAATGAGACCACAAGTGTTGGTGCAATAGCATGACTCTATGATGACCTAAAATGGCATCATAAAAGACATGCTTGCATAATGATTTCTAGAATTTCCATGAAGATATTAATGATTGAATGTTCTTGAATTCTTGATTTATTGAGTGCTTGAGTGATTGATTCATCTCCTTGCCTTCTTCCTTTGATCACTTTGTTGGTTTCTTAGTTGGTTCCTTACTTGGTTACCCAAAATGGAAGGAATGGTATTGATTTTATACCTCTCTAGGCCATTTTAGGGTTTAATGGTTGAAGGAAACCCACTTTGAATTTAGGATCATGCCCAAAATGACTACATCACTCTCTAATTCAAATTTGGGCCTAATCTAATGCAACAGAGAAACTTTCAATGACAGTAAAAAAATTTACGACTCACTCATCCTGGGTCACCCTTTATCGTAGTGAAAATGGCTCAAATTTTAATTAGGGATCAATTTTTCTATAAGGATTCCAAAAATGTGCATGAAATTAGGGTATAATAAGCAGAAATGTAATATATAGGCCACATATGATAATAGGGCCTATGCATACAAAAGATAAATGTCTGGATGAAATAATTAAAGAGGCACACCTATAATTAAGATCCCTCATTAATTAAAGGACTCAAATGCATATAAGAATTAAAACACACTAAAATGGGCGCTAACTAAGCATTAAATGTACACCTTAGCAAGCTGCTTACAATTTAGGACACTACACAACCAATGAAGTATCTACCCTATTTTCATTACCAATTAGGGATCCTATTATTAAAAATGAGGAGCTATACATCCCCATCCCTAATCCTTCTCCATCAGAATCCCCTCCTCCCTTGCCTAACACTAATAGCATTTCTTTAAAAATATAAAATCCAAAAACTTGAAACATGTCTCAACCATGCTTATGATATTAAGAATATTAAAAATTTAATTCCTTGATGATGCAATAGAAGAACTCAATTTTTAGGATATAGACTTAGTTTTTGGCCAATATATTCTTTTTGGTTGTCTATAGCTTATTCCAAGAAATTCTAGTATGCATATGTATTTGAGATCTAAAACTAAAAAATAATCCTCAATATCCTCCTAGATTAAAATTTAATGGCCTTCAAAATTTGGGCCTCTCACAATGGAAATATAAAAATATATGTGACACATAAAAGAGCTGCAAAAGGGATTTACACCTATTGAGCAAATTATTTGTTTGTTATGATTTTTTGTAAGACATATTTGAGTGGAGATAGTGTAGCAAAAATATAATTTAATTCCAAGTTGGTGAGTGGATTATGATGGGCTTATAGTAGGTGATTTATAATATGTTTTAGCTTGTGAACTGATATTGGGTTTTGGGTGTTGGTTTCTAACTAGGGCTTTGTGTGCTACTTATTTGAGTGATTTTATCTAATGATTTGTAATTACCATTTGATGCTTTCAATTATTACTTCTATTAAATGTACACTTTATATGGAGGTTTTTATAGTAAAAATGTAGGTATTACTATGCTATTAGAATGCTACTCTAGATCTCTAGTTGGTGATGCTCATATAAAGGATTAGTATTTGCAAGTGTATTGTAACCTTTGATTACCAAATAATGCTTTGAATTTCTTTGTATTGTATGGTTCTTCTCTTGAAAGTATTTTTTTTCAAATGGAAGGCGTTATGCTATGGCATATTAAATTTGTATATTGATGAAGGTTTTGATAGTGAGTTTTATAGGTATTTCTATGCTTCCAAAAGTGCTCTAGAGTGTTTTCTAATTGCATTGTAACCATTTAGTAGTAAAATTATATATTGAGTTTCTCTCAAGTGTAGAGTTTTTCTCCCAAAAATAATTCCTCATGCAATTCACTATGCAATTTATTTTTTGCATCTTTCTTTATAACTATGAAGACTTGTTTCATATACACATACATCATCTCATAGATTAGTTTAGTAAATATATTTTTCACCTTTTCTTAATTACATAACTCAATTAGAAGAGCCAATAATAAAGGAACAAGAATAGATGGAATAAGTTGTAAGAGAGAATAAGGTGAGAGAAAAATAAGATCAAGCATCATAGGAGAAAGAAATGAATTTAAAAAAAAGGGGGACATTGATACCTTGATTGAAGAAGCTAGGAAGATCATGTATGAGGTTAAATGATAAGAATAATAGTTATCTCAAGTTGGAGAAACTCAACTCTATCATTCTTGTTATTATAAATAAATAAATTGTAGGATCCTTTATTAATTAAATCTATTGTTACCATGATTTTAAAATGTATGGATATAAATATCTAAAGAGGGAAGAAGATTGTAAAATTAAATCTCTAATGACTTATCTACCATGTTTGTCATGTTAAATTCCCCTTATGACAAAAATAAGACAAGGTCGTTGTAAACAATCATTGTAGATTTTGTTATCAAGGATAGATGAAACAAAAATAATGAGGATCTCTTGCTTTTATATTCAATCATAGTTATTGGTCTAGGTAAGTAGACAATAGAATATGATAACCAAAGAATGGATACAACTATGTCTACCATTGTGCCAAGGATGGAAAAGGATACAAAAATTACAAAAGTATTTAAAATAACACATCACTTGGCTTACTCTAGTGCTAATATCCTTGTAGAAAGAATCCATGTTGATTGAAATAAAATATAAATTATAATATCAACTAAGCACTTGTCAGGTGACTTGTACAATTATAGTTTTAGGTTCATATGAAGCCACGAAAATACATGACAAATTAAAAGTGATTGGGGATATGATAAATGCATTGATTGATGAATTCAAAGAGGAATTTTAATGCACACTTCTAGAATATTCCTTGTATTAACATTATGTCTAAAATGAAGTTTCAAGATTTGGTGAATCAAGGTATAATGGAGAAATCTTATGCCTCATTATTGGATGTCTAAAATGAGGTTTAATTAATAGCTGTGTAGTAGACATTACAATTGGCGTTCATGAGAATAATATTGATTAGACCTTTGGCCATTACTAAAAAAATTAATCAAGAATGCTACAAATTTAAAGAACATTTGAAAAAAGGTCATGTATAAGTACTTGCAGTAGCTTGTCAATATCAATTCTACCTTATTTGATAGGTTGATGACTTTAAAGTTCACCTTGAGAGAATTTGATCTAAATAGATAGCCAAGAAACACTCCTAGTTCTACCATATTAGCCATGATGCTGGCTAATTTAGATTTAACTTTATTAATGGACCAAATATGAAAGCTATCAATTATAAACTCACAACCTTCATGGAATACAAGAGAAAAGAGGTCATCGTGGAGAATAAGATTATTACTTAGATAAAACTAATGAAAATGAGTCCAAGTCAAGTTGAACTTGACATTTGAATAAAAAATCAATTTTTATGAATTAAAAACTTTATTTAATGCAAGGAACTTATGTTTCCAAGGTTAATATGTAGTTTACCTAGGGATTAATTATTTTATTTCAGTATTTTATAATATCATTTATATTATTCCTAAAACAATATGAAATATCTTAGAACTTATGTCAAGTGTGTTGGATGTCTTGGATGAAAAATTAATTATCTTTGGATGTTAGATATCTACTTTCCATGAAATTAAAAACTTAGAATTTGCGGCTTTTGCATTAAATTAATCTTATATATTGATGTACTTGGTAGTTATATTTCATACAGTATTGTAATTTCATATTTGTAAAGACATAATCTTTCTATGCGCATGGGGTTAAAAATTACTAGAATTTTATAAATACAAATACAATACGATATTTTATGTCAATTCGAGTTGTATTATCTCATGATTTTCAATATTTAGGTGAATTTTCATCTGGGATTTGGTTTAGTGGAAAAGTCCACGTTGTAGACAACTAGATGGCATTGAGTAAAAATCTTCTACAATTAAAAAAATATCCTCATGTATGCAAGTTGAAGAATATCTAATCAATCTATATGTGCTTGGTGTTTTGTTGATGGTATAATGAGTTGTTTGATCAACTTGAACACTCCTTTTTCATTATTTTAGAATTTTTGAACTTTAATCTAAACCAATTATTGGATATTTACTTTTGATTTTTATTGATTGGTTTATTCTATTAAAGACTTGTTTGAGAGTTATAGATTTACTAGCTAGGTGAGGATAGGTTTTAGTCTATATATTTATCTATTCATTCAATGCCATGTGGAATATAGAAGATCAAGCTTAAATCTCTCTAACATTTTCTCTTCTTCCTTTATCTTTTTCACTTTCTTTTCATAGATTAGATTAGATTTAATTTAATTTTGGGAATCAAAACTAATATATTATTAAATTGA
Organism: Chamaecyparis obtusa; assembly: GCA_027943335.1. NCBI lineage: Eukaryota > Viridiplantae > Streptophyta > Pinopsida > Cupressales > Cupressaceae > Chamaecyparis > Chamaecyparis obtusa. The sequence continues at coordinate 193,318 of BSBK01002591.1, read as the reverse complement.
ATATATTTCATTGTAAGTGGATTTTATTTTTCTATAAGTGAATAAATAAAGGAAGGTTGCATCCTTAGCTAATCCTTATTCTCTAATATTCTCTTGTAGAATGTCCATGCCCTAGCTATTATGTTTCTTTCTTGCTTGCACTCTTTCAAATTCAATTAAATAAACTCAAAGAGTCACAAAATCATATTTTCATTCTATCCTTAAGTCATGTCTTTCTTCCCTTCTTAACTAAAAGCTTCAACTTCTTGAGTTATTCATTCTCATGTATTTAAGTAATTGTGACTATAGACCTATATCATCTTTAATCTAGAGTTGTATACATTTATTTTCTCCTATCAACCTCATCTCTAGTATCTAATACCAATGCCCTTAATAATGAATCATTAGTCTTATTTCCTTTACTTCAAAAATTATAATATTATTCGATGCTATAACTAAAATGTTTCTTTTATTGACGCGTGACTTAAAAATTATGATATATGTTAATATGATCAAAGTTTGTTTGTAAGCATGAGAGTTACGCATATCCAATACTCCTTACAATTAATTTTTGAGTAGCTTATATAAGACTTCTTAGATTTGGAAATGGAGATAGAAATTCATATCAAGGAGCTTTAACAAAAACACAATGATATCCAAAATAAGAGAATTATACTATATTATTCAAATGAGAGATACAAATGGATATATGTAAGATACACCAATCAAGAGTTTTGAATATACAAAAAAAGTTGAATAACATGAGATATAATCATATATGTTGTAAATATTTATACTGAACTTGGAAATTACATGTCAGATGATGCAAGTACATCTGACCTAAGTATATACCTACCTACATAAACTCATCATATCATAGTTAGGTGTATAATATGTAATAGAGTAATTAATTAAATACAAAAAAGAAACAATACATAAATAAGCCTTGATTTAGATCATTTGCACGAGTATGTCTTAAATATAATCCCTTATTTCATTTACTAAATATAACCTTTGGGGCATGAGATGTATAAGATGGTAAGAATTTCTAGCTATATAGAAAAAGAAACCGATCATTATAGACACAAGTATATGTGAGGTACTTATAGTATTTTTAACCTCCAAATGGGACTTGACATACACTAACATATGAGTAGGATTGGTCAAGCATTGTGAATCTCTCTCCTTTGCAAATCTATAAAGTCCATATTATCTTGTATCCTTATACTTACAAGACAAGTTGATACACATTGCACATAGTTTGATAAACAGATATTAATATTTAATTAGGCATACATGTATACATCATTAATAATAATACATAATTAAAAAATAAATTTATTAGAATCATAACATGTATTCGATCTTGATCATCAATATATAATTAAATATTAAAACCATCAAGTTTCCACCATAGCCTACATTACATTGTCACTAGTACATTTGAGGCCAAATTCCAATGGCCATTTGTCAGATTTGCAACACCTATTTGTCGACATTTCAACATATGTGTCCGTCAGCATTTTTCCGTTGCAAATTGCGACGAAAGTGATCACCGTCAAAATTCTGACATCAAATTCCATTAGAATCTAGCACATGAATACAAGCTTTGTTATGGAATTTCTTATGGTAGACCTATCGAAACTCTAACAAACCATGTCGGTATCCCATCAGAATAGACTATCAGAATACCAATGCCTATGCAATGATTTTTCCGATGGGAAAACCCATCGGAGATATAGCATGCCTATCGCAATTATCTATCGAAACGGAGTTCCCTCTGACATTATACCTATTGAAATAGTGACAAATCTACAGTGAATATCTGACAAGTAAACCCATTGGTGGTATAGCATTCATGTTGCACCTATCTATCGCAAATGAGTTCTCTCCGACATTGTACAGGTTGAAAGAGTGACAGATCTGTAGTGATTGTTCGATAAGTAAACCCGTCAGTGGTATAGCATTCCTATCGCAATGATTTGTCAAAAATTAGTTCTCTCTGACATTATAGCTATCGGCATAGCGATGGTCGATAGTCAATGTCTGACAAGAAAACCCGTCGGAGGTATAGCACCACCATCGAAAGAGTTTTCATTCATGTCAAAAAAGTGACGGATATGCACATTAAAGATAATAAAGCTCAAGAGACCATCATAGGTTCTCTCTTTCTTTGGTCTATATTATTGAAAAAATGTTTTACCTTTCATTAGTTCATCAAATCTGGGGATTTAAAAGAATTTAATAGAATATTTTCATGATAATGTATATTATTTAAGTTGATGTTGCACAAATTTATGATGCAGGAGCATCTCAAGTCCTTAGCAATCCTGTGTCACCAAAAAAAGATTTGAGTTTTTTTGTGTTGCTCAGTTCCTACTTTGACCAAGTTGGTTCGGTGTTGCTTGGTTTCCTTCATTCACTAGTGTTGGTCGGTTATCTCTTTGGTGCTTGGTGGTTCTTGTATGGTGCTCAGTTGGCTTTTCTTACCGATGGGTTTCTTTTGAGTTCATGTTGAGGCCAACTTGTGCATTAATTATGGGTCACAAATTTAATTTTGGTATCAATCATTGGGAAGTGTGTGGTCCCAAATCTAACTATTCCTCCCATTGATTGTGGATCTGAAGGCCGACTCAATTCGGTAGCCTCTTGTATAAATGTAGTTGTTTGGTTAGAGTTTAGGGAGTAAGTTTTGATAGAGGTAAGAAGATAGAAGATTTGAGATTGTTCTCAGATCCTCACATGTTTGAGGACTTCTGTAATTCATTGTAATATCTGGCTGAAACTGGGAAGGCCTTATAGTTTGGCATGTATGATTCAATTTGAATTAATATATGAATAATCTTGCATTTTCTCTCTCCCACTGTGTTGTTGTTACTTCCGCGTGTTGTTGAGAAAGGTGGTTCAAGTTAGGGTGTACCTTTCCTTGGCCCCTCCTACCCTCTCTTGTGTCAAGTGGTATCAGAGCGAGGTGAGATCTGGATCTAGGTTTGTGAATCTAGATTTGAAGGCTCCTTGTGAAGCCCTAGTTGAATTGTTGTGGGGTGGTAGATTGCAATCAGACCTACAGTTGTAGAGTCTTTTCAAGATGGTTCATGGGAGGAAAGATGCAAATCCTGGATTGGCAGACATGTTGAGACAAATTGCTGCTAGATTGGAAGCTGTTGAAATAGCCTAGAGAAGAGGAAGACATCTTGAAGATGTTATTGATGATGAAGTTGAGGTAGAACAAGGTGATCTAGAACTTGCACCTATGATGGATCAAGGTGAGGAAATATTCTTGAAGGCTTTGACAAGTCTAAAGTCTACACCACACTTTAATCCTCCTGAGTATGGTGGAAAACTGGATTCTGATGAATTGGTGGATTGGATCACAGAGATGGAAAAGTATTTTGAGTATGAAAATGTACCTAAAGACAAGAAAGTGAAAATTGCAAGAACAAAGTTGAAAAGTCATACATCCTTATGGTGGGAACATCTACAGCTAGACAGAAAGAGGAAAGGCAAAGACAAAATCAAGATATGGAGTAAAATGGTGAATAAATTGAAAGGAAAGTTCTTACCTTGTGATTATCAAATTAACCTAGTTAGGCGAATGCAAAGTTTGAGGCAGAAAGATAGCTCAGTAAAAGATTATACTAAGGAATTCCATAGATTAGATATCAGATTTGGACATGAGGAAGATGATGTGGAAAGAATTGCTAAATACCTGAATGGTTTGAGAGTTTCCATCCAAGAAGAAATCAGTTTGGTCAAATTGGAGAACATTGAAGAGGCTTATCAATTTTCATTAAAAGCTAAGGAGAAATTGAATAAGAGACATGAGAAAAGACAAAGAGGTAGAGGTGGTAGATTCCCTAGAGGAAGAGGTAGATCCTATGGTGAAAATAGTAAATCTAAACTAGAAAAGACAACTTTGGATAAAGGCAAGACCGAGTGGAAAGGTGAAAGTTCATCTAGAGGTAGAGGCAGTAACTACCGAGGTGGTTATAATAGAGGAAGTTTCTAAGGAATATGTTACAATTGTGGAGAAGAAAGGCATAGATCATTTGAGTGTACACATGCAAGTAAGAAGGCTGGTAATAGTCAGAATGCTTTAGTGCAAGAAGAATCACCGAATGAACCTGAGAAGGAAAATAACTTGATGGTAAGAAGAGCACTATGGAATGAAAGTAAAAAGGAAGATCTGGTAAGGAAAAGTTTGTTCAAGACCAGATGTAGAGTTTCTGACAAATTTTGGAAGGTAATCATTGATAGTGGTAGCTCAGAGAATCTGGCATCTAAAAAGATGGTCACTAAGTTGCAGTTGGAAAGGTTGAAACATCTAAAGCCCTATCAGATTTCATGGATCAAAGATGAGCATACACTCTTGGTAAGTGAATAATGTTATGTGAATTTGAAGATTGGAAAGTACTATGATAAGGTGCTATGTCATATCATGCCTATGGATCATTGTCATATTTTGTTGGGTAGACCTTGGCAATATGATATACATGCTATATATGATGGGAGATTGCATAAATATACTATTTTGGCTGATGGGAAAAGACAAATCTTGTTACCTTTGATGGAAGAACCTGTTAGAAATGTTTACACAACTGTGAAAGTTTGCTTGATTGAAGGAAGAAATTTTTTTAAGGATTTAAAGAGAAATGATGTATGTTTTGTTGTGATTCCTAACAAACTAAGTAAGAAAATAGAGGATAATGTCCTTGAGGAGATTGATAAGTTACTCTCTGATTATAGTGAAATCATTTCTGATAATGTACTTGATGGTTTTCCACTGAAAAGAAGCATTGATCATTCCATGGGTCTAATCCCTGGAGCTAGTTTATCGAATAAGGCACCTCATTGGTTGACACCTACCGAGAATCAAGAATTGAACTGACAGATTCAAGAGTTGCTAGAGAAAGGTTTGATCAGAGAAAGTTTGATTCCTTGTGTAGTACATGTGGTATTGGCACCTAAGAAGAATGGAGAATGGTGAATGTGTACTGATTCTAGAGAAATCAATAAGATAACAGTGAAGTATAGGTTTCCTATACCGAGAATGGATGATATAATGGATAGTTTGACTGCAGCAAAGTATTTTACCAAGATTGATTTGAAAAGTGGGTATCATCAAATCAGAATCAAAGAAGGTGATAAATTGAAGACTTCTTTCAAGACAAAAGAAGGTTTGTATGAGTGGTTGGTTATGCCTTTTGGTTTAACTAATGCACCGAGTACTTTTATGAGGTTGATGAATGAAGTTTTGAAGAAATTATTGGGTAAGTTTGTGATTGTATATCTTGATGATATTATGATATTCAATAAGACTAGAGAAGAACATTTATTGCATGTTAGACAAGTTTTGCAGAGATTGAAAGAAGAAAAGTTGCTGATAAACCTGAAAAAGTGTTCATTCATGAAAGAGGAGATTGTGTATTTGGGATTTGTGATTTCAGTTGATGGTTTGAAAATGGAACCTAAAATGTTGAAGCTATTTTGAATTGGCCTACACTTGTGAATGCTAGTGAGGTAAGATCATTTCATGGTTTGGTAAGTTTTTACCAAAAGTTCATTATAAATTTTAGTTCAATTTGTAATGCTATGACTAAGACTATGAGAGGAGACAAAAGAGAATTCAAGTGGACACATGGAGCTGATAAAATTTTTGAAACTCTGAAGAAGAAGGTTGTTGAATTGCTTGTTTTGGCATTGCCTAATTTCAATAAGGTATTTCAAGTGGAATGTGATGCAAGTGGAAGTGCAATTCAAGCTGTGTTGAGTCAAGAAGGTAAACTTGTTGCTTTCTTTAGTGAAAAGTTGAATGATGCAAAAAGGAAATATTTTGTGTATGATCAAGAATTCTATGCTATTGTTCAAGCACTGAAGAAATGGAGACATTATTTGATGCTGAGTGAATTTGTGTTGTATACCAATCATAAGGATTTACAGTATTTGGGTAGTTAGAATAATTTGAATCAGAGACATATGAAATGGGTTGAGTATTTGCAGAGTTATACATTTGTGATAAAGCATAAAAGTGGAGTCACTAACTGAGTTGTTGATGCATTGAGTAGAAGGAGATCTTTGATGGCCAAGATGAAAATTGGAATTTTAGGCTTTGATGACATGAGAGATTCTTATGAATTTGATCCTAATTTTTTTGAGCCATGGAGAAAGTGCAGAGCACCTATTCAAGATCAACAAAGTACAAAATGTGATGAATATTTTATGCAAGGAGGTATGTTGTTTAAAGTTATTCAGTTGTGTATACCGAGAGGACCTATGAGAACTAATTTGATAAAAGAGAAACATAGTGGTGGTTTGGCTAGACATTTTGGTGTTGATAAGACATGGAGTTTGCTTAAGGAGAAATTCTTTTGGCCACAATTATATAAAGATGTTCATAAATTTGTGAAAAGTTGTGGAGTTTGTCAAGTTGCAAAAGGAGTTAGTCAGAATACTGGATTGTATACACTGATTGTTGTACTTGAGAAACCTTCGATTGACATCAGTATGGATTTTGTTCTTGGCTTACCGAAGATAGTAAGAGGTAATGATTCTATATTTTTTGTTGTGGATAGATTTTCTAAAATGGCACATTTTATACCTTGTAGAAAGACATCAGATGCAGTACATGTAGAAGATCTTTTCTTTAAGGAAATTGTCAGATTGCATGGATTACCAAGGAGTATTATCTCTGACCAAGACAGTAAATTTATTGGATACTTTTGGAAGACTCTTTGGAGAAAGTTGGGTACCGATTTGAAATATAGTTCTACATTTCACCCACAAACTGATGGACTAACAAAAGTTGTGAATAGAAGCTTGGGTAATCTTTTTAGATGTTTAGTTGGAGACACACTAGGTAATTGGGATTCTGTGTTGGCACAAGAAGAGTTTGCATACAATAATTCATTGAATAGGAGTATTGGAAAAACACCTTTTGATATTGTAAATGGCATACAACTGAGAGGTATATCTAATTTGAGAGACATTGAGGATGAAAGAAAGAGAAGTGCTAAAGGAGAGAAATTTGTTGAGTACATGAAGATATTGCATGAAGATGTGAAGCTTAAACTAGAAAAGAGTAATAAAAAATACAAAGATAGAGCTAATAGATCAAGAAGACATAAGACTTTTGATGTTGGTGATGAAGTAATGGCTCATTTGAGAAAAGGAAGATTTCATGTTGGAACATATGGGAAGCTGAAGATGAAAAAGTTTGGACCTTGCAAGATTTTGAGAAAATTTGATAGTGGAAATGCATATGAAGTTGAGTTACCTAATGACATGGATATATCACCTATATTCAACATTGCTAATTTGTATGAGTTTCATTAACTTGAAGAAGACATGACAGTACCGATGGAATATCCTAAGAAATAGAATGAAGAAGTTGAGCAGATTTTGGGGCAAAGAATTGGTAGAAGCACAAGAGGAAAATAGTATATGGAATATCTGGTAAAGTGGAAGAATAGACAGATTGAAGACAGTTCATGGATTTCATAGTCTGAGTTGGATGTAGCTTGGATCATACCTACTAAATGATTTAGAGAATCATTTTCAAATAACCCCAAGTGTCTAATGCAGGAACATCTCAGGTCCTTAGCAGTCCTTAGCAATCCTGTGTCACCAAAAATAGATTTGAGTTTGTTTGTGTTGCTTGGTTCCTGCTTTGACCAAGTTGGTTTGGTTTTGCTTAGTTTCCTTCATTCACCGATGTTGGTTGGTTATCTCTTTGGTGCTCGGTGAATTTCCCTGGTGCTCAGTGATGCTTGTCTGGCACTTGATTGGATTTTCTTACCGATGGGTTTCTTTTGAGTTTCTATTGAGGGTGACTTGTTCATTGATTATGGGTCACAAATTTAATGCTAGTATCCATCATTGGGAAGTGTGTGGTCCCAGATCTGACCATTCCTTCCATTGATTATGGATCTGAAGGCTGACTTAGTTCGGTAGCCTCTTGTATAAATGTAGTTTTTGGTTAGAGTTTAGGGAGTAAGTTTTGATAGAAGTAAGAAGATAGAAGATTTGATATTTTTCACAGATCCTCACATGTTTGAGGACTTCTATAATTCATTGTAATATCTAGCTGAAACTGGGAAGGCCTTATAGCTTGGCATGTATGAATCGATTTGAATTAATATATGAATGATCTTGTATTTTCTCTCCCACTGTGTTGTTGTTGCTTCTGCGTGTTGTTGAGCAAGGTGGTTTAGGTTAGGGTGTGCCATTCCTTGGCCCCTCCTACCCTCTCTTGCATCAATTTATCTACTTCACACACTTGTAGACTATGAGGAAAATGATAAAGAAGCTCCTCCCATGGCCTACATTACTCAAGCCACAAGACGGAATGCTTCTTTATGGTCATCCTCATAGTATACAAGTGTGCAAAGTATATAAATCCATTCAGCGTCAAATTAAAATAATGTACGTTATACATAAAAATATTCTATTAAATTATTTCAAATCCTCGCATTTCATGAGCTAATGAAAGGTAAAAAAAATTTCAATAATATAGACCAAAGAAAGAGACCAACTATGATGGTCTCTTGAGCTCTGTTATCTTTAGTTCTAGCTATTGGGTAAGGCCTGGAAGACTTATACCTGTCGATCATTGAGAATAATCACCTCATTGCCTTTATGTACACTACACAGTATCCAATATAATTGATCCTAGTCTCACAAAAACATTTTACACTTGTGCAACTCATCAATACTGGAGGCCTAAAGTAATTTTATACGATTAGTAGCACATTTCATGCATGGATGAGAAACAGTATCCAAAGTTTCTAGATTCTAAGAAGAGGTATGAGTGGAGGCCAAAGAAGGGATATTTGTGAAGGTTTTATAGATGTAGGTTACTGATTCATCATCTCTACACTGGTACTCAATCTGGAAACCCTTGTATGTATATAGCCACTCTAGAAAATCTCCACATCTAGCAAATCTCCACAAAAGTCCCTTCTGGTCTCCATTGCATATACGTCTTCTCAGAATCTAAAAACTCTTCATCATTGATTTTCGTCATTTTTTCAGCATCTCTGTGGACTGAGACCTTAAATTATTGAGCTTCTCTTTGTTTTGAGAATAGTTTAACATTCTCTACTTAACAAGGCCAACCACGTGAAGGTGGAAGCTCATATGGCCCCTCCTAGGAGCCTCTTATGACCCTTTATGAAATTGTAAGACCTCTAAGATGTATTCTTAGGGATCATAAAGGGTTGTAAAGGGTCATAAGGGGTCCTAGGACATAACAACTGAGAAACATAAATGTAGGCATCATGGTCACAATTTTTTGGAGACACAACATAATTGAGTGGTATACCCAGAAGATGCAAATCAACCACTACTCCTCTGGTTCTAAGTCGACACTGCAGGATCCAAAAACCATAGATAAGGAATAAATTTAGAGAGTGGAGGAGGGCCATAATGACCAAAATAATATAGGGCCATAACGACCAAAATAATATAAGACCCTATATTATTTTGGTCATTATGGCCCTCCTCCACTTTCTAAATTTATTCCTTATCTATGGTTTTTAGATCCCACAACGTCAACTTGGAACCGAAGGAGTAGTGGTTTCTTTTCATCATCTGGGTATACCACTCATTAATGTTTTGTCTCCAAAAAATTGTGACCATGATGCCTACATTTATGTTTCTCATCCATTGTGATATCTACACTGCAGTCTGTAGTTGTTGCAACAGCAGAGCATCAAGTGCCACCTTTAGCACAATATGATCACTAGACAGGTTTGTTTGTTTTATGAAACACCTATCCATAATAGAATGGGAAGAAATATTTCTAGCCTGGGCCTGGATCCTACCCCAATTGTCGAAGGATCTAGGCCTAGGCTAGAAAGATATCTTCCCATTTTGTTTAAGCCATATTCCTTGTTCTTGTCAAACTTCCTTGGTACAGTAGGCCTACTCTCTGCAGTACTCTTCTTCAATCTATGTTCGACGATAAGCATCTTATTCTTCTTCCTAATTGAAGCCAGAGCTTCCTTTTCATCAGGATTCAACTCCACTTCCCCCATCTCATCATCCTCATCGCCCTCAGTTGCCATCCTAAGCCCTTATTCCCTCTCCAATTCTTCAAGCCTTTGCAAGATATATGGATCAATAAAGTATGCAACATTGTGCCCATCAATGATCTCAAGAATATCATCATCTTTCCACTCTTCATTTGCCAAAATATACTGCTTCTTCAAGCTTGCAGAGTAATCTTATTAATAAAATAATTCTTGCCAACATTAGGGAACCCACAAATCAAAATAGTTGGTGTTATTGGTGCTTGTGCTCAAGGATATCGATTCACTATTTTGAAACAACCAAATCATTTTTATTTTGATTGCAGAGGAAAGGAGTGGGAGAAAATGAGCGGGTGAAAGTTGAGTGTGAGAGAAGGTATGTGATTTATTCATCTTTGATTGGTATCTTTGACGGGCAATGTCTTTCAAACCTCTGGCATAATATTCGACTGCAAATTTCAAATGCATTGCATTTTATTTAATCATGAATGCTCTCTGAAATGACCAATCATGTTTTCTATTCACTTACATTAAGCTACAATAGAACATGATTCTTTTTGGTGCTTTTTTTCCCCGTATTCAATATGTAAAAATCATGGCGGTAGCTACTTAGCCATCTTTTTGATGTTCCAAGTATTTTACAAAGATACAGGTATATGGATTTATCATTCAGTTGCTTGCAGTTATTGGTCAAATGCAAATATTTTGTCAAGTTGAAAGGGCAAGAAATCAGTTTGGTGTTTTTTGTTTATGTTAAAAGTTGATTTGGTAAAATCCTCAAAAAACACACTACATGTTCTAAAATGTAAAGAAGTTGAATGTTAAATGTAAGATATATATCTCATCCATAGTAATCAAAAGAAAGGACATGAAGCTAAGTAGATTTACCAATCCAAAAATATAAGTGAATAGAAAACATAATTAGTACCTTATGAATTGGTTTTTGAGGTGCACAATGTTCATCAATATCCTTAGAAGAAGACCCCTCCTCACTATTACTGATTTCTTGTTTAATAATTGGTTTGGAAAAATGTATTTAACACAAAAAAAATTTACAAAACTAAACCAATGACATGTTTATAACAAAGAAATAGAATGGTAATAATATGCTAAAAATTCTATTATGTTTATTACACGCCAAAGGACCAGTCCCAACAATTTTTAAACATACTTTATCTGATATAATGAATTGTTAATAAAGGTCTAATTTTGTAGACTACTAGCACGAAGGAAGATTTGACCTAGCCAAATCTTCCTTGTACCACACAAATAATTGTGTGATAACTATGTCTACTCTAACCTAAATTATTTAAGAATTCATCATATCAGATAAAGTATGTTTAAGAATTGTTGGGACTAGTCCTTTGGCGTGTATTAAACAAAATAGAATTTTCAGCATATTATTATCATTCTATTTATTTGTTGTAAACATGTCATTGGTTCAGTTTTGTAAATATTTTTTTGTGTTAAATGCATTTAAAATAAAGGTCTAATTCTGTAGACTGCTAGCATGAAGGAAGATTTGACCTAGCAGTCTACAAAATTAGACCTCTATCTATTAGCTTTGTCTAATTCTATAGACTGCTAGCATGAAGGAAGATTTGACCTAGTAGTCTACAAAATTAGACCTCTATCTGTTATCTTTGTCTAATTCTGTAGACTACTAGGTGTGCTGTAATTTGAAGATTTGTTTGACAAATAGTAGGTCTTCTTTAGTATCTTATAATAACATGCTAAACTGATAAAGGTGTTATCTGCATTTAATCTGCCAATTACTAATAGATTAAGCATATTATTACTATGCTTAATGTTCTATTTAAATGCATTTAACACAAAAAACAAATTTACAACACTGAACCAATGGCATGTTCTTCATGTGGTACAAGGAAAATTTGGCTATCAAATCTTCCTTTGTGAAAGTTGAGCGTGAGAGAAGGTATGTGATTTCTTCATCTTTGATTGGTATCTTTGATGGGCAACATCTTTCGAGCCTCTGACATCATATTTGACTACAAATTTCAAATGCATTGCATTTTGTTTGATCATGAATGCTCACTGAAATGACCGCATTCTACTGGTGGCATGCCCTAGCCCGTGCTTTATCTCCATTATTTGATGTTATTGGTGCTTGTGCTCAAGGATATTGATTTACTATTTTGAAATGTTTGGATTCACATTTTTTGATATTACTGGCACAACCATTGTATATTACAGCTTTATTAACAATTCATCATATCAAATAAAGTATGTTTAAGAATTGTTGGGACTGGTCCTTTGGCATACTGGATTTAATTCATAAATAGATTTAATTTTATTTTGTATGTGAATTTTTGGGAGTTGCATGAGAAGTTTTAGTGTCTAAACACTGAACTAATCCCTCTAACTGATTAGGAGTGGTTGGGGAATTTGAGAGGAAAGTTTTCAAACATTCATATTCACTTATTGAATGCTTTGGAGACTACTAGTTTGACTGTCCATGCATTACCAGTCACTGAGATTCATTAAAGGATACAAAACCCTTCATTTTGGGTTATTGTGTGTGGATTCAAATGTAGATTTGATTTGGTTAATATTTAGAAGAGATCGATAAAGTATTTAAAGACAATCTTACATGTTTGGAGAGGTTTGAGAGGCACTTATCATGACTATACCCTCACAAACAGCAGCATAGACTGGTTTTACTAAGTTTTCTTTCTCTATTTTGAGGTTTCCTTTCTTTGTTGCAGGGGTACAGTCAAAGGGTTCATTGACAAAATGATCCTTTGAATGGTTACTATGAATATGAATGATTTTATATAGCATATTGCTCATTTTACTTGAAGTTTGGAATAGCTTGCACAAGGGTGAAAGTACTTTTGATCATTTTGGTCATGATTGTTCCTCTACATAGTCAGGAAATGTAACTATCTAATGATTACATGTAATGTTGAATGGATTAAATGCTTTATTCTTGGTAGAAGTGATTTTTTTAAGAATTCATCATATCAGATAAAGTATGTTTAAGAATTGTTGGGGGTTCTATTAGACCTTTGTTGTAAACATGTCATTGGTTCGGTTTTGTAAATTTGTTTTTTGTGTTAAATGCATTTTTCATGAGGAGGGGTCTTCTTCTGAGGAGATTGATGAAGATCATGCACCTCAAAAACCAATTCATAAGGTACCAATCATGTTTTCTATTCGCTTATATTTTTAGATTGGTAAATCTCCTTAGTTTCATTTCCTTTCTTTTGATTACTATGGATGAGATATATATCTTAGATTTAACATTCAACTTCTTTACATTTTAGAACATGTAGTGTGTTTTCTAAGGATTTTACAAAATCAACTTTTAACATAAACTAAAAACACCAAACTAATTTCTTGCCCTTTCAACTTGATAAAAAAAAGTTGAATGTTAAATGTAAGATGTATATCTCATCCATAGTAATCAAAATAAAGGACATGAAACTAAGGAGATTTACCAATCCAAAAATATAAGAGAATAGAAAACATGATTGGTACCTTATGAATTAGTTTTTGAGGTGCACGATCTTCATCAATCTACTCAAAAGAAGACCCCTCCTCACTGCTACTGCTTTTTTGTTTAACAATTGGTTTGGAAAAATGCATTTAACACAAAAAAAATTTACAAAACTGAACCAATGGCATGTTTACAATAGAGAAATAGAATGATAATAATATGCTAAAAATTCTATTTTGTTTAATACATGCCTAAGGACTAGTCCCAACAATTCTTAAACATACTTTATCTGATATGATGAATTGTTAATAAAGGTCTAATTCTGTAGAATGCTAGCACGAAGGAAGATTTGACCTAGCCAAATCTTCCTTGTACCACACAAAAAACTATGTGATAACTATGTCTACTCCAACCTTAATTGTTTAAGAATTCATCATATTAGATAAAGTATGTTTAAGAATTGTTGGGAGTTCTATTAGACCTTTGTTGTCAACATGCCATTGGTTCAATTTTGTAAAAAGAAATTGTGTTAAATGCATTTTTTGAAACCAATTATTAAACAAGAAAGTAGTAGCAGTGAGGAGGGGTCTTCTTCTGAGTAGATTGATGAAGATCGTGCACCTCAAAAACCAATTCATAAGGTACTAATCATGTTTTCTATTTTCTTATATTTTTGGATTGGTAAATCTCTTTAGTTTCATGTCTTTTCTTTTGATTACTATGGATGAGATATATATCTTACATTTAACATTCACTATTTTGAAATGTTTGGGTTCACATTTGTTGATATTACTGGCACGACCATTGTATATTACTGAGATGCTCTCTGAAATGACCGCATTCTACTGGTGTTGTGTCCTAGCCCATGCTTTATCTCCATTATTTGATTTATTGGTGCTTGTGCTCAAGGATATCAATTCACTATTTTGAAATGTTGACTGCGGTTATCAAATGGACCGCATGTGAGCTTCTAGCTAGGTGCCATTTGTATTGATAGCTTAGGGCATCAAATGTATTGTATCATTGATAGTTGAGACTTTGTTAAAAGGAAATAGGACAAAGAATGATTTTGATTTATTTTCTCTATTTTGATCCCTAAGTGGCTACCGCTATGATTTTTATTTTGAGTGCAACTTTGATAGAATTTTAGTTGGGTTTTCACTAGGGTTTTCAGTATATTGAGCTACAATAGAACATGATTCTTTTTTGTGCTTTTTTTTCCCATATTCAGTAGATAAAAATCATGGCGGCAACCACTTAGCCATCTTTTTGATGTTCCAAGTATTTTACAGAGATACAGGTATGTGGATTTATCATTCAGTTGCTTGCAGTTATTGGTCAAATGCAAATATTTTGTCAAGTTGAAAGGGCAAGAAATCAGTTTGGTGTTTTCGGTTTATGTTAAAAGTTGATTTGGTAAAATCCTCATGAAACACACTACATGTTCTAAATGTAAAGAAGTTGAATGTTAAATGTAAGATATATATCTCATCCATAGTAATCAAAAGAAAGGACATGAAACTAAGGAGATTTACCAATCCAAAAATATAAGCGAATAGAAAACATGATTGATACCTTATGAATTGGTTTTACAGGTGCACGATCTTCATCAATCTACTCAGAAGAAGACCCCTCCTCACTACTACTGCTTTCTTGTTTAACAGTTGGTTTGGAAATTTGTTTAACATGTCATTGGTTCAGTTTTGTAAATTTGTTTTTTGTGTTAAATGCATTTAAATGGAACATTAAGCATAGTAATAATATGCTTAATCTATTAGTAATTGGTAGATTAAATGCAAATAACACTTTTATCAGTTTAACATGTTATTATAAGATACTAAAGAAGACCTACTATTTGTCAGATAAATCTTCATTTTCCCCCACAATGAAGACAATGAAGATTGACCTCCTACCCCACAACAAAGAACATTGTAATAAGACCTTTTAATCCTAGTGACAAGAACATAGAATCATTCTAACTCATTTGTAAAGAAAATAAGCTTTCTATAAAATGAAAGGTTCAACCTAATTAATACTATCACTTGCACTCAAAGGATAGTGATATGGCTGAAAGACTTAAGAGAGATTTTGACCCAAGAGCTTCATCATCAAGCTCTAAAACCTCTTGTAGCTATCTTCATAGCAACAAGAGTCATTGGATACGTCAAATTTCTCGAAAGTTTTTACTTAGTTTGTAGGTTGAATTTGTACAAACTAGATTGTAATTGAAAATTTAAAAATTATTTGCATCTAGTCATTATTCATGCACCATGCAATATGCATTGTGCAATGCAATGAAATCAGCAATGTGTATAGAAATGACAAAAACTATATTCCATAATTCTTGGGCTAAACTCTAAATTTATTTTCTTTTTATATCTCTATGCTATTGAGACCACTTCCATTTTATTAAACACAATTTTTCCCAATTAAAAATCTCAATTAGAATAAGATATAATATAGTGTTAGAATAAACTTTGAACAAAGACATGTAATGCTTATGTTAATGATCTAAAAAGCTGCAAATATAGGAATTGAAAAAGAAGATAGTGCCAAGAAACATTTCACAAATATGAAACATGCATACCTACATATAACTTTTTTTTTATCGAACAATTTGCATCCAATTTTTGTAATTGTAACAAGGTCCAACATACTTCATCAATTCAACAACTTTGTTGTAAGAGACCTTTATGCCATCCATGGAAAATAGGCCCAAATCATTTATTGATGATGGTGCAATGTGATATATCTTGCCTTTAACACTAAAATCAGTGTTTATTGGAGCAAGTTCCTTGGGGACCCATTGTTTCTGTAGATATTGGTACCTAGAGGGCACCTTGATGTCGCATTTTCTCTCATCATCATAAGAACATGACCCTCCTTGAGAAAGGAAAAATTTCATGTGTTTATTTAATTTCCTTCTAGTCTTTTGACCTCTAGCTGATCTTCCTAATTCAGACATACTACATGACTCACTTTCTTCGCTCGAGGAAGACACATCTGACAAATACCTATTTTCTGCTACCTACACTCCATCAAATGAGAGAGATAGCAAGTAATGCAAGATATTTTTCAAATTGTGAAATACATTAATCTCTATAGGGTGTATTGACTTATACCTTTCGATCCATGAGACTGTGTGGGATGCTCATGAAAGGGGTTCAGGTAACTACATATGTAATTCAATTATCTTATGTTAGCTAAAAATTCATGATACATATGCTCAAAAACACATAGTAAGTACATTAAAAACCATAAGCATCCCATATGAATTAAAAACATTAAAAGATACATCACAAATTAATTAGATTAAGCATTGATCACATAACTGCACATTTTTATCAAGAAATCAATATTAAATAGATTAAGTAGTGATCACATAACTGTACATTTCATTCATGTCATTCATCTTCTTCTTCATCCAACTCATCACCATGATCATTGTTGTCATTGACATCATCACCACCATCGTCATTGTTGTCATCTTCATCATCATCATCATCGGCATCATCATCATCATCATCATTAGCAGCAGTAGCAGCAGTAGCATCAACATCAGCATCATCATCATCATTATCATCATCATCATCATCATCATCATCATCATCATCATCATCATCATCATCATCATCATCATCATTAGTAGCATCATCATCGTCATCATCTTCTTCTTCTTCAAGAAAAGTTGCATCGGGAACATCATCGACTAATTGTTGTTCGTGATCATCATCTACATCATCTTCTAGTTGTTCGCAATCTTCTTCTTCCATCGCATTATACCCCATCGGCTTTCCTCTTGGATCATGTCTAACAACAAATGACCAACCTGATTTATGTGGAACCTCTGAGTAAAGACCTGCTCAGATTGGCTTGGAAGAACATAGGGCTCATCCCCAACTGGCTCAAACCACCTTGTATTAATCATTGGAAATCTATTGTCATGTTCAATAACAGTTCTATCAGGATCATTTTGATTAAGTCATAGCATATACCATTTGATGAAGAAGAGAACTAATCTGAAGGAATTAAACTCACACTCAAGTATATCATCCAAAATGTCATAGTATCAATTTTCAGACTCTTGAGGATGTAAGTCATTTCTAGATGAAATATTAGTCACTTGAAAGACTGCACTTATCCCACAATCACAAGTTTTCTTTGTGTCATCCAACTTTTTGATGTGAAATTTATGACCATTGCAAAACATAATCTTGTGGTGTTTGACCTACAAAAATATGTCAAACATGTATAAATTATTGCATCGGGAGCTCATAAATGTACGGGTGATTAACAAATTTATATGTACCTAGAAATCTCTTAAACCATGTGCTAAATCTATTTCCCTTTGCGTAACATTTCGATCTCCATTATGATGAGCTTCATTAACCAATGAAGACATAGCTTCTCATGTTAATGTGTGACCTAAATGATGACATCGTTCAATCCATACAGTCATCCAATCTTGATTGTTTGCAATATACAAATGTATTGCATCCCACTCTCGAGCAGTTATACAAAAAATAAATAGACGACTTACAACCAATTAATTTTGAAGATTAAGAATTAATTAACAGCTACAATAACATCTTATAATTTATTACCTCTCACTTTCCTCATTCTACCTTTCCCCACCAAGTACTCCCGTTCAAATTTTCTAATGGTGTCAAGATCCCAAATGTGATCTATATGGATCTTTGCTGCAAGCTTAGGAAGATATTCAGTAACGTATACCATAGTCTGGTATACCATATATCCCTCCACCATAGAACCCTTAGGACGTGCTCTTTTCTGAAGCAAAGCCTTAAAAAATTTCAAGTGCCTCTCAATCATCCACATTGACCGAGTGTGTACAGGTCTACACAATTCAATCTTCTCAACTTGGTGTATGAGGTAGTGTTCTTGTGCATTGAAAAAGGTTGAAGCTAGACACTTTTGCATTTCACACATTAGATGAGGAATTTTTCTCTTCCAATATTTTATATATGCTTTATGGATTTCTTTAGATGACAATCACCTACAAGACATTCAAGACACAAAAATATATAAACACAAAACTTTACAATATATACAAAAAATTGAACAAATATCATTGCTTACCTCATGTAGTTTCAAAGATCATATATCACTTGTTTGATGTTATTGTCGAAGTTCTCTAGGAGAGATAGGGGTAGCACGTGTTGCAACAATTATAAAAATAATCATGTCATTATTTTCTCACATAATATAATGAGAAGTACATGTAGTTTACAAATATATTGTAAATACAAAAGAACATGACTTACCTTGATGAAGGTATGTTAATCATGCATTTCAAACCTATCCCAAATTCTATTTTCTTTGATAAGGTACTGCTTATGTTCACAGCAAATCCTATGGGAAATCAAATTTTTTATATGACTTCTTTTATGGCATCACTTTGTTGCTCTGTTAATAACCAAGGAAGGGCACTTATATTAATCCATTCTCCATTTCTATTTGATTCAATTAAATTTTTCATTGCATGATTGGATTCATGAATGTCGCTACAAACTTTGATAATTTTTTCTTTGTCACGTCTTCCATCCAATATCTTTCACAATGTCTCTATTACATTATTTCCAATATGCATAGTATCAAACAAATGCATAATTTGTAGTTGCTCATAGTAGGGAAACCTACTAAATTGTCTGGGATAAATTTTTAGTCCCTTTGGAAGGTGCTCAGTAGTATTTCCTTGACGACATTCACGATCATCAATCACATCATCAGCGAACAAAAGACAATATAAATATACAAATTCCAAACATAAACTATTAGGTAGAATGATAGTACCTTGATGATTAATTCTATTATATTCCAACTTCCATAGGCGAGGTCTCATTCTCCATGGCTTAGATGTAGTCTCTTCTTTCCCATTGAAAATATGTTTTTTAGTAATTCAATAGTTATAATTTTTGTGGAGAAAGTGTCTATGCTCATCAAACACCTTCTTTCATAAACTTTTTGAATGACGAGATTTCATCTTTGGACCACAAACTGGACATGCAAATTTTCCCTTTGTTTGAAGACCTACAAGATAATGATACAATTGGATTAAATATGTTAATTTTTATATTTAAAATTATCATGTGCAACTTAAATTCACCATAACATACTAGAAAAATGTGTTAACCCTGGGGCATCATGTATTGTCCATACAAGCATTGCATGGAATTGAAATTGTCTATGTCCTATTGGCCTAGAGATCTCATACATAGTGACACCATTCCATAACTCCACCAACTTGTCGATAAGAGGCTCAATATATACATTCATATCTTTAACTTGGTATTTACCTAGTTGAATGGACAACAACAATGCATAATTATTGTGACCATTTTACTACAAGATTTATAATTACATGCAGATAACTCTTAAATGATCAAATACCTAGAACAATCATTGCCAACATAATGTGCTCCTTCTTTATTGACATCCATGGAGGAATGTTATTGTTTATGAAAAAAATGGGCCAAATAGAGTAAACAAATCTTAGCTCTCCAAATAGATTGACACCATCCGCTACCACTGGAAGCTTAAGATTTCAAGGTTCTTTGATAAAGTGCAGTCACTTTTCCTCTGTGTCCTTAAATGTAGAACCATCTGCAGGGATTTGAATAATGTCATCTCAAATCCTATTGTGTGCATGGTAATCCATAAATTGTGCCAAGCTACTACACCTGAAAAATCTTTGCAAACGTGGTATAATGGGGATGTAATGAAGAACCTTGTGAAGCACCTTTTTTGTTATTTGATCTGTTCGATATCTACTCGTATGAAATTCAGGGCATTCTATTGCAAATTCATGTTCTTTATGATAAATAATATGATCATTGAGATAAGCATCTATTGCTTGATACTCTATTCCAATATCTTTCATTGTGGCACATAATTATCGGTATGAGCGAGGGAGAATATTCGATGGTGGTAACAAAAACTCACCTATCAATCTATAGAAAAAATATAATTTGTTAATATTAACAATATTTATGGTACATGTTTCACCCTTTAATTACTATAATGACATATATGACATACCTTAGCATACATGACATTGTTATGTTGGATAAACCATTCATAACCTTCAAGTTCAACAACAACAATACAACAAAGAGAAGAGTTGTTTGGGAGCCTTCGTAAAGGGTTGTGTCTTCCTTCTCAAGTAGAGGTATATCATGGATGACATCAACATCATCCTGATCATCATCATCAGTTGCACCAGTACCAAATGTTTCATGGATCAATGTATTAGTACCACCATCTTCAAATGTGTTATCTAGCTCATGATCGCCATCTTCCATGGGATCATAATCTTTAGCTTCAATATTCACAACTCCATGATCCTCCACTTCCAAAGCCATATTCTTAATATTCACACATCCATGCTCCATATCATGTACTCCCCTAGGGAGGTCGACCTATATAAAAATGATGAACACAAATAAACCATGATAATGATCTCATCATCAAGTGTATTTCATAGATATATTAATTGTTAAATAAATATAATGAAAAACTTACCAATTGATGATAATCAAAACCCCCCTTCAATGTGACCATTATCCCTACAATGTCTCTTAGCTATTTTGATTAGCAATCTTCTAGAGTTTAAGCCCTTAAAAATATTGCAGGGACAATAACATTTTTCATCGCCTTTTCTTTTCAAGTTAGACCACAATCTATTGATTGTATCCCCATTACCTTCTTCACTTGGATTGTCTGACATGATCCTTCTTCACTTAGATTATCTATAACCTAATTATATATAGAAATTGAAAAGTTAGTTATTAAATGATGTTGTAGTATAGTATACCAAATTGAAACCCTTATGTTATTGTAGTCTTCCACCTCAAACTCTTTCCTATTGTGGCAATAAAAAAAGATATTCAAATAATATAGTAGTTTGTAAATCAAAATAAAATATCATATATATTATACAAAAAATATATCAGAAGTGCATCAAATTTGACCAAGCACTACTGAGAGCTAGACCCGACAACAAATGGACTTGTGATGATTTTCACAATAATACATTTGTTGCAGGGTAAGGTCCCAATAGTGCTTAGGCAAATCTTCATGGTGAAGGTTGTATATATTGTATATGTTGTGTGTGTGTGGGCACATAAAAAAGGGGCCTTTATCTTTGATCTTAAAATTACAAATATGTCTATCTAACACTTTTTGAGGGTGTAGGGAACAACAAATAGAGGCAACTTGAGACCAAAAATGGAGGCAAGTTGTTGATTGAGGGTGCAGGGAACAACACCCATCAATACTTTTATTGAATTGTAAATTTTAATTTTCAACCATTGTGTGAATATAGAACATGGATGTAATCTCAGAAAATAACAAAATGTAGACATGATAGATTACTTTTTTGTTATTCTACATTACTTACTATTTGAGTGCACATTCCACCTGCAACTTGATCAAGTCTTGTTTGATGCTTCAATTTTGTGTTGACTGTCCTATAGAAGTACACAGTTTTGTATTTCCCCAACATGTTATTCAAAAAACAACAATAGAATAAAATAATTGTTGAGAAAGATCATCATAGGAGTACCAAAAACTTGATATCCAAAGGTAACTCAACATTATAAGAGTCTTACATTCAACCTTCAACTCATGCACCTAATAAATAGGAGATAAAATACATGAAATTGAAAAATTACATTACAAAACAATGAGCTAAAACTACCTACAAAAGTAGTACCCAATTTATATACAAAACATTTAACTAATGAATTGTGTTTTTCTTCTCATCTTCACTACCAAAATAATCACCCCTTTAATCTAACTACACTATGCAAGTCCAGTTTAGCGACCATGTGCTTGTCATCCTCAATCAAGACTAAGGAACACTATAGGCAAATACACTGTCTAAATTGTCTACATTAAAAGAAACTATACTGCAAGCTTCTATGGATAAGAAAATAAAATTTAAAATTCATTACTTGCAACTACAACATTAGAGAAAAGTTGAATTTTATTTATGCCTTGATGGATATCCATACTGTGTCATAAATCTCCCATTTTGACATAGGATAAGAGCATAGTGATAGAAGATAGATCCATTTTGTGCATAACTTGAAGTCATCGTATTCCATGAGAGTGCATCTTTTGAGATTTTTTTTTTAAACGTTTCAAGGGACCAGTAGTTCTACAATAAAATCATCATAACTTTCCCATTACTTAACAATCACACATGGCACAGACTCTCTTCAAACTCACAATGTGTTTCATGTGTAGTACAAAACTCATGAGATTCTTAAAAAGGCCTCACTCTTAATCAACCAAATCTTCCTTGTACCACACAAAAAATTGTGTGATAACTATGTCTACTCCAACCTTAATTGTTTAAGAATTCATCATATCAGATAAAGTATGTTTAAGAATTGTTGGGACTGATCCTTTGGCGTGTATTAAATAGAATACAATTTTCAGCATATTATTATCACTCTATTTCTTTGTTGTAAACATGCCATTGGTTTAGTTTTGTAAAAAAAATTTGTGTTAAATGCATTTAAAATTATCTTCATTGTCTTCTGATTGTCTAAATGCTTCTTTATTTGTCAACCAATTAATACATGCTAGTATATAAAGAAGACAATCAGAAGAAAATGAAGATTTGTCTGACCAATAGTCTACAAAACTAGACCTTTATTTGGATAGGTCAAATCTTCCTTCATGCTAGCAATCTACAGAAATAGACCTTTATTTTAAATGCATTAAACACAAAATTTTTTTTATAAAATTGAACCAATGGCATGTTTACAACAATTATCATAACTCACAAGCAAAAGTCTAGTGCCCTCTTCCCTCTTCATGCATGGTGCCCTCTTCGCGGCTCACAAAAATTACAAATGAGTGTTTCACGGATTTTGAGTGACTTTATTGAATATAAGAAAATAAAATTTAAAATTCATTACTTGCAACTACAACATTAGAGAAAATTTGAATTTTATGTGGTACAAGGAAGATTTGGTTGACTAAGAGTGATGCCTTCTTTAGAATCTCATGAGTTTTGTACTACACATGCAACGTATTGTGAGTTTGAAGAGAGTCTGTGCCATGTGTGATATAACCTACTTTATCTAATATGGTGCATTGTTAAACAAATTAAGGGTAGAGTAGTTATTACTTAGTTTTTTGTGGGGGACAATGAAGATTTGTCTGACAAATAGTAGGTTCATGAAATCATTAGACTATTTTTGTTATATTTACACGTTCATGAAATCATTATAATATTTTTTTTGTTAATAAATTCAAGAAATTGATTGGTCTTGGTGACTGTGACTGGTAAAGGGGTATAGTTAGCGGATTAAGGGTTGTAAACCTCTATTATGTAAATAATGAACTTTGAATCTTCCTAAAGAGTTTTCCAATGTTAAAAAATATCAATATTTATGAACAAAAATGTAGGCATTAGGGTCATTCTTATAGTTTCATTTTATGTCGCTTTTGTGTGAGAGTATTCCTTTTCGATTCCCATTCAATGGCACATGTGTTTGTGAGAAAAAATGCTTTAATCTTTGAAGATAATGGTTCTTGGTTTTCCTTGCATGAAACTTAGATGAATGTTGTTAACTTGAAATTTGTCTTTGAACATTAAGTGTTTATTATGTATGCCTATACCTCATATAATCCAAAAAAATCTTCAACATGAGGATTTTGGTAACTTAAAGGGCCTTGGTGACCAACTTTGAGTTGAGAAACTTCGGTGTCTGAAACTACATTATTTTCAACCAGTCGGTAGATTTTAGTTTGTCTTGATGGTTTTCTTCCAAGATTTCACCCATTTTTGTCTACAAAATTTTCATTGGCTACAGATTCTTGGGATTATATCCACCTCAGACATGGTAGTAGGCTAAGCTTTCCTATTCCTTCTTTTTGGTCTAGAAGAATCTACCTTGGAAGTGAATTGGATATGTTAGATCTTTAAGGCATACCTTTGTGTTTAATGCCCTACATCTTCCTTGTAAGTGAATTAGATAGATTAGTTCCTCGTGATTTATCTTCGTGTTTAAACTTTAAAGTGTTTTTTATAGGTTTCTCTCCCAAGAATGAGTTAATGCATATGTAGCCTAGTTTGGAGCTAACTTGACATCCTCCATTTCTACAAGGGCTTCTTAGGATTTTCTCATGTTATTTCTTTTATTTTCCTTATGTATGCCAGAGGAATCGAGACAAGGTTAATGATCGATCAAAGATCATATGAAACTATGCAAACCGATTTTAGTAATAAAAAATGTAAATTTCATGTATATTGCCAGTCTCTGCCGCAGGGGTATAGTCAAAGGGTTCATTGAAAAAATGATCCTTTGAATGGTTACTATGAATATGAATGATTAGATATAGCATATTACTCATTTTACTTGAAGTTTGGAATAACTTGTGTAAGGGTGAAAGTACTTTTAATCATTTTGGTCGTGACTGTTACTGTACACAGTTAGGAAATGTAATTGTCTAATGATTATATGTAATGTTGAATGGATTAAATGTTTTATTCTTGGTAGAAGTGAATGGAAGGAATAGTGTTGGTGTTAGGTTTCATTTATTATTGAATTCAATGGTTTCCAAGATGTGTTGAGGACTTTTCTCCTTGTTTAATGTTAAATGTTCCTGCATAATCCACTCATACAACAGTGAAATGATATGTGGAAGGGATGGTTGATAGTGTTCCTTGAGGGAAGGGGGATTTTGAAAGACTTGTTATCATTTTATTATGTATTTCCAATATGTTTGGATGCAGGGTAGACCAGGAGAATGAAGGATCACTCACTAATTACATGATAACCTGGTTTTGAAGGGTCACTAGTTGAGGGGACAGTCAAGGTCAGGATGATTGGGCCATTGGAGGACCCTATTTATTTGTATTAATTGTTATTCAAATTGGATGCATGGATTTCTTGTGAATTATCAGTTTCTATGTATCCTGCAACTGTATCCATAAATCTGCATATACTTCTCTAGGGTTGTAAGCCACTTAGGGATCAAAATAGAGAAAATAAATCAAAATTGTTCTTTGTCATGTTTCCTTTTAACAAAGTCTCAACTATCAATGATACAATACATTTGATGCCCTAAGCTATCAATACATATGGTGCCTAGCTAGAATCTTATGGGTTGTCCATTTGATAACCATAGTCAACATTTCAAAAAAATTGATATCCTTGAGCACAAGAACTAATAACATCAAATAATGAAGTTAAAGCACAGGCTAGGGGATGACACCAGTAGAATGTAGTCATTTCAGTGATCATCCTAGCAATATACAATGGCGTTATTGAACGTGCTATTAATACCAACAAACATGAATTCAAACATTTCAAAATAGTGAATCGATATCCTTGAGCACAAGCACCAATAACATCAAATAATAGAGATAAAGCACGGGCTAGGGCATGACACCAGTAGAATGCGGTCATTTTAGAGACCATTCATGATCAAATAAAATGCAATGCATTTGAAATTTGTAGTCGAATATGATGCCAGAGGCTCGAAAGATGTTTCCCATCAAAGATACCAAGAAAAAAATGAAGAAATCACATACCTTCTCTCGTGCTCAGCTTTCACCCGCTCCTTTTCTCCTACTCCTTTTCTCTATAGTCAAAATAAAAATGATTTGGGCGTTTCACTTTTTTTTTCATCTATACCCCGAAACTGTAGGAATTTTGATGATCTATTTAAAACCCATCAGAATACCGACACCATCGGGGCCTATTACAAAAAAAAACACCAAATTTATTAAAAAAATTATCCGTCAGAAGTTTCTATCTTTGGCCCCAAATGTGAATTAAAATTTCTTGAAAGAAAACTAAGTGTGAGGGGATATGATACGATACCTAATTTTATTTTGACATGCATTCTAATGGTAGTTGGCATGAAAATGAAGGTGAGAGAATAATGCAATGGTGAGAATTATATTCCTTGTAATCTTCTCTTTCACTTTGGATTCACTTTGGCTAGGTTACCCTTTATGCAATGAAATGTATACAAGTGTGATAGTTTTACTAAGAGTTGGCACATAACCTAATTTAGTGTACTCCCATTTGCATCATTCAATAAATTACCATTTCTTCATCCAAGATAGAAATCTATAGTTCCACAAATGACTTTGATTAGCTGACCAGTTATAGAAATGAACCTATATTAATTCAATTTGAATTTAAATTAGAGACTCACTCTTTCCCTCCATATAGTTATTATTTGGAGACTTGAAGTATGAAAATATGTATCTTGTACTCTTATTGTGATATTTAAACGCTAACCTTAATTCAATCAAAACATCTAGTGAATATATGAAATGATCCCTTCTTGCACACAACAAGAAGCCTTAAAATTAATTATCTAGTGACATTAGTACTACACAATAATTATAGGGCATATTATGATTTCTTGCTATTTTTTATCATTGCTTAAAGCCATTGACTTGTCACATTTACAAGGTTTGACACAATACAAATACTCTCTCTTATAAAAACTCTCAACTACACAATCAAAATTTTGCACAGATTCAAAATAAAGACAAACATTTTAAGGACTCAAATCAAATTTTGATTAAAAAAAAAATCATATTTAAAATTAATAGATCACACCAATTAAAATAAAATAAAATTAATAGATCACAATATATTCCATATTTTTAAAAATAACTTCCAATCACTTTAAACCATCTTACAAACCAAGAATCCACAAAAAAACTAAATACTTTATTCTATTTATTTAAATTGCAAATATTTAATTCAATATATATATTTATCTCAACCCATTCTAAAATATTTAATTAAGACTTTTTCATTTATCTTAAATTCTAGTATCTTATTCTATGTGCTTAAATAATGGACAAAAATGCATCATTCAATTATGAGGTTTACTCCTAAAAGAAAGGCACAAAGTAAGTATTCCATCCTTTTAATTCCTTTTATCCTAAACAAAGTAATGTCCAATATTAATCAATTTTGATTCCATTAGAATAAAAGCAATTTTAAAAGAAGGGTGCCTTCGATTTAATTTTGTATACAACTCCTTCCATTTAATTTTTTATAATAAATAAATAAAGCTCAAGCTCAAAGTTATTCTCAAGCTTTGGAAAGGCTAAGGAAGGATGAAATAAAATTTATGGTTGATCCCACAAAAGTTTTAGGATGATATTGTATCTTTAACATTGTCTTGTACGAATTTAGGTCATCTATTCAAAATTTAACCATTTATAAGTGTACTCAAAATAAATGTTATTTGTTTGATAAATATTTAAATAAGAATATTTTATAATTGAAATTGATATTCACAATAAATATTATAGTTCATATTAATATAAATATAAAAATTAAATAAATAGCTAGTTAGTTTTGATTTCAATATAGATATTTCTATCGAGTTATAAAAAGTTTTTGTTCAAGATGTTAAAAAATTTATGATCTTAGATTATTGATTTGATTATGTTTTTTAAGTCAATTTTGTGAATTTAGAACTAAACATAATGTACATTTATGACCCTATAACTCATAAATCAAATTTAACATTATTTTGCAATTTAAAACTTATTTTTTCTAATTTGTAGTATTTGAATTTGTGTAAGAATAAGTGATGTTTACATGTCCTTGGGAATTTGTCAAATTATGAGGGTTGAGTTCTAGATGGATGACTTAAATGACAATGAACCAAGGTTAAAAAAAATAGCAAACTATTGTGCACCATATTCTTAGGATGAAGATGCAATGTTGGTGTAATTCATTATATCTGTTTGCAAATAGCACTCTAAATGTATTCCTTAGCTACACAATGTTGATACTAAATGTTAGTTAATTCATTTTTTGTTAGTCTTCAAATACACCATCCTCTTAATAAAAATGGTGGCAATTGAGTGTTGAATTTTAAAAATTATATTTAAGGGGTCAAATCTACCAGCACAAAACTAATCTAAATCAATTTCTCACTCACTTATCTAACCTTAGGTGGAAAGTCAAATAATTAGGAGTGGGATGCATGATGGTGATATTTGGGAACAAACAATATTATTTACCAACTTCCATGTGACTAAAAGTAACAAAGTCACCATAGGCCCAAAAGGGATTGGGACTTGGGTAGGCAATTTTTAGCATTAGATTTTACTCACTTTGACTTACACGTGATCTATTATGAGAAATGCATGTCACACTATAATCAAGCTATCAACATGGAAAAAAATTAGATACTCAAAGAATACAAATCTATATATTTAGTAATAAATCATGGATGTGGATCATTTGTACACTCATCACCATGAGTTATTAGCATTTGAAACTAAGTATAGTTATAAGTTGCTAAATTATTTATTTATAAAAAAGAAAGTAATTGAGTAGGACGAGAGATTATGGTTACCACAAAAGCCATTAAAATCTTCAAATATGTGGAAAGAAAGAAAGAAATATATATATATATATATATATATATATATATATATATATATATATATATATATATATATATATATATATATATATATATATATATATATATATATATATATATATAGCTGGATACACAATAGGATTGATTCTTTAGATAACACAATAATGATGTCTTAATATATAGAAATGTACTATAATAGAATACTAATGACTAAGCACAAATGCATTGTATCTTGATTCAATAATGAAGCTCTATCTAATATCAAAATTATCATAATTGTCATAGTTGCATTAATATAATAATTAAATTCATAAAAGAATGCTAGTGATGATATATGTCCCCTCCAATTAGATGTAAAAAATTGGAAATACTTGGAAAAAAATGATAATTTCTAAAATAAATCAAAGATATTATTGTTTCAAAGTAAATGGATAGAAATAAATAATTTACGTAAGAAAAATAAGAATCTAATAAACATCATTTCCATCATAATAATTGTCGTACATATTATGAAAATAAAATAAGAGACACACAATTAAATATCTTCTTACATAATTCTTTATCAAATTTGATCATGATTGGCTTCCATGCATGTCAATTATAATGAAAAAATGATAATATCTAAAATAAATCAAAGAAATTATTGTATCAAAGTAAATGGATAGAAATAAATAATTTATGTAAGAAAAACAAGAATTTAATAAACATCATTTCCATCATAATAATTATCGTATATATTATGAAAATAAAATAAGAGACACACAATTAAATATCTCTTTACATAATTCTTTATCAAATTTGATCATGATTGGCTTCCATGCATGTCAATTATAAATGAGTAGAATGAAAAGTTTTACAAGTGGTAAATACACATTAACTATATATAGTAAGGTAAAACAAGATAATGATATTTCTTATTCACCCTAACCTAGGGAGGAGTTCAAGTCATACCATGATATCATAGCACAAAGATCAAACCTCTCACACATTGACATATTTCATAGTTCAATTGATGGACACAAACCTTTGGAGAAGGTTTGATATTTTTATTTTGTATATCTTTATTATTTTAAAATATAACTAGAATAATACAAAACATTAGGTAGGAAGTTTTCTTTTACATATGGATCTTAATTAATGTGAGAGCAAACTCGTTCTTGTTGGTTTAAGATAATAGCAATGTTGCCCATGAGAAAATGTGAATAAAAATGTTTTGAATTAAAGTATTTTAGTAAATTCAATTTTTATTTAAAAATAATTAAAATGAAAAATAGGATAGTAGAAATCATAATTATATATAATTTTAAGAAATATTATAATATTTTTTTAATTATAATTTTGAGACATTCTGATAATTTATATGGTAATTTATAATTATAATTTTAAAAACTTTTTGTGAGGCTAGATCATCATTAAAAAAAATTGTTGTTCAATTGTTTCAAAATGAATTCTCCAAGATGTCTACAATACCACATGATTTTTTTGTCAAAATATCAAATTTTTTGCAGGTGATAAGTTCTTGATACCTTACAACAAAATGATACTATCATGACTATATATGAATGCCCTTATGCCAAAGAAGACATAATAGAATGAATAACCCAACCCTTAATCCATCATAATCCCAAAAAAATGCCATACAACCTCAACCCAAGGGAAAGACTATGCATTCACCAAACTTATTCCTTATTCTCTCTATGTGATGAACCTTTTCTCTCTTTAGTTTAAAATAACGAAGAAAGGAAAATAAATATGAAACTACCATGTACTTCTCATTGAGGCACCTAATTTGGGTCTACATATGGTGAGAGTAATATAAGACTACCTCCACTTCTTGTAGGAGGCACCTAAATATACTACGAACGAAACATACATACCACATAATAACATATTGTTCTTGGTGAGCTTCCCATTCCCATTGCTCTCTAAACAACTTTATTATTGTTATTGTTATTTAACTTTATTGTCCACTATCCATATAACTCTTAAAAGTAACCTTATGTCATATATATATATATATAATTATATAATTTGACACATACAATCATAAAAATAACATAAAATATTTCATATCCTCCCACTTCAGAAACAAGTAGGTAATGCCACACTCAAGACAACCTCACCCATCCCAAGCCTTTTTTTAATCAAAATAAGATTTATTTTATTTGTCGGTGTTGAATAGCTTGGGCCTGTTTATGATTGAGCCTTGTGTCAGTTTCTATCCAATTTCTAACTTTTTTTCTTTCAGTGTCGCATTGATCTTATCATCATATTATATAAAAATGTTTGTGAAGAATCCAATCATTATTGTGTCTTAAAGTCATGATTATTAGTATTATTTTAACTTAAATGCTAGTCAAGAAAATCCAATCATCATTGTGTCTTAAAGTCATGATGATTAGTATTATTTTTTCAACTGAAATTTACTGGCAAATAATTCAAAATTTCAAACCCAATAAACAAATCACAGAGCTTCTTCCACCCCAATGGGATGATTACATGTACACCTCGGATACCCTGTTTTATGTTACAAAAGGTAAGCCTCAAATCCCTGGACAATCCAATTCGAAAGTCACATTTCTTAATAATTGTTGCTATGTACAGTGAGAACAAGAACAAAAGCATGGAGACAAGTAGGATAGAGAAAATACAAGAGACAAAAGAGAACTTTGGGTCTCTGAATTTTCTTAAAAAAATGGCATATCATTTCTCCTGTTACTCACTCCCTACTGGAAATCATCTTGAGCAAGATGTTTGGCACAAAGGGCATACACAAGCCTTGTGATTCTTCCCTGCGATGGCTACATTCTATCTGTAAGATCTCAGGAGTACTCCAATTCTTACCATCTTCAATTGATGGGGTTTCCTCTATTATCTCCAAATCATGGGAAGGAAACCCTTCTGAGATTGCTCTTATGGACTGATTTCTGTTATGATCTAAGAGTGGAGGATTAGTAGCATCAGTCAATACCTCCTCAGGTTCCTCATAAATTGCATTCATATATACCTTTTCCACTCCCCTTCTTTTTTCTGCCTTGAGTAACTGTGCAAGGTACAGGGCACTGCTCTGCAGTCTTGAAGTGAAATGCATACAACCTGTAAGTGACTTCCATGGTCTTATCCTTCTGTAATCCCTTGGTCTTCTGGCAATGGCACCCATTTGATCTTCAGGATGTACAATGTTCCTTGCATACTGTGTACTGCGGTTAGGCCTCAGACCAATTAGGGTTCCAAGTGTGACACTTTTATCATGGAAGAAAGACACAGAAGACTGCAATAGAAACAAAATGAAACACAAGCTACAATCAGAAATATACATATGTTTTTTATTGGATAAGAAGGGTTTTGAAAGGACCCTGAATCCTTTTATATATACAAAACAGATGTTGAGTAACAGTTAATAGAAGGATTTGATGTTGAGTAACAGTTCATAGAAGGATTAGAGGTATCAGACAAAAAAATGTTTAGTCAAGACTGACATAACATGGCACTGGCATTTTTTATTGGCCCATTAAACTCAATAAAGATGAGACAATTTCTTACTTTCCTGTGACGCCAAATCTGAAGCACTAAATGACATGATCTGAGTTTCATGCATGTTTTTTGTGCATTGGACATTTTGTGTTTGTATATACTTAGCAGCTGAAGCTATAATGAGGAGTAATCTCACCGTGTGGAGACATAGAGATTGCCTCCATGTTGGACCTATGTTTAGAGCAGATGGTCAATTAGGCAGGGCAAAGTTGTAAAGCCTCTTGACCTGTATCAAGTGGCCTTTGCAAGGCAGAGTTGATTCTTCATTTTGCTAGGTGTAATCCCCAGATTGTATGAAATGCCTGCCTACAGTGATCCCCTGCTGGAGAATTTTGAAACAGCCAAGCTTGTAGTGGGGCTTATTGATATTGGACAGGCATCTACAGAACAAGAACAACAAACACTTGGCATACCAATGTTGATGATACTCCTAGACAACATCATCACTTTGGATATTTAGCATTTACCCACTACACTGGTTGATATTGGCAGGTCATTTTGGGAATAGCATTTGTACACACAAGTGGGGAGACAGATTCAGATTTGAAACCTGGGCAGGTTATTTAAACCAACGAGATTGCTCATTCATAGATCTGGGCCCAAAAAAACAGATTATGTTTTTGTCTACAGAAGTGGATTCCAGACTGCACAATCATATTTGGAGATCAGCAAATCTGGCCGAGTAGAATTCATGGATATTTAAACATCAGCAAACCTGACAAGACCAGTGGTCAGTGAGAATCAAAGCTTAATTGAGTTGTCATTCAAGAAAAAGAAAAAAGACCAGAATTCCAGGCAATGATCAAATTGAAGTACACTTTGAGAAGAAATTTAAGGAAATCAAACTTTGGCAAATTGCAGAGTCCCAAGCAAAGGCTTTGAACAATAGATGCATTAGAAAATTCCTTCTGCTTAAACAATCAAAAGTAACATTGGCCATGTAGTTTCAAGGTTATTTTCTGAAGCAATAACAGAAAAATCTAACAGAACCATATTCAGGGCTGAACAATCCAAAAATTTCCCTAAACTACAAATAAAATTTAGCATTTCAATTTCAAATCGCACAGCCTCTACACCCAAACAATATGCTGGGATATCCAATCTTCAAAATCTCAGCATACATTTGCCTTGAAAAAGAAAAGTCCTTAAACTCAATTAAGTCACCTCTGTATCAAAATCTGATGAAGACACTGAGATTGAAGAGAAACTAGGTGTATATAAACCCAATGGATCTTGCTGTGTTCCTCTCATCACATCCATTCTTAGATGCATTGTTTCAAGCCCAAGTGGCCATCCAGCTGGGAAAGCTCCTCCACCCTGTTATGAATCACAAGCAATTCAAAATTGTTAAAGAACACATGGATCATATAGTCTGATTCCAAAAGTCAAGAAAATAAACTCACAGAACTATTACCAGAAGCTATGCACATAAAGATGTTAAAGAACCCATCACTCACTCTCAGGACCAAGTTCACAAGATTGATCTAATAAACTCCATACTAAACAAGAATACCCAATAGAAAAGGAAACATTATAAAGTACTTACATGATGATTAATACCGGTAGTAGAACTAGACTCTGCCTGTGTATCCATGGCAGAAAAAAGTGATATCGAATTTATACTCCAAAAAAATCCCTAATACAACTCTTCTCTGAATACAAGATATATGTAAGGGGTGAGCCTAGAGTTTCCAAAAAAATATATTATATTAGAAATGTATAGACTGTACAGAAAGGTGGTAAAGCAAGGAGACAGAGACTGAAGAGGTAATGTATGAGTGTTGTACAATGATGTTCAGAGTTATGTAGCCGGCCGCCGGCCGGGCGTGGATCAAAATGTACTGTTCAGCTATACAGAATTGATCCCAGTGAATAGTTGCCATGTCATCACCATCATTGCTAAAGCAAAAACTATAATTTGGAATAGAAGGTGGGTATATATCCTGCTTTGTGAACAAGGCAACAAAATTAATCCAAGAATAAAGGCCGGCTCTCCTGCAATGTCTAAAATACAGATGTGACCTATAAAGAGCCTGCAAAACCCCCTTTTTTATAGAAAATTGGGAGATGCTCTGGGTAAAGTGCAGTCCGGAGACAGGTAGGGATTTGCAAAGTTCATGATACCTAGAAAATTAGGAATCACATTCGATTTTGTTGCAATTAACTCTGAAGTTTAAGAGTATGAATCGAATCATGAGGTGATTGAGGTGACTGATTGATTGTTATGTAATCTTGTTTTACACATTGAACCATTTAATTTGTCAATTATAGAAATTGTAAAATATGAATCATTAATAAAAACTTTTAAGTTACAAAGAAAGTTTAATTGATATTTATGATATTGTTTTCAGGGTTTAATTGTGTAGTTTTAGAGATAAAAGAAGTTGGCCCGTTCTAAATTTTGGAATTTCATTTGTTTTTGTTACAATTAACTCTATAATTTAAAAGAATGGATGGAACTATGAGGTGTTTGCTTCTTATGTAATCTTGTTTTACACATTGAACTTTTAAATTTGTCAATTATAAAATTGTATTTTATGAATCTTTAGTAAAAACTTTCAACTTACGAAGTAAATTTAATTGGCATTTTTTATATTGTTATCACAATTCAACTATGTAGTTTTTGAGTCAAACTCATGACCCGTGTTTTATGAGCAATGGTTCACTATAAATTTTAGAATCTCATTCATTTTTGTTGCAATTAACTTTAAATTTTAGAATCTCTTTCATTTTTGTGCAATGAACCCTAAAATCTAAGAGGATGAATCGAACTATGAGGTGATTGTTTGCTAAGTGATCTCTTGTTTTACACATTGAACCATTCAATTTGTCAATTATATGATTATAGAGTATGAATCTTAACAAAAAAACTTTTAATTTACTAAGTAAATTTGATTGGTGTTTATGATATTGCTATCACGATTCAACTATATAGTTTTTGAGTCAAACTCATTGACCCATGTTTAATGAGTAATGGTTCACAAGAACCTATCTCTCATGAGAATGAATGGTCCACTTAGCACTCATTGCATCTAGGTGATGCTCACAAAGGTGAAGCATTGGGTTTTCCTTGGAGGTCAATAATTGGAATTTGTCAATTTTTAAAAATCATTTAATCTTGTTTTACATACAAGATCATCAAATCATTTAGTTCACCACTTATATATTGTTGTGTACGAATTTTCAACAAATTATTATTTAACAATTTGAATATCGTCAATAGTGAGTGACTCTTATGGTCATATTATCTTAATCCATACACAAAATCATCAAATCATTTGATTTGCAACTAACATATTGTAGAATATAAATCCTCAAAATAAAGTCTTATTTAATGAGGTAAATGTCATTAAATCCTCAATAAAATTCCTATTTAACTAAGTAAATGACATCAACATTGATGATCGTTATATTAATAATTATCTTAAAACAATGTTAAGCCAACAACCCATGAATAATAATGATATTTAGTGACACCACCATGCTAAGTTTGAGATGAACTTTCCCTATTGTAAAGGTAAAAAGTACATACCTTACACTTTTACCCTTATTTTTTATCATTATGAGTTGATTTCCTAAGTCTTAGCCTAAGCACACGATTTTGACTAATCTAGCACTCTCACTAATGCAAAACCCAAAGTGACCATTAAAAACAAAATTACCCCTACTTCAATAATACCTAGATCTTTAATTTAATTCCCTAGATAGGTTCAAAATTATAGGTATTGATTATGACCTACTTTGTTCACCTATAGATTTCGCCCCAATCTCAAGTTGAACTACTTCCAACATGCATTGTTCATCATTTCCCATGTCAAAAACAAATGTGTGCTTTAGATAAGTATAAATGGACATCATCCCTTGGTCATTTTTATCATCACTTATCATCCACAATTGACACATATCATCTATAATCACTCACTTCTAGTGTTAACACCTCTTAAAATCACTCATCCCTTTTTGTCTTAGAACTATTCTACATCAACTATTTCAATTGCATCAAAATCTTTAGCAACAAGCTACAAAACCCTAGTAATTTCATAGGGTCATTGCACCACCCTTTTGCACTTTGTTCATGTCTCATATTATCCTCCTCATCATCGTTACATCTACCTTTTTACTTAATATCTTTCAACATTTATCAAAATCATGGAAACAATCAACAAGGATTTATAAGGTGAAAATCCTTTTGTTGTAAGATCCCTTGATGTTCCTTAACATTCTGAAGCTTTTCAATTATAAGTGCAAGTACAAGCAACTCTTTCATTTTAGTATGTAAGTGTTAATCAATTTTGTTTATAATTACAAAAGATATACAAGTCATCCAATCAAATATATAGTAGGTCATTTTGACATAAAAGGTCAAGTCTACAAGTGTGGGGATCATTTAAATAGCCATGAGATTGAATTGGAGATTTTCTCATAATGTCAAAATTTACAAAACTCAACCTTCTTAGTCTTTTCATCTCAAAATCAAGTTTCAGATTCTAGGCAATGATTCTCTATTAAAGATATTTTAGTCTTCTCTCCTCTTCAACATTACCTAACATTAAAGAAAACATATTACCGAGCTACTAAAGGATGCAGCGTGAGGGAGGAGTGACAAGCGGGAGATGTCCAATTCAAATTTCAACCTTGACTGTGGGTGGGAATGGTGCAGGGTCAAGAGTAGGTCCTTCTGTTGCATGTAGGAATCTTGAAGAAACGAAAGGACTTCGAAAGCATGGTAAGGATCCCAATGTTGGTCTAGTGCTTGAGGACCTGGGTGGGGGGGCTCGTTCTCATGGTGATAGGGTTAAACAAGCTAGCAAAAAAAAAATTGGTCATCCCTCTTCGGTGTTAAACCCACGGGTAAGTTGACTCTTCTGCCTATTAAGAACATTTTGAATCCATCTCAAGGGAGTTTTTCCATAGTTGTACTAGACCAGATTGTAGATTTCAATATTACTAGGATAGAGAACACTCTTGTGGGCATATTTTTGGGTGTTAGGCCTAACATTGAGGTTGTTCAGGCCTTTGTGAAGAAGAAATGGGTTTTAAAAGGTCAAGTTGTTGTTCTAGCCATGACTAAAGGTTGTATCTCCTTTTTTTTCTTATGTGATGAAGACAGAAGGAGTATACTTTGTAATGGGTCCTGGATGATTGGCAAAAATACTTTGATACTCCAAAAATGGTATCCTAATCTCATTTTTCAAGATGAGTCGATGGTTCAGGCCCTGGTGTAGATTAAACTCACGGGTCTTCCTATGGAGTACTAGGTGGAGGATGTCTTTGTTGGGATTGATAGTTCCTTTGGTGAATTGTTATCTATTGATCCTATCACTTCTTTGAGGAGAAGATTAACTTATGCTAGAATCTGTGTTGGACTGACTTAGGAAGCTGACATGCGCGAGTCTATTTCCATTCAATCTAAGTTGGGTTCATGGGAGCAGAAGATTGAATATGAATCGATCCGCTTTGCTTGTTTCTATTGTAAGAAAACTAGTTATTGGGCTAAGAAATGTCCAAACAGGGTTGTTCAGAGGAAGATGAAGAAGTGGATTCCTGTTGGGAATTACAAGGATAATGGGGGGGGCCTCTTCTAGGACTTCTCCTACTGATGTTGACTGTGACATCTAGGATCTGGACCCAGTTGAAAATGTTATCAATGATAGTATTGTAAAGGATGGAATCAAGAAAAGTAATGGCTCCCCACAAGGTGTGGGTGAGGAAATAAGGAATGGGAGTGGTGATGAAACTTAGGGGGAAATTATTAGTCCCTATAAGTTGATTGTGAGAGACACCTTTGAAAATGAAGAGGACAGTAATAGAAATGAGACGTCCAGCTGTAATAATAGCCCAAAACTAAGCCCGGTGAAGGATGTGGGATTGTCTGAATAGACTATGTTTAATGTGTCTTCTTTGCATCAAGGAATATTAATGGCTACTAGTGATCAGGACATCTAACCATGTGTTGTTTTGGGGCAAGGATCTTCTAACTACTCATAGAGCTCCCCTGTTCTGGTGAGGAGCAATTTTCAAGAAAATCATACTCCAAAATGGGGGGATGCAGAAGCCATTAAGCAAGCATTACATGGATTAAGAATGGGAAACATGACGATTCTCTAGCTACTGAGGATAGTAGAAAATATATGAGTTATAAGAACAAGAATCCACCAGTTAGAAATACAAGAAGCTCTAAAAATGGAGATGTGGGAGGGGTGCACCATTCTCCAGGGAGGCCATCTAATCAAAGAAAGAGAGCCATGGAGGCTAGTAAGAATATTGTGAAGGGTAACAAAAGAACCATCCTAGAGACAAGATCCTTTATTAAGGTATGAAGATTATCTCTTGGATTATTAGAGGATTAAATAATCCTCATAAGAAAGATCTTGTTAGGAATATGATTAGAGATAATAAGCCTGATATTTTTTTAAATCAAGAAACTAAAATGCCTAAGGATAAAGTTGAAAGATTAAACTTCTTTAGAAATGGTAATATTTGTGGGGGTGAATCTAAAGGAGCTTCAGGGGGTATTGCTACCCTTTGGAACTATGATATTATTAAAGGTGAGATCATCCATTAGGGTAATAATCTAACCTGTGTTAGATTTAGTCACATCAAGGATGGTACTTCATGAGCTTTAACCAATATCTACTCCCCCAATTCTAAATTTGGCAGAAAGTCCTTTAAGAATACCCTATCTCTTCTTTAAAATAACTTTGTCTCTGAAGGATGGATTATTATGGGAGATTTTAATACTTCACTGAAAGAAAAAGAAAAATTGGGAGGAATTCAATCGAATATAGATAGAAGAATGGATTTAATGAACTTTATTGATGACCATGCTCTTCATGATGTTGATTTGCAGGGAACTAATTTCACTTAGACCAACAGAAGAAGTGGTAAGGACTTGATTCAAGTAAGACTTGAAAGAGCCCTAGTTAGTAATGATTGGTTCTTAAACTACTCTTGTTTCTTGTCTGCTCATGTGAGGGTTGGGTCTGATCACCATCCTATCACTTTTTTGGTGGATCCATTGTCTATGAAAAGGAAATTTCCTTATAGGTTTGAGAAGATGTGGACCTTGCATCCACTTTTGGAAAATAATTGTAAAAATGGTGGAAGACAAGGGTTGAAGGAACAACTATGTTCATTCTTGCTAAAAAATATGAAAATAGTGAAGGACAACATTAAAAGATGAAATAAGGAGACTTTTGGTAATATCTTTACCTTTAAGACAAATATCTGCATGGAACTTAAGGACATTCAGGATAGTATTTAGTTGGAAGGGTATGATAAGATTTCTAGAGAAAAGGAAAATGAGAAACTAGTGGAATACCATGACATTATTTCTAAAGAGGAGACTTTTTGGAGACAGAGATCTTGTAAGGTTTTTTTGAAAGAAGGGGACATGAACATGAAATATTTCCACATGACTACTCTTAAGCATATTATGGGGAATAGAATTTCTAATTTGGTCATTAATGGGACCCTATCTGATGATGAAGATTCCATTAGGTCGGAGGCTAAAGGTTTTTTCCAAGGGTTACTCAAACAAGAACAAAATTTGGATAAGGAGGCTCAAAGGGATTTTTTGGATTGTATTCCTTTTATCCTCAATGAGGATCAAAATGCATATCTTACTGCTATTCCTTCTCACACTGAAATCAAAAGGGTTATATTTTCTTTTGATGGGGATAAGGTCCTTGGTCCTGACGACTTTCCCCTATTTTTCCTCCAGATGTTTTGGCATATCATTGAGAAGGAAGTTATTAGTGATGTCAAGGAATTTTTTGGATCCAGAAAACTTTTGAAAGAACTGAATGGTACCTTCATAGGTCTTATTCCAAAGAAACAAGGGGCAAATAAAATCAATCTTTTTAGACCAATAAGGTTATGGAACTCTGACTATAAGATTATATCCAAATTGCTCACTTCTAGAATTCTTAATTTCTTGCCTTCTCTTATTTCTTGGCAGCAGAATGGATTTGTCCCTGGTAGACAAATTTTGGATTCCATTGTTTCACTTCACAAAAATGTCCTATTGGTACTCTCAAATTTGGCACAAATTTGGAGTGACCAATTGAAAGTTTTCTCTATATGACAAAATGGGTACTCTTAAAATTTTTGTGAGAAAGCTTAATCGGTGTGCTTGGAAAAGACACCCTGATGATTTTCATGAGATGCAGCTTGGGTAATAGGTTCAACACCTTTCATATGACATATGCAGTGGGTTCTAGCTCCTAAATTTCAAATTTGATATGTTTAGGGAGTAGCCATTTTAAGGTGCTCACTTAAATATGTATTTTGCCTAAGGGTCAAATTGTTGTACCAGGCCTAGTTTATATTTGAATATCTTTTGCCCTGTTGAGTTTCATGGCCTGCCACTTTGGAAGTCTTTAGCATGTATGTCAAAGATCTTATGTTTCAAAGCTCAAGCCATTTCAAATCCGTTTGATAAGTTTTTGGATCCCCCAAAGTTGGTCTTCAAGAAATATCTTGTTTCTTTGTTCTGTCCAGTTTTTTTAAGTGGCCCTGTTTGACTGATTATAACTTTTGACCCTATGACCCAATTGAGAAAATTCCTTTTTCACTATACTCCAGTGGTCAAGTACTTCCTATGTTGCAATTTTTAGATCACGAAGAGTTCATTTGGTTAGTATGCTAAGCCCATTCTGTTTGCAGTTTCTAATAATTTTTTGCAAGACAGTTGCATACTTTAGTCGGAGGCCATGTTCGGATGATTATATCTTTTTCCCAGAGATTGATTGTAATGTTCCAGTTGTGGCATCATATTGTAGACATGGGAATGATTCATCATGCCAATTTTCAACTCCCCATGTGCCTGTTTAGTCACTTTGTCAGAGCCATTCCATTTGTAGATTGTCAATATTCTTTGAGTGTGCATTGTTCAGATTTCCAGTCACATTTTTTTATCATAACTCAAAAAATACGACCTGGGTCAGGCTGAATTTTACATATGTTTGAGATGACCATGTGTGCATTGTATAGAAATTTGTTTAGAAAAATCCAGTTTGAAAATCAAAAGTTATGGTCTTTTGAGTACTGGAAACAATAAAAAATCAACAGTGCTTCATAAAGTTTAGTCCCACATTGCTCCCAATTTTGAATTTTAAAGTGTTTATATGGAATTCTCCAAACATATGAAATAAATCAAAGTTCTGGTGTGTGTGAGTGATATACACCTTCATGAAATAACAAGATTAACTAAGAACAACAAGAATTAGAGCAACATAATCTAACAAATGCACAATTAATCTATCAACATCTCATGGTTCTCTAAATTGAAGTAGTAAGTGAGGCTCTCAGCTGCAAATCCTCACTAGTGACACTCTAATTATGAGAATTGAACTAAGAATGATATGCAAACTAGATCTAATTATCAAATTCTAGCTCTATTTGATAAGAAATCTACAAAATGATCAACAATTGAAGCTAATTATCAATGAAAATGCTAAGTGAGTGATGTGGATGCAAATTGCAAGAGCTTTGCTACAATTCAAAGATATGGAGTGGATGAATAATGCCTCAAAATGCCTTCAATATATAAGATTTTCCCAAGGGTAGGGGGTAGAGTGAGATAACCATGGTTATGCTTGGGTAAGGTCAATTGGCTTTGCTTTGTCCCTAAATGGGGGGACAAACATTTAAATGGTTTCAAAAGGCTGGACCATTTCAACAAAAGTGAGTGATTTGTGTCCATTTTGTCTCCTTTTTCCTTTGTTGAGAGAATTTATGATTTATTAATTAATTAAAGTAATTAAATTTAGCCATGAAGGGTAAGAGGTTCATTTTGATTTTTGCTTTCAACAACTATGTCATTAATTGAATTTAATCAATTTCTTAGTGTTTTTCCCCTTTTCAAGCTTTATTTAATCATTTAATCATTTAATTGAATTTTCCTTTGATTTGAATTGCCTTTGTTCCATTTATCGATTTTTAGTATTATTTTGATGATTTGATTGCACCTTTTGATTGATTTAAGCCTTTGCCAATTTTCCATGTCTACAAATGCCCCTCTTTGAGTCGATGTGCGAAGAACACCGATTCAAAGATTCCCTTAGTATGATGATCTGATTCAGGTCCTGGTTCTGTGATTCCTTGATACCTCTGATAGTTGGTACGATGATATGATTTGCCTCCTGATATGATAACGATATGATATGATACTGATATGATACTGATATCTTGATATGATACGATATGATATGATATGCCCCACTGATAACTATTTTTTTGATGTGATGCCCATTTGATACTCTGATGCCCCCTCAGAAATAAAACATATTAATTCCTTGATTTGAACGATTTTGAGTAGTTGGTCCAATATGTTTTCATTTCTGAAAAAAAAATTGATGATATGCCATGACTCACAAATTTGCATCCAAGATAGATAGGTCTGTTGTAGTTAAGCAAAACAAGTGATTATAACAGGATAATGGTACCAATGAATGTGATTTGTCAATCTGATAGGATAGTTCTGATAGGATAAATCAATCAGTGTGAAAACCGATATGATTTGATACTGCTGCTTCGTTCTCAGGACACAGAGACACGAACGATGGTACTGGGTGTGATTGCTTGATACTTTGATAGGATTGATTGACGTAAGATGACTCACTGATATAGAATACTGATATGATTCCCTTGATTTGCCAAACAGGCACATTTCCGTAAATGATATATATATACGAACCTTAGCTTCTTGGATATTTGGATTTAAGTCATGGTTTGACCCAGCTAGAGTACATGTTATTGAGATGATTGATTATGGAGCTCCTTCAGTTTGTTGATATTGTATCATGATATTTCAGTTATTGATCAGGACTTGGATGTATCACTTTGATGGCATTGTATCTTTGATTAGACAAAGTTCATGGATCTGTGATGTTATGGACACTTATTTGATTTATGGACTTTCTTTGATTCTTGATTGAATGACCCATTTTATGATTGATCAAGATTTCAATTGAATGACCCCCCTTTTCCCTTGGAAAAATACTACAAACAAATGCACATGCAATTAATCTAACATGATAATGCAATTAACCTTCCATGATAATGCAATGCAATGCAGCTAAGTGTCACTAGCTTTTAGCAAATAAATGCCTTGAGGATAAATTTTCATCATTGAGCACTTTGGGACCAGAAAGCAAGTACAATCACCACTTCCCACTGACATGATGATATGAATACCACTTTTTATCACTTTTGGTAACCTCCTTTTGAACTAGTACAACCCACACTAGTCGAATAAACCAACTATGAGAGTATGAATACCAGTTTCAACGAATTCAATGTTGCATAAACAAGCAAAGGTCAACCTTCCACCCTATATGAAAGTCCTCGATGGTTCTTTGATGACCATGTCGTTAGATGAATTCACATAAGTTGTTGGATATCCCTCAAGATAGTCACTCAAAGACAAGAAAAATATCATGTCTCCATCATCACCAATCTAGTCGAAACATCATCGATTAGCTAAAAAGATGTGATAAAAATCAATGTAAGTAAAGATCATCAAAAGAAAGCTTCA
The DNA here is from genome assembly GCA_027943335.1 of Chamaecyparis obtusa. Lineage (NCBI taxonomy): Eukaryota > Viridiplantae > Streptophyta > Pinopsida > Cupressales > Cupressaceae > Chamaecyparis > Chamaecyparis obtusa. The sequence continues at coordinate 149,364 of BSBK01002591.1, read as the reverse complement.
AGTGTTTTGCATTGTTTCATGATTTTCAAAAAGTATTTCCAAGTATTCTGATCTTTTAAAAGTGTTTTGTCAATTTTTAATCCCGAATAATAAAGTCAATGAAGGCTCATGGATCAAGTTGTGGTAATTGAATTCTTGGTTAGTGAACAATGATATCCATCAAAGGTTCACGAAAATCTTCTTCTCTCTTTTGAAACTCTGATAATTCCCTCTCTGATGTGTGACCGACTATAGCACTATTGAATCTGCTGATTCATATCAAATGCCCCTGATTGGATAGGAAAAATGTTGGACTTGAACAAACTTCCAAGATTTTACAAAAGCTCAGTTCATGCCAGATGCCTCTAGAAGCACTTTATGCTTTCCTTTTTACCAGCTCTCAAACAAGATCACATTGGTTTGCCCCCAATGTCTAGCAAGATATAGAACATGAAAGATGGATTTTCAAGCTGATGAATTAGAGATGGAAAGGCTATGATGGAAGAAGTATGCGAATGTGACCCATAGGACTATCTCCTCAAGAGTACCCAAGCTAAGGAAAAAATGATATAGCAATGTGAAGCATGTTTTTGGATAAGCCATGAAAGTCAATTGTGCAGGGCTAGATAGTGTATAGGATAACGATTTGCTGCCATGAAAAGGAGTGATCCAAAATAAGTGGACATGTCAAGAAGTTCTTGATAACAATTTTTTTTTTAAAGTTCATCTTGATCAAGACCAAGGGTCAATTTGGGGAAGATGTGTATAAGATAACACAATCAAGATAATGGAGTGATGGAGGCTATGAAGGGATGTTTTGGGATTATGAAAAGACTATCAAGGAATAATGAAGGTGAATTTGGGATAAGCAAGATCATGATAGGGTAACATGGATGCAACAAGTACATAAGCTGATGGAAAGGATAACAGATGTTAAGATACTCATTGCTCATGGATGTGTTCAACCTTGTCAAGACGAAGGTGATAGAGGAAAATATGGATGAAACTTGTCCCCAAGTGTAGAGTGCAAGAAGGAAGAATTACGCATGACGCCTGTTTGCCAGGTTTTCATCATGGTACTTGTCTAAGGCATCACAAGAAGTGGTTTTCACCCTAGATTTATTTCTTTTTATTTTTGCTACCAAGGTGCCTATTGCTAGGTTTTCACCAAGGCACTTTTTCTCTTTTTTCATTTTTTTCTTTTTTTCTTTGTTTTTTTCTTTTTTTGTATTTTTCAATATTTTCCCAACATTAGAATCTTTGGACAATGCTCCTCTGAAAGATATACTATAATAAACCATGGGTATGACTAGGATGCTCAAAGATATTGATAAGAGGGATGGAAGTACGGAAAGTATGCATTGGAAAATGAATGTGAGGATAAGAAGAAGGTATGTTGAAGATGGAAATGTTGGCAAGATCAACTTTGACACACACTTTGAAGAGTGGTGGAATGATGGAGGAACAATAGATGACGGAGGTAAGGATCTTTTTGAGGTAGTGGATTTTAGGATGTAAGAAGATGAAGGATGTTTGGAAGGAGATGGAATGGAAGCCTTTGGAAGCTTGAATGTCAATTTTGATTCTTCTTTTGTGTGCAAGTCTTTCAACAATGACTTGGGAATCCACATATTCTTTGATTTTTCTTTCTTTTGGAATGCTTTTGAATGCATTTCTTCAATGAGGGATTTAGGAACCCACATTTTATTTTTTTCTTTTTGCTTTGTGGACCTTTGCGGCCTTTTGGATATTTCATTTTTCTTTTCATTCACATGTCGATTAGATGGGACATTGTGATTTTTATGCACATATGGATTCTTGGATTTATGATTTTTATGTTGCACATCAACATTGCTTCCAAAAGACTTAGGATTTGTGGATGAATAGGAATAATATGGATGGTTCATATGGATTGGTGTTTGGACATTCTTCGAGTATGTGTGTCTTTGTTGATCTTGATACATGGTAGGGTAAGTGAATGGATAGCTAGGGATGATAGGAATGGTTGATGGGGGAATATATGGACCTAGTATGGATGGAAGGGATGAAGACTTTTGTTTTGGGACATAGGCACCCAAAATGGATTTGGAGGATAGTGGAGGTATGTGGTTGTATTTGAATGGAGGGATATAAGGTGTGAAAGGGATATCAATATCTTTGGAAGGAGCTCCATCGTCAACGTTCTCATCTTTAGGATTTATCTTTATACCAATAGGCTCATGAGTAGCTTTGATAGGAACACATTTGATAGGATCAACTGAAGTTTGAAGGGATTTATTATCTTGCAAGGGATTTGGAAGAATGATGTTTTCTTGAGGTGAACATAGAGGAATATGACAAGGAAATGATGGGATGCTTTGATCTTGACAAGGATCTTTGAATGATGTAGTGAAGGTATTTTGCTCTTGATTTTCAATATGCTCATTGGAAGTTATGGAAGGGATATCTTGATCTTGCTCAGGAAGTGGAGAAGATATGGAACTTGGAAGGGTACTTTGTTCTTGGAACGGAAGGATATCATCTTGAAAGACATGAAAGGATGCAAGGGGATCATCACAAGGTTCAAGGGATATGGGACCTTCATCAAATATGGGAGGGGTTTGTATATAATCTTGATCTTGATCTTTATCAATATTTGTTTCTTTTCTTTTTAGATTATCCTCTTGACATGGAGCCACTTCTAAGGATGAGGTAGATGTTTGGATATGTGTGGGGAATGTTTGGAAAAATGGTGTAGGATCCTCTTGAATAGGTATAATAGGCATTGAGGCACATGAAGCTTTGGGTTCTAAGATCTTTGAAGCATGGAAACAATCTGCAGCAAGATGTGAGTTAGCTTGGGTTTCTTTTAGAGGTAGCCCTTGAGGGTAGACATAGTTAATGGGAAAAGTATCATCATTAGGCTCATTCTTTGATGGAGGAATTTTGGATAATTATGGAGCTTTGGGAGATGAAGAAAAGATGAAAGGAATGCTAGCTATGGGAGGGTCTTTGCTAGATAGAGGTTCAGGAGATGGATGAAGGATGAAAGGTGTACAAGTCATCTAGGGAGAAACCTTGTTAGGAGATGGACAAAGGATGAATGGATTACTCTTGCTATATGGAGGTTTTTGAATTAGATCTTGCTTGAGAGCGGTATTTTTCACTCCATATTCTTTATTATCTTGATCACAAATAAGTTGATTATGCAATTTCCTTTGATCTGAGATAACTTTGTTTCTCTAAAATGCTTCTTTTTGTGAGGAGGATGAAGATATGAATGGCCCATCATCATAAAGGAATGGCCAAATTGATCTTAATGATGGCTCTTTAGATAAAGTATCTTTTTTCTTTTCTTCATCCTTTCTTAAAGTTGATGTGTCATAATTATGTGGAAGCTTAGCTCCTGATTGAGCTAAAGTTAGGAAATATGCTTCTTTATCCCAGTCCAAAATTCGTTCCATTATTTCTATAAACACGGGATCTTGGGATGCTCTCACAACATCATCTTTAGACACCTCATCACTTTGAAAAGAATAGCTTGATATTAATAATGGCATTTTATATGATGTATCTCTTTGGTTTTCCTCATTCTTTCTCAAGGTTGATGTGTCATAATTATAAGGAAGTTTAGCTCCTGCTTGAGCAAAAGCTAGAAAATATGTGTCTTTATCCCACTTCAAAAGTAATTCCATTATTTCCAGAAACACGGGACTTTGGGATGCTTCAACAACATCATCTTCAGACACCTCATCACTTTGATTCCTATGGAGATCTTGATCTTGACTTTGATAATTATGCTCCATAATAGGGTTGATTTGTTTCCCAAATAAACTTCCTTCGTGAATTTCAATCCGGTTGGGTTGGTTTGGAATGGGTAAATGGTATTGATCAATTTTTTAAGATTTAAAAATTTTAATTGTATTTTGATCAAGTACTTTGGAACTTCTTGTTTGAAAAGTTGAAGACAATCTCAACACACACATCAATAGTTCACCATGTCCCTAGATCATTCTAATGTGTATATTCTCAAATGTTTCCACGGGTTTGATCACAAGAAAGACTTCCAAGCAAGCTACCTAGCACAAATTTGGCTTTTAAATGGCTCTATTAGGTAGTTTTTTTCTATTTTTACTGTTTTGTAGTAAGTTTTCTGTTCAAAATAGATCTTAGCCTTTCATCCCCCAAGTATGTTAAGGGGCTTCCCACACGCACCGAAGCACAATTTTGCGCAATCTGTTAAGACTACTAGAGGAAGTTCGAAAGAGCTAAAATCCTTTTTGTCGTGCACCCCATTAAGGATACACGCGTTTCATTTTATAGTGGGTCAGATTCTCGTGGCAAAAGCAAGTGTATCCCACTTTGGGCTGTCCCTCTCACCGGCCCTTTTAAGGCAATCTCGGGAGGTGAGCCCACTAAGTTTTAAACATGTTCATTTGAAAGCATGAAAAGTGGATTTAGTAGAGCAAGTTTGGGAATTTGATTCACTCAAAGAGTGAAGAGCATATCCCTATTGCTTTTCCCTTATCCCAAACACTCACAATCAATTTGGTTCTTTTTCAACCCCGTGACAAAGGGATTCTTAGAATTGAAGTGTTTATTTTTTTCCTTTTATGATTAAACTATGTTTTAAACTTTGAAATGCCACAAGCTAAGGGAATGTGCAAGCTTGATGAGAAAAATACCTCAAACGATGCTAGCAAAGGCTAGGCGCATTTTTAAGTAGTAGATTTTCTCATTTTCTCTCCAAATCCTTCCCTTACCTTAGCAAAATGTTCCCTCCACCAACAAGTTAGTCAACACAAATTCATACAAAGTGAGGGGAAACCAAAATCAAAAAGCTTAAAATGATCAAATTGATTATGCTCTTGATTTATTTTGAACTCAAATATTTGCAAATTAAATCCAAAAGGTGCAAGGTATACTCTAATAGGACGTCCTTTTTTGTTTCTTTTTTGCATGCAAAAAAGAAAAAAAAAAATTTTGAGCACTTTTCTGTGACAGAGCATGTACCCGAGACAAAAAAATGACCGTGAAGTTAGAATATAGTCATCATTTTAACATTTTTGATAAAATAGAGAACATACAGCCACGCGACATTATCCAGACTATAGGCGAGATAAAATTTAATAAAGACGTGACTACTTTAACCGCGAGCGTCACCAAAAGGGGCTCAAGCGAGATTAAAATAGACAGGGGCGATATCAAATTTTAGCTACGCGTGAAATCTTTACTGGAAGTGACAACAGTAATTATTCTGATAAAATATAAATGCTCAGTCAGGCGACATCATCCAGACTACAGGTGAGATAAAATTTAACAAAGACGTGACTACTTTAACCGCGAGCGTCACCAAAAGGGGCTCAAGTGAGATTAAAATAGGCAAGTGCGATATCAAATTTTAGCAAACGCGTGAAATCTTTAATACATGTGACAACAGTAATTACTCTGATACAATTATAATGCTAAACCAAGCGACATTGTCCATGCTAAAAGCGAGATCTAATTTAATAAAGACGTAATTACTTTAATCGCGAGCGTCACCATAAGGGGCTCAAGCGAGATTAAAGTAATTAAGTGCGATATCAAATTAAATGAACGCGTGAACTATTTATTTCAAGCGACAAACTAACTCAGAGAAGCGACATTTAATTAACTGAAAGCGACATTTAAAATATTCAAAGCGAGAAATTAAATGCGAAAGGCAGGAAACTCCCTTTGCACCAGGCGGAAAATCATTCCTCAGCCGCGGCTTTTAATTCTTTCTAGGCGACATCTAAATAGCCAAAGGCATCAGCTGCTTGTCCGTGAGGCGAGAATTTAATTTCCGCAAGCGTGATTTCTTTCTCCAGAAGCGTGATTCTGCAGGCTGATAAGCGTGATCGTTCAGACTCCAGGTGACATTTTAATTTCCGGAAGCGACATCTCTTTACTTTAGGCGTGATCTCTTTACCGGCAAGCGTGATTTCTTTCCTGTAACCTGCAAACAGTGAGCAAAATCATGCAATTCTAGCCTAAATTTTGTAAATAACGTGAAAATTATGATAAATTTGAGGCCTAGAGCCCCACGGTGGGCGCCATTTGTGTGTGAGTGATATACACCTTCATGAAATAACAAGATTAACTAAGAACAACAAGAATTAGAGCAACATAATCTAACAAATGCACAATTAATCTATCAACATCTCATGGTTCTCTAAATTGAAGTAGTAAGTGAGGCTCTCAGCTGCAAATCCTCACTAGTGACACTCTAATTATGAGAATTGAACTAAGAATGATATGCAAACTAGATCTAATTATCAAATTCTAGCTCTATTTGATAAGAAATCTACAAAATGATCAACAATTGAAGCTAATTATCAATGAAAATGCTAAGTGAGTGATGTGGATGCAAATTGCAAGAGCTTTGCTGCAATTCAAAGATATGGAGTGGATGAATAATGCCTCAAAATGCCTTCAATATATAAGATTTTCCCAAGGGTAGGGGGTAGAGTGAGATAACCATGGTTATGCTTGGGTAAGGTCAATTGGCTTTGCTTTGTCCCTAAATGGGGGGACAAACATTTAAATGGTTTCAAAAGGCTGGACCATTTCAACAAAAGTGAGTGATTTGTGTCCATTTTGTCTCCTTTTTCTTTTGTTGAGAGAATTTATGATTTATTAATTAATTAAAGTAATTAAATTTAGCCATGAAGGGTAAGAGGTTCATTTTGATTTTTGCTTTCAACAACTATGTCATTAATTGAATTTAATCAATTTCTTAGTGTTTTTCCCCTTTTCAAGCTTTATTTAATCATTTAATCATTTAATTGAATTTTTCTTTGATTTGAATTGCCTTTGTTCCATTTATCGATTTTTAGTATTATTTTGATGATTTGATTGCACCTTTTGATTGATTTAAGCCTTTGCCAATTTTCCATGTCTACATCTGGAAGCTATGCTTGCCCAAGCTTGTGCATCCACCTCGATTTCTATGCCAGTGGGCCCAGAAGAAATTTTGCAAAAAGGGACACATGTCAGTTAGTTTCCAAATCTCACAAAGAAAAAAGTTCATTCTGAGAATTGGAGACTAGTCTCCAAATTTCCAAATAAAGTTAGTCTCCAAGTCTCTAGAAGGAAAAAGTTCATTATGAGACTTAGAGACTAGTCTCCAAATCTCCAAATAAAGTTAGTCTCCAAGTCTCCAAATGGCTATTCAGAGACCTAGTGACTAAAGGAAGTCTCCAAATCTCATAATGAGAAAAAGTGATTATGAGACTTGGAGACTAAACTTAGTCTCCAAGTCTCCAAATGGCTATTCAGAGACCTAGTGACTAAAGGAAGTCTCCAAATCTCATAATGAGAAAAAGTGATTATGAGACTTGGAGACTAAACTTAGTCTCCAAGTCTCCAAATGGTTATTCAGAGACCTAGCGACTAAAGGAAGTCTCCAAATCTCATAATGAGAAAAAGTGATTATGAGACTTGGAGACTTAGTCTCCAAGTCTCCAAATGGCTATTCAGAGATCTAGAGACTAAAGTTAGTCTCCAAATCTCATAAAGAAATAAAAGAAGAGGAAATCATTATGAGACTTAGAGACTTAGTCTCCAAGTCTCCAAATGAAGATAATGAGATTTAGAGACTAAAGGGAATTCTCTAAGTCTCTAAAAGAAACCATGGTCAAGGAAATGATTTAGAGACTTAGAGATTAATGTAGTCTCCAAATCTCCAGATTGACTGGGGTTAAAAGTGAGTTTGTCCGAGCATCTAATGAAATGGTGACAAGTGGCAAGTTCTGGTGGCATGTGCAGATTTTAAAGGTTATAAAAGATTTAAAAGGCATAATAAAGTTGAAACATTTGAAATTTAAAAAAATTTCAATGACAGAGCTGTTCATGGGAAAATATCTGGGAGATTCATTTTTTATCCAAATATGGTAGTATAATATATTTTCGGAAACGCCAGAAGATCATGAATGCAATGATGGTAGTTAGAATCAAATTAGATCAAGTTGTTGAGAGCAGTAAGGGCTTTTAAATCCGTGACCAGATTTTGGGGAGATTTTTTTCCAAAATTGATTGATTTTGTAGATCCGACAAAGGGAATGAATCAGATTTTCAATGGATGAAAGGATCAGAGGGTACAAAGGATTAAATTTCAAGGAAGAGTAAAGGACAAAAAAAATCAGATTTCCAGTAGATGAGCAGATTTTATGCAAAAAGGACAAAGTAGATCATATTTTCAAAGAAGTAAGAAGACAAATGAGATCAGATTTCAGAGTGGATAGGTGTTGATCAAGTATTGATTTTAGGGTTTCTTCTTTTTCTTTTTTATTCTCTTCTCTTCTCAGTTGTAAGGGTTCTTGGTTCCTATTCTTTTTTGGTTCCAGTTCCTGTGGTTGCTTTGTTGTGAGTAGACCCCTAAATGGTGAATATTGAATATCTTGTTGTAGAGAAAATTTCCTAGTCTTGTGTCTAAATTCTAGAAATTTCAAGCTTTGTATGTATTGAGACAGGCTCATTTTCAATAAGATACAGTGCAATTTCTATCTTACATGGTTATTGTCTCTTAGCTTTGTGTTCTATTCTTGTATGTTTCATTTGTAAGGCAACTAATCTAATTGCCTGTGAGTTTCTTTCAAGGAAAGGATTAAATCCTCATATGCAATTTCAGAGAGTAGACATATGTGTTAAGATTTGGATGATAGCAACATAGGATTGACAGGATAGTTTGTAAGGCATCCAATCCAAATTGCATGTAGTTTGTAAGGCATTCTACTGTATTTCCTTGAGATCTTCCTATGGATGTATATTCAGACTTTTGCCCAATGGAATAGGCACTGGTTGGCTGTTTGTGATGCAGTTATCTCTTAGACATCAAAAACAAAATAAACATTACCATTTCTTTTATGTTTTTAAGTTCATGCATATTGTGAAAGGACTATATCTAGGTGATATAGTTCAGATTGTTGATTCTTTGGAGAGAGAATCAGAGGTTAACCTTCCTTGAGTTGTACTCATAAAAAGAAGGATTCACATCCTTATCCCATTGTTCATGCTATTACATTTGTAATTTCCTTTGTTATATTTTGTAACAGGTTGTTCTCAGCTATCTACAGAATCATTTTTCATTGAAGTAGATTTGAGTAACACAATAGCATGATAGTGAACACTTAATCCACTAATCAAAAGCTTACTTGAAATATAGTAACCTATTCATACACAATACCCACCTGAGTCCTGTGGAGCTCGAAGTAGAAGGGGGATCTTATCCAATCCTCATCAATTAGGCTTTTCTTGCAAACTTGGAGCCCCTTTTAATTGAGAATTAAGCCTATACTTTTGCCAAGTTTGAACCTACAAGAAAAATCCCTAACATGTCCATTCCCTTATTTTATCCAAAAAGGAAGCTTACTTTTGAAATTGGACTTGTCCAAAGCGTATGATAGGGTGGACTAGTTTTTTCTGCAAAAAGTGCTTTGTGCCTTTGGTTTTAACAAGAGGAGCCTTGATCTGATTTTTCATCTCATATCCACTGCTACTTTGTCTATGTTGGTTAATGGTTCCCCCACCCATTTTTTCAAATCTTCAAGAGGATTGCGGTAGGGTGATCCTTTATCTCCTATCCTCTTTGTCATCATGTTTGAATGTTTGGGAAGATTCATTGATAAAATGGTTCAGAAAGGTGATTTTAAAGGCCTCTTTTTTTCATCTACTAATCAAGTTTGTTCTCATCAAAAATTTGTCGATGACTCTATGGTGATGGGGGAAGCCTTTGTTAAGAATGCTATAAACATTAAGAAGGATTTGGATAGCTATGCGAAAGCTTTAGGACATCTCATCAACTGGGGTAAAATTTCTTTATTCTTTTTTAATGTCCCTAATAAAAGACACTTGAAAATCAAGAAGATTTTGGAGTGTGAGTTGGAGTCTTTACCTGGTACTTAATTAGGTCTTCCTCTTTGTTTAGATCCTCCTAACACTTTTTGGAGCTCTTTGGTGGACATATTCCATAATAAATTGGTAGGTTGGAAGGGTGTCTTGTTGAGCCAAGCTGGTAAGATTCTGGTTTTGAGGTCTACTTTGCAGACCTTGCCTCTTTATGCATTCAATATTTCAAAATCCCCAGGAAGTTTGGTGAGGCTATTGAAAAAATTCAAAAAACTTTCTTATGGTCTAGTATGGAGAAAAAGAAAAGGTTGGCCCTTATAGCCTGGGAGATGGTTTGTAAACTTGTCAATAAAGGGGGATTAGGTTTGTGTAGAATAAGGAGCTTAAATGACCATCTTCTTGCTAAATTGATATGGAGGTTCTATAGCTCAAATGGAGAATGGACTTCTATATGGAAGAACAAATATAATAAAGATTTCCCTACTTTGCATAGTTTTCTTGGCAACGAGGCTAACCTTGGTGGATCCTTTATTTGGAAAAATGTTGTGAGGAATAAGGAGTTAAACAAGAAGGGAGTCAAATGGAAAGTTGGGAATGGAAAAAGTATCCAGTTTTAATGAAGAGTGGTTGATGGACCATCCTTTGAAGGAGATTTTTGAATGGAGAATGTTTGAAAACCATTATAAGGCCAGGTTTGGCACTAGAGTGGTTGATTACTGGGAGAGAGATTATTGGATTGACCTCTCTTTTATTGATCATTCCCTTTGAAATCTTAATAAATTCTTGAATTCTATGATTTTGGTCGAAGAAGAGGATAGTTTAGTTTGGAAGCATAATACAAATGGTAACTTTTCTATAGCTTCCTTGTACCACCAATACTTTGAGATTGATCTCTTTCCTTGCTGGGCTAATGCTTGGAGTAAGGGCCTTACTCCTAAAGTTAATATTATTTTTTTTGGATTGTGTTGTAGAATAAGATCTTGACTACTAACAACTTGAGAAGAAGGGGAATGACTATGGCTAATGTGTGTTTCTTATGCAAACAGGATGAAGAATTCATTAATCATATGTTTATTCATTGTCTATATGTTAGCAAAATTTGGGGAAAATGCTTATAACTACTTAATGTGGAGTGGATCTTTCCTGAGGATTTACAAAGTATTTTCTCTTCTTGGGTGCCCCCTTCAAGGAACAACATTATGGTTACTGCTTGGAACTTCATATTACCCTACATTTGTTGGGGTGTCTAGAAAGAAAGAAATGATAGTCTTTAGAAATAAATCTTCCAATGATAAGGTGGTCTTTCATAAGATCAAGAGAGTTGTGTTGGAAAACCTATACTTGAAGGGAAATTTGATTGATCCTAGTGAGGAAGGGGATAGGTTATTCTTTGATAATTGGAAGATTAAAGGCAATTTAAATAGTTGTATTAAATATTCTCTAAGGAATGAAGCTAGATGAGATTGTCCTCCCCACGGTTGGATGAAGGTTAAATTTGATGGGGCTTCTAAAGGGAATCTAGTGGTGGCTGAATGTGGGTGCAATTATCAGAGATGATCATGGTCATTGTAAAGGTGTGAGAGCTATCCCCATTGGTATCCAATCTAATCATGTTGCGGAGGTTGTTTCTTCTTTACATGGTATTACTCTAGCTAAGGAAAAAGGGTGTAAAAAACTATGGATAGAAGGTGACTCTTTAAACATAATAAAATGTTTAAATAATGAGTCTAAACCCTCATGGACTATATATAACATGATGCAAAAGGCCAAAAATATTATTGCCTCTTTTGACGAATGTATCTTCTCACATAACTATAGAGAGTCTAATATTATTTCTAACTAGATGGCCAACTTGGCTTGCAAGGTGGATTTGATGATGAAATTGGATGATGCTGATGATTTTCCTTTTGAGGTTAAATCATTAATTGATAATGACCATTTACATAGTAGGTAGAAGGATTTCTAACTTGGCGTTTTAATGAATAGCTTTCATTACAACGTGATGCTAATTTATTAATTTTTCTATGTGAAGGACTATGATGTGACTAGGCATTTTATGTCGCACAGATTCTAGGTGTTGTATGAGGAGTATTTCAAAGAAGGTGACATTTAGAATGACATTGGAGGTTTATTATTGAGAGTTACTGTGAAGAAAAACTAGAGTGAAGACATGGGAAGAAGTAAGAAAAGGTTTGAACCTGCGAATTGCAAGGAGTGGAAATAGAGTAAGGAGGTTTGGGGGATTTTGAGGAAAGGCAATATGGCAGATTTTATGGAGAGGCTACATGGGAGAAACCCTACTGTGTCCAAACACTTCCTCAAAACCTAGAAGAATGGTAGTGTGCATGTGGGTAATTAGTACATGGAGATCATGGAGGAGATTATCGCCGAGGCTACTGGTATGAGCATGGATGGGCTTAAATTCTACAAAGATAGGAGTATCTTTGATAAGGCTCCTAAGAAGTTCCCTGGCACAGAGCAAGAGAGAAAGTGGTTGGTGAAGGTGGATAAATCTTACCTCGATCCCAAGCGAATTTCCTAGTCTTGGAGGTTTTTTTTGTATGCCATTATTAACTACATTACGCTTGATGGTAGGTTTACCAGAGCCTATGACCATCATTTTATGTTACTTAACCATTTTAGACATAATGAGAAAATTAGCTTCTCTTACTATTTATTGAGCTCCTTGGAATATACCATCAATAGCACTCAGAAGGATCTTCATGGGGATCATTCTTTGTACCAGGGTTTAATGGTCTTGGTGTTTGATCTCCTGAAAACTATGAAGGTGGAAAAAGCCTTCCTTAAGGGTAGAGCCAAGGATGATGAAGAAATAGGAGACAAGGATGATGCTTTGTATGGATTTGATAGTTAAGATGATGTGGAGGAAACCTTTGAGGTTAAAACCACTAAGAAGACTAAATTCAAGGGTTCCCCTTCCAAGAATAATAAGGGAAAGTCTATGGTGGATGACTCTTCTATTGAGAAGGATTATGGAGATGAGGACTATGAGGAAGAAAGGGAGAAAGATGATGACAAGAGGAAAAGGGGGTTCCAATGGCAAGAAAAAGAAGTCTAAAAGCTTCAAGACACTTCATAAGATGAACATTGTCATCTCTTCTAAGGAAGATGATGACTTTGAGTAGAGGATAAGCACTGCGATTAAGATGGGTGTGGAGGAGGATGCTAATTAGGATGGGGATTTAGGTAACTTGGGTGAAGACAAGAATTATCTAGAGAAAGAGGAGGAGAACCTACAAGATGTGAGTTGGATCATCAAAGAAATTATGGAAAAAATTGACAAAAATTTTCTTGGGACTGAGGATAATGTACAAAAGGAGAATGACAAGGAGAAGAGCGGAGATACCATTGTGATAAAAGAAAAAAATTATCTGGTTGATTTTACCTGCACTTTGGGGAAATTGTTGGATGATGTTTCCTGGGTCAAAGATCAAACCTGTATTATGGGTTGTGAGGTCAATCTTCTTAAGAATATGAACATGGGTGATAAACCTATTTCTACATGTCTGGAAGAAATGAGAGATGTGGTGGGAAAAGTTGATGCCTACGCTACCATGGTGGACAAGGTCTGCAACCTAGAAAAAATCATTAAAGAAAAAGCAGCTAAGATTATTGATGGGGACTTTGGTGAAAGGCTTGACACCCTATTTAAAAGAGTGGACAAATTAGAGGAGACTATGAGGAAGATTGGGGAATAGAGTCATGCCATCCTTAAGGCTTACATTGATCATGCCAAGATCATGGTTGATAAGATGGACCAGACCAAAGGTGATAAGGACATGAAGGACCTAAAGGAAGCCGTTGAACTGGGAAAGCACACTTGGGCTAGTACCAGGAAGATGGAGACCAAAGATGACAAGGACCTCAAAGAGCTTAAGGATTCTATTGAGCATATGCATATTATGGTGGTCAAGGCTAGGGACCTGATGAAATTTATTTATTTATCTTTTTTTGTTGTCCTATCCTTTAGTTTGGTTATCCTATTTTATTTCTTCTTCTGCAGACTTTTGTTTCTTAAATATTGTTATATTGTTCTTTTCTTTTATTATGGGGTGCTAAGGCACAGACTCATTTTTACTCTTAATGGTTTATCTCTAAATACTTTGTAAAGGTTTTGGGTCCTATCAAAACCTATTTTTACTTAATCAAAATATTACCTAACATTAAGGTACATAATTATTATTTTATTCCATTATTTATATTTGATTACATGTGTGTTTGTGTCACATCTCATATATTATGAGTAATTTAATCATTATTTTAAGTTGTAGTTATCTACTATAGATTTATATCTAAGGTAGTTTTATTTTCCTACATTTTGGTTTCATCTAACATCCTAACCCCTCTAGGGATTTACCTTCTTTATATCTCTAGCTTTAGATCTAGTATTCCTATGTTCTTATATTTATCATTATAGATTAGATTATGTCTAAGATCTAGCTACACTTGTGTTTCATTTCTATACATTGATTAGGTTTTGGGATTTCATTATTTTCTACCTTTTATGTTCCTACACATCAATCCTCCTATTGGTTCCCAAATCAACAAATTGTAAAACCTGAAAAGTATGTCAGGATTTATGATCAGGCTCTACAATTGACTTGGCCAACAAATGATATTCAATCCTCAAAGAGATCGGCTTGTCCTACACTCTTGGTTTTGCTAAACCAAGGCAGGTTTACCTCTTGATAATCTAAGAAGATTCAATATTTTTATGGTCTATCTTTGTGTTGGAATTATTTGTTGTTGCACCAAAAGCTCGAACTATCAATGCCTGATACAAATGCCAGATTTAACCTGATCCACGGGAGGCGGTTAAGCCATCTCATGAATCTCCAAGGAGGTGCTGACCACCAAGTCAACAATATCCCCCTTAGCACCGACTAAACCTTCAACCCCCACTGAAGGGAGACTCAAACCCATGACCCAAGGCTCTAATACCAATTGTTGGAATCATTTTCTGTTGCACCAAAAGCTTGAACTATCAATGCCTGATACAAATGCCAGATTTAACCCGATCCACGGGAGGTGGTTAAGCCATGTCACAAATCTCCAAGGAGGTGCTAACCACCAAGTCAACACTTTGATCTCTATTTCTTCTATTTTAGATGTGGAATTAAAGGTCTAAAATAAATTACTCTATCTTCTAACCCTACTCCTATATCCTACTTTTATCTAACAACTACAAATACAATGTCTAATTACTTGATTGGTATTGAAGTGAAATTTGATTAGTGCCTTATCTCAGGCCACAAAGTCATAATAATTATCTACTCCTCCAATGTTTTAAAACTCGAACTGACTAGCATTACCCTTGTTTATGGCTTACAAAAATAGACAAGTACAATGCCCACACCTTGTATAGACATGAAAATATATTAATCAATGAATTGTGTTTACTTGATCTTTTCCTCCTAATCATAGTATCCTTCTAACAAATTTTTTAACTCTTCCTTGAAGAGGACCACTTGAATAGAACACACAAGAATGTTATAACACAATGAAAAATTAGTTAAATCCTTGATACACTAATTTATATGATGAAGAAAAATAAAGTATAGAAACAAAGCCAATGATATTTTGTATTATATCAATGAATAGCTAAATAAAAATTCTAAACAAAGTATATTTTACTGTTGGCAACCCTCAAAATAAAGAAGTGCTAAAAATATATTACAATGTGTATCCCTTCTATTCAATCTTTGATTTCCCTTTTATAAACACAAGGTATTCTATTTTATTGGTTACATTTTTTGGTTTTAGAACAATATAATTATTCATCTATTAATTATTTAGAAAACTAATAGATTTCCCTAGGAACTAAAGCAAGTAGTTGCATATAATGTTAGGCCCAAAAGGAGGCAAGCACAATTAAGAAAAGGGGGTGTACTAACAATTACACCTAAATATACTTAAACCAATTAATGATTTGAAAGATAAACAATGAACCAAGATCTACAACACATAACAAAAAACACCAATTTTTTTCTCTCGAGGAAACCCTATTAAGGGAAAAACCCCGGTTGGGATGAGACCCACTAGATAGGTGTAATTTTTAAAAAGTACTACCCAGTTAAGAGAAAATGAAAAGAAAAATAGAGGAATGCAGATGCATTCATATGACCACTTCCTAGATCTCACTTCTCACAATACAATCACATATCCAACCCTCATTCATGTTCATTGATCTAACTTTGATTACAATAGGGTGGACATACGATCCATCACATCAAATTGACTGTTAGCATACTCAATACAGATATAGTTACAATGAAGTATAATTTATGCCTCCATGCAGAATAAAAATATAGTATATCACCTTCACACATGTTGGCATTACGTATGTTTGTCATTAGTGACAACACTTATTCAGACTCTGTGTGTTTATCGAGCAGACCGAGCTTCACAGTGCTTACCGAGTTATCATTACCGAGTGATGAGATGAGCAGTGTTTACCGAGTGCCAGCACGGTAAACAGGGAATTTAGTTTCTACCGAGTGACACTATATCTACCGAGTCTCCAGTATATACCAAGTTTGAAACTACAACCGAGTGGTTAGTATGGACTGAGTCTCCACTCCTACTGAGAGCATGATGATGCAAAGTATTGCAGTGGATGCTGAGTATCAGAAAGTCACCGAGTTAGTTTGCAGGAACTTTGTAACTATATTTGGGCTGACTTAGTAATACTTGTGTTGACTTATATTTTAGCGGCCGACTTTGTAATTATTTTGGATTGATATATAAGCAATGTTTTGTATCATATCTAGTGTGTGAATAAGCAAGAAGTGTGAAAAAGAGAAGAAAGGCAGAGATAGGTGAATTACAAAGGGCTACAGCAGTATAAGGAGCAACAGAGACATATCTATCATAGAAGGTGATCAGTACATCAAAGATTCTCAATCAGCAAGTACAGTTGCAAGTAAGAGATCTACTGTTTCATCCTAACAGGTGAATCAGCTTGAAATCCTTTAATAGGGTAGACTTAATAGTCTTTTGTAAAATCTCTTAACCGAGTACATACTTCATTGTATGTTTGTAAATCCTCTAACAAGGTGGACCTAGCAGTCCTAATTGCTCCTAACAGGGTAGATCATCAGAAGTGATCATTGTAAGCCTTAACCGGCAAACTTTATATTGCAGTATTGAAGTTTTGTGGGTATCATCCCCACCCCATTTTTACTTTCTATTTGGAAGGTTTCTAGTTCACCAAATCATTGTGTTCAAAGTGTTATGAATGTTTTATTCTTTCTGTTACTCGTGCATGCAGTTAGCTTATTGATGTAAATGTTATTTGGAATATGGTTAAGATCTGAAATTTGTAAAAGTTTTGAAGTTACTGATTCACCCCTCCCCTCTCAGTAACGTGGCTAGTCTTAATATTTCCAACAATTGGTATCCGAGCTTTGTGGTTCTTAGGATAAAGTTTGATAGCTTGAGAAAAGATTCAGGATAATGGAGATATTTAGACTTAAAAAAGTAATTGAAAATGAAAAGCTAGATCTGGAAATGGCCATAGCTCAACTCAAGGAAGCAAAAGAGCATCTTTCCCAATCCCTAAAAAGAAGGAAGGAACTTGCAAATCAGATGAATGACCACCAGTATGTTGAAGAAAAGGTTGAAGACTTTTTTCGTTCAAGCAGCTCAGATGAAGCAAACAATGCAATCGAAGAACTCCTAGAAAAGAATGGATCTCTGCAAGAACAAGTAAGAAAATTGAAAAGAGAACAAGAAATTCAGTCAACAAGATTTTGTGAAATCTTGGAACAAAGAAACAAATGAAAGATGAAATAGATGGAAAGAATAATGAAATCTAGAATCAAACTCTTCAGCTAGAAAACCTTATTGATCAAGTCTCCAATGCAAATGAAGAAATCTTGACTCTAAGATCAGAAAATGAAAATATAAGAGAGGAGCTGAGATCTGAAAAGAAAATCAATTTAAGATTGGTGAATGATCTAAACACTGAAAGGCAAATCAATGAGAGAATGTTGAAATCTCAAGAAGATATGAATTAGGTGTATGAACAAAACCTTCATAAGCAAAAAGGAAAAGTAGGACTTGGATACAAAGAGGAAGGTGAATCCTCCAAACAAGGTACTCAAAGGAATCAGAAACCTACTTGTAATCACTGTGGAAAAATTGGTCATACTTCAAACAAATGTTGGAGCAATGGAAAAGAAAAATTCAATGGAAAATGCTACAATTGCAATCAGCATGGTCATAAAGAAAATGAATGCAAGGAGAAACCAAGATTTAAAGGCAAATGTCACAAATGTAACAAACAAGGTCACAAGGCATCAGAATGCAGATCTAAAACACCCACTCCAGCAGAACGAATTGTGAAAGCAATGTTTGGTTGGGATTACAACACTTGGTGTATGTGTCATTACTATGGAGAATATGGACACATTGGCATAAATTGTGTAAGGCATCACTTGAGAAAAAGGGATACTACCATAAGATGTTATACATGCACTAAACTTGGTCATATAGCTAAAAATTGCATGAATACAGGAAGATTTGTAGACGAAAAGAAAGCAAAAGTAGATAGCATTAGGAAGTAGATGAGACAATAGTGGATTCCTAAACCTACCGAGCAAACCAGTCAAAGTAATGAAGTCACTCATGAAGAGGGTGGCTCTATCAATTATAACTAACTCTCCAAGGAAGCACTGGAACTGTATCTTCATAGACATATTCCAAAACAATTCTAGAATTGAAAGAAAGAAAGATCCAAATCAGTATGCAAGATACAACAGGATCACAGGAAGGTCAGTATCAGTTACCACCGAGCAAGGTCAGGAGTAACCTAATTTCATATGGTTACCGAGTATAGTTGGAGCAGTATGAATTCGTATGTTCGCCGAGTTGCGGAATCTTCAGTGAGCAATTAATGCATAGTGGATGACAATCTGTTGAGTTCAATACCCTAATTCCTATGGAGCATTAATGACAAAAATTTTTTACAAAAAGCATGAAATCGAGTTCATTCTTCACTGTGAATATCAGCATATTGAGCAGAGAAATTTCCTAGTGCAATTAAGCGATTTGAAGCAAATTTGTAGCAAAATTTTTTTGAAGAATTTTCTACCAAGCTACCATGGCATCATCCAACACTAAAGTGAAGAAAGGTTTGGAAATGTTAGTTCAAGGAGAATGGAAAGTGCCAGATTTCAAACTTGTGCCCACAATTGTAGAAACCCTAGACCCAAGTGGAGCTCAATCACAGATTCCTCCAAAGGTACTTCTTGTAAATGACATTCACAGTCATTTCAAGTGTACAATTCAAGAGCTTAGAACCCTAGAGATAGATGTTGTTTATGATGGACTGTGTGTTGATGGTGTTCTCAAACTGGAACATAAACATTTGGAAGATAAGGGTTTGACACATATCACCCACTTGCCTTGGAGTTTCCAAGTAAAATGGATTAGATATATCCTAAGCTGAGTGCATGAAGGTAAAATTTGGCTTGAGAAACCAGTGGAAATAACAGAGAAGATGATTCATCGAATCACTGGTCTTCCCATGCTTGCCAAGGCAAAATCTACAAAAACCCTAGGTCAAGTAGAGCTGGAAAATAAAACCCTAGCTGAATGGGATGGTAGAGGTATGAGAATAAATGGTATTACCGATGCAGAACTAAAATTTGGCACATATGTCATAGCTCACAAGATATACAGTTCAAGTTGACAGAATAGTGTTCCATGTGATGCAGTTGACCTAACTTACAAAATTGTGAAGAACAACTTGTCATTTGACCTAGCAGATTTATTGTTGAAGCAGTTCAACAAGAATATGGAGAGCATCCAAACCTCAAAGAACAATCCATGTAAGTTTGGCTTGCTGTTGGTTAGTTTATTTTTCTATGCTCAAAATTTTTTCCCATCAAAAGGCATGGTAAAATGGAGAAAAGATGTGCCTGTTCTTTATCAGATAAATGAGTACATTGTAGAAATGGGTGAGAATTTTGTAAACATAATGGATAACTATTTTGAATCTTTTAAAGAAAAGATGAATAACAAATTTTGGATTCCACAAAAGTTGGTGGAAGATTATAAAGATGATATTTGTTTCGTGGTTGATTGTGATAGAGTATACATTCAGGCAGTAAGGCCTAGGATTGTATGGGTGAAACCTCTTCCTTATGAGGTAAACATTGATGAGACAAAGGATATAATTGAAGCCCTAGTAAATCAACCCATTGATCCAAAGGCCCCATACTTTGGAACATATGATGAAGCAAAGATAAGAATAGAACTAAGCATAAAGCTTCCACAGGCAGTTAACAAAGGCAAAAAGAGGATGGCCAAGATGCAATCTTGCACACCTCTAATGTTAACCAAGGGAAAAGGACATGACATTGAAGAAGAAGAAGAAAAGAATGAGAGTGAAGAAGAACAAGTACCTATGAAGAAGAAAGGGAAGGTGACAATCACTAAGGCACCTAAATAATCTACTACAGTCTTCACAAGAAAAACAAGGGGCAAGGCAAGTAAAGTCAGTGATGAGATAGTACTCAAAAGGCCTCCTCCCTCAGTTGAAGAAAAGATTAGGGATTTGAGAGAAGGATCTGGAATTTCAAATTTCAAATCTCTCAAATATGAAATTAGATCAGAGGCAGAGTAGTAGGAAATTGAAGATGTTGTTATTGAGAAAATGGGAAAATGGAAGTACTCACCTGATGATATGGCTTCTCAAATTCTAGGTGTTCTATTGGATAAAGTTAAGATGAGATGGTCCAATGCAAAGCAAATTGTCAAGGACATATATGCTCAAACCTTAAGATAGTTGATGCCAAGTTTGAAAAATGCTGAAATAAATAAGGCATTAATAGAAAATGAGTGCAAGATGACACTAAAATTTAACAGTTGTTTCATTTTGATCAAGGATATATAGTCGGTTGTGAAGAGTGCAAATTCTACTTGGAAAAACATCTATCATCTTCACAAACTGAGTGTTGAAACTGTGATAATAAAAGATATTGAAGATGACAGTGATGATGAAGAAGAAGAAGCAGTTTAGATAGATAATGTTGAGGAAGAAGCTACCGAGGAAGGAAAGTAGAATGATGAGGAAGATGATCTAGTTTGGATAGCTGCAGAGGTAATTGCCTCACTTCCTCACTCTCTAGCAAAAGTTGCTACATCTATCCTGGAGATAGCTTCAAGTGTGATTGTGACAACACCTACAGATGTATCAAATGTCCAATCATCACAAGAATAGCTCAATGTATTAATGACAGAAGTGGCTACCACTTCATCCACCGAGCTTCAGCCTCCTTCTTCCATCGAGTTGCAGTCTCCAACATCATCTTCAGTACCTTCTTCAGTTTTGAGTTTTTTAGCAGCAAGTACTTCAATTTTGGATACCTCAGTAAGTACTTCAGATTCTACACTTGTAAATACTTCAATTTTGGGTTTATCAAGTATTCCAGTTAGCATTCCATTAGTTGGAAGTTTACCATTTTTCACTACAAGTCCTACTATGTCTACAATAATTTCCACCACAAAGGCATTAAGTACAATGACAGTTGAACCTAAGGCTCAACCGAGTACAAGATTTTTGAGCAGGAGTAAAGACATAGAACAAGATATAGATTTGGATGAGCAGATAGAAATTCCACAATTAGATTTTGCAAATCTTTCAGCAAACCAAATGCAAACAGTTGATGAACTCCTCCAAAAGAAAGCTAAGCAGAAGAAACTAAAAGAAGAAAGAGATAGGGAATTCAAGATTATTGATGATGCCAAGAGCATTTTGACAGAAGCAATAGGTGTTGAGGTTGATTCCTCTCAAGACATTTTGTTGTAGTTGGTAGAGGTAGTAAACAAGTTCAATGAGGATTCTTCTAGATCAGATAAGTTGCTTGAGAAGGCTGAGAAGAAGTTTGACAATAAAGTGCTTGAGTGTATTGCTCAGTGAATAGCTATCAATTAGGCAGGGTTATCTTCAGTTTTGACTAACATTGAGTCCTCCTATTCCAAGGTAACATCATTTTTTGTCAAAGTATGTAATGTTGTCGAGTTCTCAAAGGAGATTAAGGAAAAAATAAATAAGATTGATGAGGATCTAAAGGTCAGTGCACAGAAGTTGCAACTTGAACCTAGTTCAAGCTCTGCACATCATATGACAGTCAGATTCGTATCTGATAAGAAGTCAGAGTTATTGAAAGAAGATGCAAGGATCAGGTCAACATTAATAGATATTCAGAACATGATCCTTCCCATCATGGATACAATGTAGAAGCATATTGCACACTCAAAAACATTGATCCATGACAATCAGTTTTCAATTGTAGATCACATGATTGAACTCTCTGCAGAAGTCCAAGTTGCACTCCATACATGCAAGATTTTGCAAGAGAATTGGGATAGAACTCTGGCACTGATTGGCAACATACATTCTGATTTTCTTTCACATTTTGGCATCTCCATGTAAAATATTTGTATATACACCTTTGGCATTATTGTCAAAAAGGGGGAGATATATGGAAAGATATGAGAGATATGAAAGGGGGAGAAAATATATGAGAAATAGGAAATATGAGTATGAGGTGAAATAAGATATTTTTATATTTGTATACTGTATGGGGAGTCATGAAATGTATATACAATAGATTGACAAAGACAAATTTTGAAAAATCAAAAACAAATTCAGCATGATTTTTGTATATAAGTTTTGGGCAATAAGTGTTTTTGTCACTAATGCCAAAGGGGGAGATTGTTTGCATTAAGTATGTTTGTCATTAGTGACAACACTTATTCAGACTCTATGTGTTTACCAAGTAGACCGAGCTTCGCAGTGCTTACCGAGTGATGAGATGAGCAGTGTTTACCGAGTGCCAGCATGGTAAATAGGGAATTCAGTTTCTACTGAGTGACACTATATCTACCGAGTCTCTAGTATATACCAAGTTTGAAACTACAACCGAGTGGTTAGTATGGACCGAGTCTCCACTCCTACCAAGAGCATGATGATGCCGAGTATTGCAATGGATGCCGAGTATCAGAAAGTCACTGAGTTAGTTTGTAGGAACTTTGTAAATATATTTGGGCCGACTCAGTAATACTTGTGTTGACTTGTATTTTAGTAGCCGACTTTGTAATTATTTTGGATTGATATATAAGCAATGTTTTGTATCATATCTAGTGTGTGAATAAGCGAGAAGTGTGAAAAAGAGAAGAAAGGAAGAGATAGGTTAATTACAAAGGGCTACAGTAGTATAAGGAGCAGCAGAGACATATCTATCATAGAAGGTGATCAGTACATCAAAGAATCTCAATCAACAAGTACAGTTGCAAGTAAGAGATCTACTGTTTCATCCTAACAGGTGAATCAGCTTGAAATCCTTTAACAGGGTAGACTTAATAGTCTTTTGTAAAATCTCTTAACTGAGTGCATACTTCATTGTATGTTTGTAAATCCTCTAACAAGGTGGACCTAGTAGTCCTAATTGCTCCTAACAGGGTAGATCATCAGAAGTGATCATTGTAAGCCTTAACCGACAAACTTTATACTATAGTATTGAATTTTTGTGGGTATCATCCCCACCCCATTTTTACTTTCTATTTGGAAGGTTTCTGGGTCACCAAATCATTGTGTTCAAAGTGTTATGAATGTTTTATTCTTTCTGTTACTCATGCATGCAGTTAGCTTATCGATCTAAATGTTATTTGGAATATGGTTAAGATCTAAAATTTGTAAAATGTAACACCACCCAATAACTAAGTGATGAAACCAAAATAAAACCAAACAAAAACATACACCACAAAGAGATAATAATTTTTTATTTTTTTTAACTTCCATAAATCTGATTACAAAAGTTTATAAACTGTCATACGTAGTTGTCCATACAAACTCTGATTACAAATGAGTTACATCAGTACTCTTTATTGAAAAGATAAACATAAAAATGCAGGAAATCTGCCTAAGTTCTCCTATAAGATCTATACACTGCCCTAATGACCAACAGAATAA
The DNA here is from genome assembly GCA_027943335.1 of Chamaecyparis obtusa. Lineage (NCBI taxonomy): Eukaryota > Viridiplantae > Streptophyta > Pinopsida > Cupressales > Cupressaceae > Chamaecyparis > Chamaecyparis obtusa. Next base: position 125,534 of record BSBK01002591.1, on the reverse strand, counting down.
CCACAATCTATTTTCCATAAATTTTAACAGCTACCAACCATTGGCCCGTACTCATAGTTTTATCCATCTAGGTTCCTGTAAAAACTAATAAGAACACAACACAGAAAGCAAATAGGGCTCAGCATAATTACATAAGTCATAGAACTTCCATGATAAACCTGTAATTATTAGCATCATAATGAACATATTTCATATACGATAAAACTCATTTGAACCAAAACATCATTATCTCATTACAACAGTCACATATTATAGCAGACATGAGAGCATGATAAAAAGAAATAACTCGCAGTCAGAATTCCAAAAAGATGATGCACATATATACTGAGATGTTTAAACACTGAAGAGTCATGATTCTGCACCCATGGTTGTGCCCATGACAAATCTTGCAGTGCAAGGTAATCTGTACTCCCGTTAATAAACTTAACAGTGCACACAGCTATCTGTTAATCCGTTTAATAACGTAACAGTACCTCATGCCCCATACTCCATTCTAGATAATGCAAATCATAGACATAGGAAAGGCCAATTATCTTATTAAGTATTAATCCCATCCCATAATTTTTAAGGTTATCACTTGTATACTGAATTGGTTCTTCCAATTCAGCCATCCCCATATGTGTTCATCTTCGGAATTCCTCACATTCACATGTTTAAACAGAAAACCAGACACTTATGCAAACAGAATCAATACAATGATCTACACAATTCCATCTTTAGTACAATCATATCATCAATGAACTTTAACTTCAAAATCTTCCTTCATTCTACTGTCACAAAGCAATATGTAATGAAATTCTCAAATTAAGAGCATCAGAATTGTACCAACTTACAGCACAAAACCAACTAATGCAAAAATGTACATTTGAGTTATCTACAAGTCTAACACTAACAGATTGCAAACTATCATTCCTTGCACACAGCACTGATAGGCAACACCTGTTATTGCTACGCTAGTACCATAACCAAGTACTTTATACCACCTCTCTACATATACTTCAATGCCAATGTAATCATTACAAAATTGCTTAAGCACTGATATATACTACATAAACCTTTGTTACATAAGTTTTTATTCACGTTCTGTTTGAATTCAAAGTCATGTTACAGTGTCATTCTGACATTTCAAATTAACACAAATTAACTATGCTAATAGAGAATTCGGACTTTTTCCTTACTAAAATAAAATGAAACTCAAAACGTTTATTCTCAACCAATATCGGCCCTCAACATGTCACAGCAACCATTTACAATTCTGCAATTCCCATCACAAAATAACTAATTTAACCATACAAAATGACGTAAAGTATCCGCTGTCCCTAATTAAAAGTTAACAACATCACAAGATCGAGTGCACTGTTTAAACCATAAGATGAGTTTAACAATCGACAATAAAAATAGAGTTACCTTACTTGCTTAACAACTATGTAAATAAATCTCAAGCATCTCGACATTAATCACTCAGATTAGAAAATGCCCAAATACCCGAAAGCAACCAACTCTGCATTAGTCAATACATTAAACAACACTCAAACCGAAACCAAACACTCTATCATTACTCGGTTACAACAGTAACTACAATTCCATGTTTTCCCAATGATCATTTATCCACATCGATGTACATTCGAGAGAATGCAAAGGTCTGTACACAATATTTCCCCCCGAACACATTGCACAACCCCACTCACAAACTACAACATCGACACTGATCCATTATAACACTGGAAGTTATAAAGGTAAACACAAACAACATTAATAACAGCAATGAACATTCAAGATATACTATGGTCAACCACAATTATAATGACAGCAATGAACATTCATGGTATGCTACGGTTCAACAAGACAATACAACATGCCTCGACACCAACAGAATAGACCACTACAAACGACCGAAACCCTCGACAATATTCCCAACAAAAAACATCCATACAATCCCCCAACAACTTTAATCACTACCCGATACACCATTTCCTTAAAGCCTCTGCCGAGTGCAAGCACGAACAAACAAACAAAATACATTTGCAATCACTTCCACAACAGACCCACAAAACTGAACAAATACAATATACAATGCAACCCATTATTGCTGCTGCCATTTAAAACCGACTGGTGAACATAATGAACCCGCGACAGAGAATTTATACCCAACAAGATACACATTGTCACAATGCTCTATTTTTATCCATTTCAATATCCAAACTCAAAACCCACAAACACTTTCGAATAAAACAACATTACTATGCAATCATATTGGCACCCACAATCATAAACTATTTCAATAAATGTATTACCACATCATATAACCGAATTACAAAATGCATGTTACAGAGAAGAAAGGGAAGAGTGTTGGCCCTGACCTGAACAAGCAAGAATTGAAACCAGAATCAAATCGTTGTCCTTCGCCAAAACCCCCAAACCAACAACTAAAAGCAAGCACGCACAACCCACAGACAACCAACTGTTGGAAATATTCAGGAATTAACTGAGTTACTGAGAGGGGAGGGGTGAATCAGTAACTCCAAATTTTCTTATAATTTTAACATGTATTTTACTTTTTAACCTTTGCATACAGAAAGCATGAAACTTAAAAGCATTCACAATAATGACACATAGATTTGGTTACCCAGAAACCTTCCAAAAGAAAGTAAAACTGGGGTGGGGATGAAACCCACAAAGCTTTAGTACTGCAGAATAAAGTTGGCCGGTTAAGGCTTACAATTTGATCACTTCTGATGATCTGCCCTGTTAGGAGCAATAAGGATTGCTAAATCCACCTTGTTAAAGGATTTACAAACATACAATGAAGTATGCACTCGGTAAAGAGATTTTTACAAAGACTGTTAAGTCTACCCGGTTAGAGGATTTAGAACTGATTCACCTGTTAGAATGAAACAGTAGATCTCTGCTTTGCAACTGGATTGCTGAATGAGATTTGCTGATGTACTGATCACCTTCTGTGATGAATTTGTCTTTGCTGTACCTTATACTTCTGAAGCCTTCTGTAATTCGCTTATTTCTGCCTTTCTTTCTCTTTCACATATATTCTACTTCATACATTTCATTCCATCTTTTTATTTTTACAACATTGTTTATATACAAGTCTCAAACAATTAATTACAATTACAATTACACAGTCGGCTTGACAAATAAACATAAGTGCTACTAAGTCGGCCCAAATATGGTTACTCGGTTCCTTCAAACTGACTCGGTGACTTTCTGATACTCGGCGTCCACTGCATTACTCGGCATCGTCATGCACTCGGTAGAAGTGAAGGCACGGTTCATACTGATCACTCGGTAGGTATTGAACTCGGTAAGTATTGGTGACTCGGTAGACAAAATGTTACTCGGTTTACATTGTCCTGATCGGTTTGTACTAACTTGCTCGGTTTCCACTGTCTGCTCAGTTTGCACTGTCTGCTCGGTTTGCACTGTCTACTCGGTTTGCACTGTCTGCTCGGTTTGCACTGTCTGCTCGGTTTGCACTGTCTGCTCAGTTTGCACTGTCTGCTCGGTTTGCACTGTCTGCTCGGTTTGCACCGTCTGCTCGGTTTGCACTGTCTGCTCGGTTTGCACTGTCTGCTCGGTTTGCACTGTCTGCTCGGTTTGTATCCAAAATGCAAATAAGTGATGTCACTAGTGGCAATTCTGCTTAATGCCAACAATCTCCCCCTTTGGCATTAGTGACAAAAACACTTATTGCCAAAAATTTATATACACGAATCATGCTGAGTTTTATTTTGATTTTTCAAAATTTGTCTTTGTTACAGGGCTTTATACATTGTCTCCCCCTTTCAATGTGCTAACTATTTCTTATACAAATCTATAACTGTATACATATCTCTCCTTCTATACATATCTCCCCCTTTTTGACGATAATGCCAAAGGTGCATATACAAGTTATTTACAGAGAGAATCCAAAATTTGATAAGAAATCAGAATGTACCTTCATTATTAGTGCCAGGGTTCTGTCCCAACTTTCTTGCAGAATCTTACATGTTTGTATAGCAATTTGGACTTCTGCAGAGAGTTCAATCATGTGATCTGCTATGGAGAACTGATTGTCATGAATCAATGTTCTGGAATGTTCAATGTGCTTATACATTGTATTCATGATGGGAAGGATCATGTGTTGGATGTCTAGCAGTGTGGACCGGATCTTTGAGTCTTCTTTCAGTAGATCAGACTGCATATTAGATAGATGTGAAATTTTCATGTGATGAGCAGAGCTTGAAATTGGTTCAAGTTGCAGCTTCTGTATGCTAATCTTCATATGCTCATCCATTTTATTCATTTTATCTTTGACATCCTTTGTGAACTCGGCAAAATTGCATAGTCTAGCCAAAAGAGAGGTAGCATTCGAATAAATAGATTCTATGTTAGACAAAACTGAAGACAATTCCACTTGGTTAATAGCTATGTGCTGAGCAATGTGCTCAAGCACTTTATTGTTGAATCTCTTCTCGGCTCTTTCAACTAACTTTTCTGTCCTGGATGAGTCCTCATTGTATTTCTCAATTGCTTCTGCTAATTGTAACAAAACATGCTGGGAGGAGTCTACTTTAATGCCTAATGCATCAGACAAAATGTCCTTAGCATCCTTGATGATTTGATACTCTTTGTCTCTCTCCTCTTTAAGCTTCTTTTGTTTTGCTTTCCTTTGGAGGATCTCACCTATATTCTGCATCTGGTCTGCTGAGAGATTTGCAAAATCTAGTGTAGGAATTTCTATCTCTTCATCTAGGTCTATATCCTCAACTACATTTTTACCCAAAAATTTTATACTCGGTAGAGCCTTAGGCTTATCTGTACTTAATGCTTTTGTAGTAGTGACAGTAGATAAAGTAGGGCTGGCTATAGATACTGGCATACTTTCTACTGGAGAACTTAAAATATTTACACTTGATGATTCAAAAGCTGGAAAACTTACTGCTGGAAAACTTGATGGTACAGGAGACTACAGCTCGGTAGAAGAAATGGTAGCTGCCTCTGATGTTGCTAGAGATGATTGGACAAATGTAGAAGTTGTCACAACCATGCTTGAAGGTGTCTCAGGGCTGGATGTAGAAACTTTCACTGGAGATGTAGGAAGGGATGCAATGACTTCTGCTGCTATCCTTACAGTATCATCTACCTCAGTGTCTTCTTCTTGTTCATCACTGTCATCTTCAATATCTTTTATTATTACAGTTTCAATGCTCGGTTGGTGAAGGTGGTAAATGTTCTTCCATGTGGCTTTTGCGGCCTTCACAACCGATTCAATATTGTTGATCAAAATCAAACAAGTATTGAACTTCAATGTCATCTTATTTTCATTTTCTTTTAATGCCTTCTTTACTTCATCATTATTCAGGCTCGGCATCAACTGTCTCAGGTTTTGATCAAATATGTCTATCACAGTTTGCCTTGCATTGCTCCATCTCATTTTTATTGGATTCAATAGAACTGCTGGAACCTGTGGGGTAATTTCTTCAGGAGAGTATTTCCACTGTCCCATCTTCTCAACAACAGCATCTTCTATTTCCTTCTGTTCTGCTTCCGATCTGGTTTCATATCTCAAAAATTTTATGTTACTTACTCCAGATCCTGATCCATCTCTGAAGAGTTTGAGCTTTTCTTGAAGGCTTAGAGGAGGCCTTTTGAATACTATGTCTTTATCTGCCTTTTCTGCCTTGTCTGCCTTTCCTCTTGTATTTCTCCTTGTAAACACAGCAGTGGGAGGCACAGATGCCTTAGTGATAAAAACTTTTCCTTTCTTCTTTGCAGGTTTTGGTTCCTCTGTTTTCTCATCCTTTTCCTCTTCTTTTTCATCTATTTCTTCTTTGTCCTCGGTTATCATTTGCATTTTAGCTATCCTTTTCTTTCCTTTGTTTACCGCCTGTGGAAGCTTTATGCTTAGTTCAATTCTCACCTTAGCTTCATCATATGTTCCAAAATATGGGGCTTTGGGATTGACAGGCTGATTTAGAAGTGCTTCAATGATGTTCTTGGTTTCATCAATATTTACCTCATAAGGAAGAGGTTTTACATATACAGTTCTCGGTTTAACTGCTTGAATATACACATTATCACAATCTACCATAAAACAGATGTCATCTTTGTAATCTTCCACCAACTTCTATGGAATCTGGAATCTGTCATTCATTTTCTCTTTGAAAGACTCAAAATAATTATCCATGATGCTTTCAAAGTTTTCACCCATTTCTGCGATGTATTCATTTATTTCATAGAGTACTGGCACATCTTTTCTCCATACAACTTTTCCTTTAGAAGGGAAGAATTTCTGAACATAGAAGAATAAACAGACTAACAAGGATCCAAACTTACATGGATTGTTTTTGGAAGTTTTGATGCTTTCCATGTTCTTGTTGAACTGTTTCAACAATAAGTCTGCTAGGTCAAATGTCAAGTTGTTTTTGACCACTTTGTATGCTAGGTCAACAGCTTCACAGGAGACACTGTTCTATCGACTAGAACTGTAAATCTTGTGTGCAATGATATGTGTACCAAACTTCAGTTCAGCGTCGGCAATGCTGCTAACTTTCATGCCTCTACCATCCCACTTGGCTAGGGTTTTCTTCTCTAGTTCCGTCCGACCTAGGGTTTTGGTAGTTTTAGCTTTGTTCAACATGGGAAGACCGGTGACTTGTTGAATCATTTTCTTTGTGATCTCAATAGGTTGCTCAAGCCAAATCTTGCCATCATGTACTCGGCTGAGAATGTACCTAACCCATTTATCTCAAAAGTTTCGAGGAAGATGTGCAATGTGGACTAAACCCTTATCTTCCAGATGTTTGTGCTCGGGTTTCAAAATACCATCCACACATAGTTCCTCACGCACAATGTCTAGTTCTAGGTTTCCCATTTCATGAATTGAACAGTTAAAATGATTGCGGATATCGTTAATAAGCAGTACCTTAGGAGGAATCTGAGATTGAGCTCCATTCGGATCTAGGGCTGCTGCAATTGTGGGCACGATCTTAAAATCTGGTGCTTTCCACTCCCCTTGAACTAACATATCAGATCCTTTCTTCGCTGAAGTGCTGGATGATGCCACGGTAGCTCACAGAAAATTCCTTTCGCAAAAGTATTAAATTGCCGGGTTGCCCTTGAAATTTTCTGCTCTCAAAGTGCTAAAGATTCACGGTGAAGAATGAGTTCGATTACTTGCTTTTTGTTTACAACTCTGTCATTAATGCTCATTTCAAATTAGGGTAGGAATTCTGACAGACTGTCACCCACTAAGAATTAATTGCTTGGAAAAGACTTCGCAGCTCGGTGAACTCGAGAATTCATAATGCTCCGACCTCGCTCGGTAAAGACAGGTACCGACCTTGCTCGGTGAAGACTATACCGACCTTGCTCGGTGAAGACTATACTGACCTTGCTTGGTGATCTCACTACATCTTGCATGCTGATTTAGACTTTTCTTTTAATTTCAGTTCTGGAACTGCTTGAGATTGATCTATGAGAATACAGTTCCAGTGCTTCCTTGGAAATTTAATTTGAGTCGGTAGAGCCATCCATTCCATTACTTGGACTGGATTGCTCGGTAGCTTTAGGAATCCATTTTTGTCTCACCTGTTTCCTAATCTTAGTTGCTTCATTTTTCTTTCCTTCTTCAATTTCACTAGCATTCATGCAGTTTCTGGCTATGTGACCGAGTTTAGTGCATTTGAAACATCTTACGGTAGTGTCTCTTTTCCTTAGATGATGTTTTATGCAATTCATGCCAATGTGTCCATATTCTCCACAGTAATGACATCTACACCAGGTGTTGTAGTCCCATCCAAACATTGCTTTCACAATTTGTTCTACTGGATTAAATGTCTTGGATCTGCACTCGGATGCCTTGTGACCTTGTTTGCTGCACTTGTGACAATTACCTCTGAATCTAGGTTTTTCCCTGCATTCATTTGCTTTGTGACCAGGTTGATTGCAGCTATAACATTTTCCATTGAATTCTGCTTTTTCATTGTTCCAACATTTATTTGAAGTATGTCCTATTTTACCACAATGATTACAAGTAGGTTTTTTATTTCTTTTAGTACCTTGCTTAGAGGATTCGCCTTCTTCTTTGTATCCAAGTCCTGCTTTTCCTTTTTGCCTATGAAGATTTCGTTCATACAGCTGATTCAAGTCTTCTTGACTTTTCAACATTCCTTCATTGATTTGTTTTTCAGCGTTTAGGTCATCCATCAATCTTAGATTGATTTCCTTTTCAGATCTTAGTTCTTCTCTTGTGTTTTCTATTTCTGATCTTAGATTTAGAATTTCTTCATTTGTATGAGAGATTTGATCAATTAGATTTTCTAGCTGAAGGGTTTTGTTTTGGACTTCAATGTTTCTTCCATCTAATTCATCTTTCAACTTGTTTATTTGTTCCAAGATCTCACAGAATCTTGTAGAGTGTAGTTCTTGTTCTCTTTTCAATTTTCTCACTTCTTCCTGCAGAGACCCATTCTTTTCTAGGAGTTCTTTGATAGCATTGTTTGCTTCATCTGAGTTATTTGAGGGAAGAAGATCTTCAATCTTTTCTTCAATGTAATTCTGATCATTCATCTGATTTGCAAGTTCCTTCCTTCTTCTTAGGGATTGGGAAAGATGTTCTTTTGCTTCTTTGAGTTTAGCTATGGCCATTTCCAGATCTAGCTTTTCATTTTCAATCACCTTGTTCAGTTTGAATACCTCCATTGTCCTGGATCTTTGCTCAAGCTAGTTAAGCTTTGTCTTGAGAACCAATGCAGCTCTGATACCAATTGTTGGAAATATTCAGGAATTAACCGAGTTACTAAGAGGGGAGGGGTGAATCAGTAACTCCAAATTTTCTTATAATTTTAACATGTATTTTACTTTTTAACCTTTGCATACAGAAAGCATGAAACTTAAAAGCATTCACAATAATGACACATAGATTTGGTTACCCAGAAACCTTCCAAAAGAAAGTAAAACTAGGGTGGGGATGAAACCCACAAAGCTTTAGTACTGCAGAATAAAGTTGGCCGGTTAAGGCTTACAATTTGATCACTTCTGATGATCTGCCCTGTTAGGAGCAATAAGGATTGCTAAATCCACCCTGTTAAAGGATTTACAAACATACAATGAAGTATGCACTCGGTAAAGAGATTTTTACAAAGACTGTTAAGTCTACCCGGTTAGAGGATTTAGTACTGATTCACCTGTTAGAATGAAACAGTAGATCTCTGCTTTGCAACTGGATTGCTGAATGAGATTTGCTGATGTACTGATCACCTTCTGTGATGAATTTGTCTTTGTTGTACCTTATACTTCTGAAGCCTTCTGTAATTCACTTATTTTTGCCTTTCTTTCTCTTTCACATATATTCTACTTCATACATTTCATTCCATCTTTTTATTTTTACAACATTGTTTATATACAAGTCTCAAACAATTAATTACAATTACAATTACACAGTCAGCTTGACAAATAAACATAAGTGCTACTAAGTCAGCCCAAATATGGTTACTCGGTTCCTTCAAACTGACTCGGTGACTTTCTGATACTCGGCGTCCACTGCATTACTCGGCATCGTCATGCACTCGGTAGAAGTGAAGGCACGGTTCATACTAATCACTTGGTAGGTATTGAACTCGGTAAGTATTGGTGACTCGGTAGACAAAATGTTACTCGGTTTACATTGTCCTGATCGGTTTGTACTAACTTGCTCGGTTTGCACTGTCTGCTCGGTTTGCACTGTCTGCTCGGTTTGCACTGTCTACTCGGTTTGCACTGTCTGCTCAGTTTGTATCCAGAATGCAAATAAGTGATGTCACTAGTGGCAATTCTGCTTAATGCCAACACCAACACAACAAGGTAATGCTGTCGCAGAGGTGAGGAAAAGATATGCATATTCCTCCACCGACCATGACCCTAAAATCTCTCATGCCGGCCGAACCAAGCGCCATGCAAATAGCCATAGTTCAAAACAGAAACCAAAATTCTTCTCAAGCACTTCTCGTTAACTTAGCATCAATGGCAGCACAATCAAAATAGAGACAGGCCACAATAACTATTACCACACTTGGCCAAATGCAATGCCCAGCGAAGTACTAGCTTCGATCACAACACCCACTGACATGTAGATCATCTCAAATGAACATTAATGCCATCCAACAAGTGTCCCATAACAGCCACCTCACAAAACCCAAAGCTCGGCCAAAACCAACAACCACAGCCGATAACGCCACCTCACCAAACTTCACCACCTTCACGGCATCTATCTTTATTAGCAAGGTAAGATCAACACTTAACAATATCCCATTCAAAAGATATGTGCCTAAGTGCGAATTACCATTCACACTTAGGTACATATGCTTCATGCATATAAAACATGACCACCCTTGCTCATAAAGAAAGATATCCAAAACATTACAAAATCCAATATGACCATGGTATATATATTTATAAATATATCTATATACATAATCACGGTATATATATATATTTGTAAATATATATATATATATATATATATATATATATATATATATATATATATATATATATATATATATATATATATATATATATAATCATGATATATATATTCATAAATATATATATATATAATCACAGTGTATATATATATATTTGTAAATATATATATATAATCATGGTATATATATAAATATATATATATATATATATATATATATATATATATATATATATATATATATATATATATATATATATATATATATATATATATATATATATATATATATATATATATATATATATATATATATATATATATATATATATATATATATATATATATATATATATATATATATATATATATATATATATATATATATATATATGCATTCACTATAAAAGCTCATAAACCAGAGTATTACTAACAAAATACTAACATCATATTATAGGTCACTATCATGATATTAAAAAGGAGCACTTTCAGAATTCAAAATCTCATGCAATGTTAACATACACAGAATATTTTTCCACCACTCTTTAATCCAATCCATAATAACTGGTAAGCAATTAAACATTGGAAGATGAAGCAAACTTAACAACAGAAAACATTTACAGAATTCTACCAATCACTATTAAGAGAATAACATAATGAGCACAATGATTCAATTAGAAAACCATTACAATCTGAGAAAACAACTATTCGAAATGAGTTCATAGTGAAATCAGAATTAACATTAGGTCCTTATGACAGACACTAACACACGTGCAGAATTAAAATGATCAGAACAAAATCCAACTAAAACATATTAACTAACATAGTAAATCATCCTATCCATAGAGTTAAGTTTTCTAGCAAACTGAACATAGAAACAAATGAAATAGGGTCACGCATGACATAAAAGTTTTGAAGTTACCGATTCACCCCTCCCCTCTCAATAAATTGGCTAGTCTTAATATTTCCAACAACACATACATGTCATGCATCTTTGCCTCAATTACAAATAGATCTCTCATTTATACACATTACAAAGGTTAAACATCATTTAGGTTAGCCAAGACCTATTACAAGTAAAGATATTCCCAAATCATAAAGAGATCCAAATCAAGTTTTCCAAGACTTAGATAGGATCTAAAACATTATCCTCAAACACGTTACAACATCCCCAAATCACCTCCAAGAATCGCAACATGTTACTTTGCCAAGTCGACTAGGACCTAAATGAAGAAACACCAACATGACAACAAAATAGAAAATCTAATTTCCTCAATCAATGTAGACCAATAAAGTGATCATCACAAGATCCAAGAACACCAAGAAGAAACATGAATATCCTCATAACCTTTCCATCAATTCTAACTTGAAATCCAAACTCATCTTCAACACTAATCAACATAAAAATTGAAATAAAAAAATCTGCCATAAGAAAGGATAGCTTGTTGTACTATGAATCATGAACAACACAAGTTTCAGACATAATGATAAGTCACAATATAAATACTAGCTTCACAACCTCTTAAACATCAAATTCAAGACATGCCAAACTAAACACTCATCCACTACACATAGGAACACTATAACACGAGCAACCAACAAATCAATCATGTCTACTTCAAACTGCCACCCTAACTTCTGTGAACCTCTTTAGACTAACTATAAGAACATATGAACCATACCTTATGATTGCAACACAAGTTATTCAATGTACCCTCTGAAAAACATGCTGAATATACTATTTGTAATAGTAATTAGTGTGTTGTTATTAATGTCAGCACACACAACTACCAAACTTTGACAATCTCAACAGACTTCCAACAATCTCCTCAAGACATTCGTCAATCTCCCCCTTTGGTATTGATGGAAACATATGAAGTAAAAAGCTAATCAATGCATAAAGACATCAATATATCCACCTGATCACTTTGAAATATATCCACCTAATCACTTTGAAATATATCCACCTAATCACTCTAAAATATATCCACCTAATCACTTTGAATATCTAGCTTTAAGACAATCTCTCTAGGCACTCTTATCTCTATCTTTTACATAATCTCTCCCCCTTTGACATCAATGGAGAAGGGCCAAGGACATCAAACTAAATTGAATTTAACTTACTACAAAAAATCTCAATAGATCTCATGACTTCTCCCCTGAGGAGAAGTCTACATATTCATTAATACAAAGAATAATATTCTAATAAGTTTCTCGACTGATGCCATCTCTAGCATCATTAACTCAAGTTTGGAGGGGACAGGACTCCAATCTTCTCTTTGAGATACTCAAATGTATCCTTTAGTGAAGGTTTTGTAAAGATATCAACAATTTGTTCCTTAGTATAAACATACTCCAATTTTACTTCCTTTTCACTAACCTTATCCCTCAAGACATGATGCTTAATAGAAATATGTTTTTCTTTGAATGTTGCATAGGGTTCTTTAAATATTAATATCACTAGAGTTGTCATAGTAAATACAAATCGGTTCATCAATGTTTATCCTCAAATATTTCAGTATTTTCTTCATCCAAACAACTTTATTACAATTTACAACAGCAATAACATACTCATCTTTAGTAGTAGATTAAGGGATACAATCTTGTTTCTTACTAGTCCAAGAGATTAGTTTCTTACCCAAAAAGAATAATCCTCCAGTTGTACTCTTCCTATCATCCACATCACCTTCCTAATCAACATCAGTATATGCACTTAAGGTAAAATCATCATCTTTTCCATAACACAATCCGTAGTCAACTGTATCCTTCAAGTATCTAAAAATTCTCTTGACAGTATCCATAGGTGATACCTTCAATTCTGCTTAAAATCTTGCAACAATTCCAACTCCATTTGATATGTATGGTCTAGTATGAGTTAGATATTGCAATCCTTCGATCATAGATTTGTATCTTGTCTGATTTGCATAATAGGATTCATCATCCTTAGTAAATTTGCAACCAGTAATCATAGGAGTCCCTACCAGTTTTGAATCTTCCATACCAAATTTCTTCAACAATTCCTTGACATACTTGGACTGTTTAATAAATATTCCTTTATCCAACTGTGCAATTTGAAATCCAAGAAATAATTTCATCTCACCTATCATATGCATCTCAAATTATTTTTTCATCTCATCATAAAATTATTTACTTAACTCATCATCACCACCAAATATGATATCAATAAAGACTTCAATAATCAAGATATTATCATCAAGTATTTTAAAATATAAATTACCATCTGCATTACATCCTTTGTTGAATCCAATCTTTAACAAATACATGTCCAATCTATCATAGTAGGCTCTAGGGGATTGCTTTAGTCCATACAATGCTTTCTATAATTTACAAACCATATCTCCTTCCTCGGTTAGTGGAAACCCATTAGGTTGTTCAATGTAAACATCTTCTAACTCACCATTCAAAAATGTTGACTTAACATCCATCTAATATACTTTGAATTTTTTGTAAGCAGTATATGGAAGAGGTAATATAACAGCTTCAAGCATAGCTATAGGAGAAAAGGTCTCGGTAAAATTAATACCTTCCATTTGGAAATACCCTTTGCAAACTAGTCTTGCTTTGTTTTGAACCACCTTACCTTCTTCATTTAGCTTTTTTATGAATACCCACTTGGTTCCAATTACATTATTGTTCATAGATCTAGGAACAAGAATCCATGTCTTTTTTCCCTCAATCTAATCAAGTTCTTCCTTCATTTCTTTCACCCAACTCTCATCATTACATGCTTCATTTATATCTTTACACTCAAACTCATATATTAAATATATTTCTTCTCTATCAAGTCTTCCTCTAGTTTGAACACCTCTAATCTTATCACCAACAATAGCATCTTCAAAATGATTAATCTTTACATATTGTGGAGTCTTCAGAATAGGATTTGTAGTAGATCCTTTGGTATCAACATCCTCCTCATTTTCCACAAGTTTAGCTTTTTCTTTTGAACCATTCTAATTCTGATTCTGCACTTCCATAATCTGATTGTCTTCTTTGGGTATATCATGCCTAAAAGTTCTCTCGAATCTCTATACATTCTCATCAACTCTGAAATTTTTACTTTCAACATTCTTCTTCAGTCTATAGCTATAGTATTTATATGCCTTGATCTTAGTGGAATACCCAAAAAATATCCATTGATCACTTCTAGGATCAAACTTTCCAATATCCTCATCTCTCTTAATATATCACTTTCTCCCAAAAATTCTAAAATACTTTACTGTAGGAGTATGACCAAACAAAATTTCATAAGGAGTCTTACTCATTCCTTTCTTTATCTATACATGATTCAAAGTGTATACTGCAATGCTTACCCACTTCTATCCAGTAGATCTGTGAAATATTTCCTTCAATTATCATGGTCCTAATTATGTCCATTATATTTCTATTCCTTCTCTCAGCAATACCATTTTATTTTGGGGCTTGTGGAGAAGAATTTTTCCTATTTATCCCATGTTCTTCACAAAAATAATGAAATTCACTAGATTTAAATTCTCCACCTTTTTATGATCTTAGACACTTCAATCTCTATCAAAACTCAGTCTCTACCATCTTCTTAAATATCTAAAAAGATTGAAATACTTATGATTTCTCTTTCAAAAAGGTAACCCACATCTTCCTTGAGTAATCATCAATAAATAGCATGAAGTATATGTCTCCATAATAACTTTTTGTCTTAGTGGGACCACACAAATCAATATGTACAAAATCTAGCAATCCACTTGAAAAATATGTCTTATACTTAAAAGTAGATCTAGTCATCTTATCCAATTGACACTCTTTGCACATATTATCAAGCTTCATCAGCTTAGGAAAATATCTTACATCATTAGTAGTTCTAACCTTTACCATATTATCAAAATTCATATGACAAGACCTTCTATGACACAACCAACTATCATCAATCTTAGAAACCAAGAACTTATTCTCAACAATTTTCAAATAAAATAGATTACCTATGGTCTATATTTTGGATGCAATTATATTTCATGTTCTTCCAATAATCTTACACTTCCCTTCCATGAATTCTAATCAGTAGCCCTTATCCAATAGTTTTCCAACTCTCAATAAGTTATGTCTTAAAGCTTCAACATATAGAACATCATCAGTATACCATCAAGAGTGATAGATCCTTTTCCTCTAATAAAACAAGGACTATTATTACCAAATCTAACAACACACCATCATAATCTTCAAGCTTCACAAATTTATCTTTATCACCAATCATGTGATGTGAGCATCCACTATCAATGACCAATTAATTTATTTTGTCAAGATGTGAAGCCAAATATTTCTCTTCTTTAGGATTATCTTCTTTGATAGAAATAAACACAATCTCTTCTTCATCACTGGATTCATCATCAATCACACCTTCTTCAGCATAAAAACTTTTATGTCCCTTAGGATGAGATTACATAGATCTGAACTTAGGTTCCTTAGAAACTTTATTAGGACATCTAGATGTAATATGACCAATATAATTATAGTTAAATAATTTCAAAGGAAACTTTCCTTCATACTTACCAGAGCCCTTAGGTAGTCTTTTTGCAAACAAGGCTTCAAGTTCATCCATCTTCCTTTCATCTTCCATGATCTCTTCCCATTTATTTATATAGTGGTTGAAGTTGTCTCTAGAGGAGCTCTCTCCCTTTTCATACTTAGTTACACTAGCTTTAAATGTAGTTTCAACCTTTGAAATTTCTTTGCTAAGAGTAGTCATATCATATGCATAGAGTCTACTAGCCAAAGCGTCTCTTGAAATATCTCTAATAATTCTCAATTCCTCAATAGCTGCAACCTTCTCATTGTAACACACAAGTAAAGATCTCAAATTTTTTTTACAACTTGATCATCAGTCAAATGCACCTCCAAAACATCTGATTTCAAAAACTAAATCATTTACTCTTTGTGTATAGGCTGAGATATATTCACTTTCACTCATCTTCATATCTTAAAATCCCCCTTTAAAACCCTTCAACTTAGTTTTCTTTTAACATATGTGTCACCTTCATAAATAGTTTCTATTTAGTCCATACCTCATGTGTTTTCCTTAATCCATAGATGTGTGATTACTCTATGTTTGATAAGGCATTGATCAAATCTTTCCTTTCTAACATGTTCTCCTTGAATTTCTTCTTTTCATTAGCAGTAGCCTTAGACAAGTCATTAGAAATGGTGTAAGGTTTCTCTGTGACATCCCAATATTCATCTCCCATGCCTATCAAACAAGTATTCATATGATCCTTTCATATCAGGTAATTGCTTCTATCAGATTTAGGGCTTTCTTTCCTCATGCTCTCCATGTCAGATCTCCTTCAAGAGATTAAGCTTATTTAAAATGGACTTAACTCTAATACTAATTGTTAGGCCCAAAAGGAGGAAAGAACAATTAAAAGGGGAGGTGAATTAGTTGTGTACCAATAATTAAACTTAAATCCACTTAAACTAATTAATGATCTGAAAGATAAATAATGAACCAAGATCCATCAAACATAACACAAAACACCAAATTTTTGTTCTCGAGGAAACCCCGTTAAGGGAAAAACCTCAGTGGGGATGATACCCATTAGATAGATGTACTCTTTAGAAAGTAATATTCAGTTAAGATAAAATAAAAAGAAAAAAAGAGGAATGCACATACATTCATAGGCCCACTTCCTAGAGCTCAATGCTAACAATACAATCATAGATTTTTCCCTTAGTTGGGTTCACTAATCTAGATTTGATTACAATAGGGTGGACATACAATCCATTACAACTGAACTGACTGATAGCATCCTCAATACCGATATAGATCCAATAAAGTACAATTTATTCCTCCAATATAGAATACAAATACTAGTATATCACCTCCACACATACATGCCAAGTATCTCTATCTCAATTACAAAAAGGTCTCTCAAATATACACATTACAAAGATTAAACATCAACTAGGTCAGTGAAGACCTATTATGAATAAAGATATGCCAAAATCACAAAGAGATCCAAATAAAGTCATCCAAGAATCAGATAGGATCCAAAACATTATCCTCAAACATGCTAAAACATCTCCAAATCATCTCAAAGAGTCACAACACATTATTTCACCAAGTCGGCTAGGACCTAAATGAATAAACACCAACACACCACCAAAAAAATAATATCTAGTTTTCTCAATCAATGCAAACCAACAACATGATCATCACAATATCCAAGAACACCAAAAAGAAACATGAATATATATAACCTTCTAAAAGGTATGATAATGTTACATATAATAATATGTGTGTTTACCAAAATGTATTGAATGTGTGGAGAATATAGGATCTATCCTTAATCCAAATTCTCAAAGGAGAGATCCAAATTGATTAATCATAATGAAGTGACCAATGCACAAATGAATCAATCTATAGAGAACATGAAGAAGAGAGAGAAACCCTATAATTTGTTATATAAAATGTTTGGTTAAGTATTAAAATAGATTGGAGATGAATGCTAACCTTAAAATAGAATGAATCTGGAAAAGACTATTTTCTGATGTCTGTGTATAGTTTCGGGGGATTTTGCAACCTACTCTGGCCTAAAAACGTAGAGACGGAGAAAACCTAGAAAACTCCTATCTTCTGATCAAGGTTGACTTTGACCTCCTTATCGGGGTAAGATCTTACCCTAGGGCACAATCTTGACCCCCACTAAAAGTTGACACTGACTTGAAACAGCTCCAACAAAATTTTGTTCACGGATCCCAGAAGTTCATTGAAAAGGGTATCTAGATCTACACTGATATTCATCATCTCGTACCTGCACCTACAAGAAAAATGGGGTTTTTTTTTGGATGAGGGATTTTTCTTGGTCAAACCCGAGTTTGGAATCAACCATGAAATGTAATTGAAATAAAAATATTTATAAACAAAGTCAATGGAACTATTCACCTTGTATATGTTAAAACCCTTGTGGAGGATTCGAATCCTTAAATCCACAAGTATGGATGCTCCAAATGAATGTAGATTTGAATTTAGGATGTCTCAAATCAATTTTATTAGATATTCAACACCAATCTTGAATGGATCTTTGAATAGGAAGAAGCTTGGATGAATGTGGATGGAGAAATCTTCAACAAGAGGGCTCCGAAGAGATTGAATCCTTCAATGGCTAACAATGGATCTCCTTGATGAATGCTTGAATGCTTGAGTACTTGATTTCTTGAATGCTTTCTTGAATGCTTGAATTCACTTTCTTGCACTTGAGAGTTTGATCATAAAATTGCTTGATATGAGATGGAGAAAATGAGAGAGGAAGGCTTCCTTTACTAGTGATCTAGGACACAAACTTCTAGAGGAGCCAAAATTGGGGAAAAAAATTCCAATTAGGCCTTAACTCTTTATAAATGGACCTAGGTTAAATATAATTTGAGATTTTACCATTCTAGAATCTGAAACAACCAACCTGAAAGTAGGAAATAACCTTTTTCCAAAGCCCAACATCCGAAACCTCTGGAACATGAAATTTGGACCTAGGGTTGGGGTCGAGATCAACTCTGCCCTAGGTTAGAGTCAAGGTCAACTTTGACCTAGGTTAGAGTTGAGGTCAACCTTAACCCAAAAGGTTGACCTTGACCCTGAGGTCACAGGTCTAAAGTTCATAGGACCAGGTGCTAGAAATAGGCTGGAAAATGATGGAGAAAGAAGCAGAATAGGGGAAAATAGCTAGATCCATACAAAGACCTAGTCAAGGTGCTTTACATGACCCCAGACCACTTACTCAGAGGGATAAACCTGTCCTAAATGGAAGTGCTTCCATTTTCTGACAATACACCTTCACATCAATTCCAACTTTAAATCCAAACTCATCTCCAATACCGATCAATAGAGAAATTGAAATATAGAACTCTATCATAACAAAGGGAAAAACAATTGAAATAATGATCAATTAGTATGTTGACATCAATGAAAAAACATTAGTGTTAGCACATACAACTACCAAAATCTGACAAGCTCAACAAACCTCCAACAATCTCCTCAAGACATCCAACATATAATGCATTTACAACTTATTTTTTCAAAAAAAATTTCTTGATCTCCTTATTTTTGTAGATGAAATCCATCTTCCAAAGTGCTCATCATAATCTTGATGATGTATTCAACCTTGTGTGCTTGTATTTTATTGAAATTTTCTAAAACATTATCAATAAACCCATCTTACTGTATTGCTCCATTTTTCTTCCACAAGTAAAAATGGTAAGATTCGATTCATTCTTCCCTGAATTTCAAGTCTTTAACATGTTCTTTTAAGTTAGTTAGAATACAGGAATAGTTTTGGAGAAATGGTTAGAGTCTAATATAGCAATCAAAAC
This sequence comes from Chamaecyparis obtusa, assembly GCA_027943335.1. Classification (NCBI taxonomy): domain Eukaryota; kingdom Viridiplantae; phylum Streptophyta; class Pinopsida; order Cupressales; family Cupressaceae; genus Chamaecyparis; species Chamaecyparis obtusa. The sequence goes on along the minus strand of BSBK01002591.1, from coordinate 105,724 downwards.
ATTTCATTTTCCCCCTCTTGTGTCCCCCACACTTATCCTTTCATCTATCTTGTCATGAAAATGTCCAAGTTTTCCTTCAAAATATTGTCAAGTTGGCATCCTTTATATTTCAAAGTTAAGTAGCGGATCCCATAGTTAGTGTCAAAAGTATGACCAAGACCTGACAAAACAAATAGAACAAGTGAGCGGTGGAAGAAAATTCATGTATTCAAAGCTCCAAAGTCACACGACTTCCAGTTGGGTGGAAGTGAAGCTTAGTTCTAAAATGCTCATCAGAATCTGAAAAGTGAAATAGAACTCTCAAAAACAAATGAAAGGAATAACTGTTGGAGCCCTTAATGTTTACAAAGGAGGAAATGACTTGAGTTTAGTTCTAGGGTCATCATCAGAATTCAAACAAGATGAAGGAACAAGCCAACATAAAGTAAAGAAGGCATGCCCAACTTTTGGAAGTAAAAAAGTAAAGAAAGAAGAGAAATATTTTAGTTCTGGAACGCCCACCAAAACATGATAAGGAATAGGGAAAAAATGAAGCATTCTATAGAATAATATTATTCAAGTTTGAGATTGAAGGGAATAAGCTAGAAATGAAAATTGGTGTCGGAAGAGGTTTCAAAAGATGAAACTCGTAGTGAAAAAGTTAATTTGAGATAAATGGACGGTATTTAGAAGTATGAAGGGAATGATGCTTTGAAGAATGAAAAGGTGGAGGTAAGATGTGGTTCAAGAAACATCATCAAGACCTAAGGCTAGAAACAAAACTTTTAAAATAAATAGAAGAGAACTAAATGCGTTGTTATAAAATTAAATGGAAATTCCAAGTTTTTCATGGGTTGGAAATCATGCTCTACACCTACCAATTGCATTCCTTTGAAAGTCTATCCTTTTCTCAAAAAATATAAATATATAGATTTGACATTCCATATACTCCACAAAGTAACATTTGAACAAGACATTTTGACAAACAATTCATGTATTGCTCATGGTGTCAGACTTCATGTACGCATTGTTTGCTTATTTTCCAAAGCTCCTATTTTTGTGCAGTAGAGAGAAAATTAATTTGGTTAATTTACATATTGTATGCAATGAAAATAGTGTGTTAGGAATATAAAACCTAAGTCAAACATTCAACAAACTACCTTACTACAACATATAACATTGGACCTACAAATAAGAACAACAAGCATAAGGGAATGCAAACTTCAAACTCAAGAAGATCCCAAAGTGTAGAAGATTTGTCCAATATGGAGAGATGTGCACTCAATGGATACTTTTCTCAAGCTTTAATGGTTTGAGGAGGATTTTTGCATTATATAGTTGCATTTCTTATGGATTTGGATGCAAAATAGCATTATAACAATGTATTGATGGTGGATGAAACTAAAGAGGAAGAGGGTTCAATTTATAGGCAAGAGGAGAGGTGAATGAACGGTAAAAATTAAAACTTGAGGAAGGGTAAAGATTAATTTGAGAGAGATCACATGGATTGTGCTATCTCAAATGCCTCTCATTGTGACAAGTGTCACAATGAGAGAGGTTGGAATGTATGGGAAATGTGACCATTTTGGGAGATGTGAGAGGGGACAAATGTGTAAGACGGAGATGGAGTTTTCAAGGGATGTGTAAGAGCATTTAAGGTTGACATGAGGTGAGAGAGTTGGGGGATGTGAGGATGTGACATGAGAGTTGACTTGGGTTGTGTTATTGTTGCCCAAAATTTCCCTGTCATTCATTTTTGGCCACAACCCTATTTTCCAAGTGAAATGATCAAATGTCGAGAGTCCAGTGTGTTTTCTGCTAAAATGTCAAAAACCCAGTGTGTTTTCGACCTCCTCTCTTCAGGCTCGAGATGTTTCTTCCTTTCGGTTTGGAAAACCAATGTGTTTTCGACCTCTCTGCTCTGAAAATTTGGTGTGCTTTCGACCCTGGCTCGAAAACCCTCTATGTTTTCAGCATCCTCTATGTTTTGACCCTAAGCGCGCAACTCCGATTAGGTGGGTCCCAGTGCCTAAGGACATTCCACTGCAGTTAATATCTGACAGCTGTTGCATGATCGCATGGGATCTCTTGACCCCATGAGATCACGTGACAACCGTTGATGCGGTATCTCCAATCGGTGGTCAACCAGTGGTTATCGGGGTGGCATCATGCAGTTTGTAAAATGATCACATGGGCTCTTTCGAGCCCATGCGACCATATGACAAACCATCAGCGGTTTCGGTGGTAGTGGTTCACAATTCAATAGTTAACATCATGTGGTTGGTCACATGATCGCATGCGGTCTCGTGATCGCATGAGATCATGTGACAAACTATCAACTACGACAAGTAGTTAGTGGGGCCCAAGGTTTCTACATTGGCACAAGTGCGAGGAGATCCGATGGTGGTCATATGATCTCATGGGATCTTCCAATCCCATGTGATCATGTGACAACTGTTAGATGGGAATCTAGCAGTTGCGGTGGTTCCTATGCTTGGGGTGCTGAGGTGTTGTTGTGGATCCATGCCGGGGTGCTGAGGTGTTTGTTGATGTGGTGATCAGACCAAATGGGGAAGTGACACATGGCAATTTCAGGCTTAGGGTTTGGCAAGCTTTGCATGGTTGCACAGTTGGAGGTGGGCCCGGTTCTATGTTTAGTCAGGTAATCCCACATTGAAAAGAGGAATATTCCTTCTATCTAGCGATTCAGTGACTTCCCCTAGTCGGGTAATCTCCTGACGAAAGGGAATATGCCAAAAAAAATTTGAGACTCAGCGACTGCCATCAGATGAAGTAGAGATCAACAGTTTTGAATGGTTGCTGGATGTGGCCTGGGGTTAAGAAGGAAACAAGTAGTTCAGCGACAAGGGGAATTTGGAACCCAAGGTGCAGCCAGGGTTAAGTTTGTAGTGCGGTCTTGTGGGGCCAAGTTATCTTGCGTGGAAGAGTGACAATTTTCAAAGGGTTGTCGCATGATCGCATGAAGCCTTTCGGGCTCATGCGATCATGTGACCGCTGACTTTTTAAGGCCATGTGGTTGGCTCCTATTGGGCCATGTGGCAAGCTTAGCAGGTGGCGAATCTTGCGGGCCCCATGTGATCATGCGAACATTGCTTTGTCAGTGGTGGCAGTTTCAAAGGGGTGTCGCATGATCGCATGAACCTTTTTTTGCTCATGCGATCATGTGACCAGGCTCATTTCAAAGCAGAGCGGCTTGTTTTTTATGGGCTCTCTTTTGAGGAGAATGCTTGCAAGTGTGGGCTTGTAAAAAATTGATGATTTCTGAGGGTGGTTGCAGCCAAAGAGTTTGCAAGGATTTTTAGGGTGCCGTTTTGAGTCCTTTCCAGGATCTGATCGGATTTGAACATTCATGACAAAGTCCATCTTCCAGAGAGGTAGATGGATGAAGTTTTTTGTCAACAGGTTGATCAATTCAGGGATGGACACACAAAGAGGGAAAAATATCTGATCGGCCATGATATTTATAGAGCATTTATGATCAGAAGTGATGGCTTTAGGGTTGAATTATTAAATTGTAAATCTGGTAACCCCAGTTAGTTTTTTAAGACTCCTACCTGTGTGCAGTTGAGTGATGTATATATTGTTTTTTGGAGCCAGTAGTGCTCAAAATTTGCATTTTGTAAAAAAGAAAGGCTCTTTCTTGGGAACCTATCTGTGGCATTTCTTCTTGCCCTTTGGTTTTCCACATCCTGTAAGTTCTCATTGATAATACAAATATTGCAAAGCATTCTATGACATTTTTCTTGTCCTCATGCCTTCCTTGTTTGGCTTGTCTCTTATTGGATTGAATTTTATGCATGTTTTCAATGGAAATTGGGGTTCCTGGTCCCTCTCATTTTCTGCAATTTTGTGTGTTTCCTGTTTCTAGTCTGATTTAGGTGTTCTATGGGTATACTATAACCCCTAGCAGCCTTGTCTCATTCCTACACCTAGTTGCAGAAAAGGATGTCTGTTTACAGGTCATAGGTTGAGTTTTCTATTCAAGCCTTCCTATGAAATACTTATGCAAACCTATCGAGTGAGTGGTGACTTATTAGACCTGATTTCTTCATTGATCTCATCCCTCTATACTGAGATCCAAACCCAAGTTCGGTGCATCACCTAGTAGGATAAATTTTCTTTCAGTCATTTCCCTTTCATGCACTCCTTCTATCCCTTTCCCTCAAAAGTTTACATTTCATGTTAAGAGCAAATCAGGGTGATTATCCAAGAGGAACCAGCCTAGAATCTGGAGGTCTGATCTCAATTAGCAAAAGGTCCCACAACCTTGAGATGATTCCCATGTTATACTGGATTATCAAGACTACAAGAGCTTGAGATCAGAGGTGCAAATTCAGTGTATAACAGTTATGATTTGTTAATCCATGGATTATGATTGTGCAAATGTTTAGGGAAGGATTAGGTTTGGATTAGGAGGCAAGTGGGAGAATTAGGAGGATGTGATGAGATATGAGAGAATGAGTGGAGGATTGGATTAGCTAATCATGGGTCTTCAAATAATTAAGGGTGATTAGTATGTGTGAATGGGTTGGGTTGAGTGGGAACTCAAGGTTAGGTGGTTGGGATTGGTTACAAATTAGATTAAATATTTTATTTAATTCCAAAAATAGGAGGAAAAGGGGATTTGTGAATTAATTTAAATAGATGAACATATTTATTTAAATTAATAGAGGATGGGGGTTTTAATTAATTATCACATTGTGGGTTGTCATTTAGATAACTAATGGGATTTATAGTTAATTAATTAAATTAATTATCTAGGGAATGACATAAATTAATTAAATAATTAATATTTAATTAATTAGTGCCTTAGGAAAGAACTAAATAAGATTACTTAATTGTGTAATCAGATTTAGGTGTCTACATTTTGCCCCTCTTCGACATAGTGTTAGAATAAAATTATTTTGAAGACACTTAAAATAATAAATGACACAAAGAATTTACAAGGCATTGAGGTTTCCCTAGAATATAGGTAGAGAGGTTTAGACTGGGTGATACCCCCTTGAGAGGGCAGAAAGGAAAGAAATGGGAGCCCAAATCACTTCTCAAAAGGAAGGAAGGGTTTGGCACTACGAGCCATAAAAGTGCAAGAAGGGGTGAAAAGAGGGTGAAATAGGCAAGAAAATTAGGATATGCGAGAAAAAGGGAAGAATGGGTGGGCTAGGAGGCTTAGGGAAGGAAAAATGATTCACGGGAGGCCCTTAATAAGGACCGGGAGGGATAGAAATAGGTCATTTTCTCATCTTTGAGCTTAGAGATATAGTGCTATTTCAAGCTTTGATATTGCATTCAGCGATGGTGAGATGAGGTAGACCGAGGCACATGGAAGACATTGTGAGGAGCATCTGACAACATCAAGCACCTGATTGATAGGTAGGATAAAAAACACTAGCTTGTCCATTATGTTTTTGTGCATTTATTTTAATTATTAGATAGAAAATTCATGATCTCATGGGTTCAGGATCAGTGGGATCACCATTGAGACCTACGGGATCATGATCCCGCAAAAAGTTGGTAGTTTAGGGGCCAAGTGAGGTAAAAATGGGATTTTTGGCAGGATTGCGATCCTGAACCAAAAAGGGAAAATTTGGGAAAATAATGTAATCCTACAAGGGGTTGTTGGGTAGGTGGAAATCACCATAGGAATAAATTCATGTGGTCATATGACTTGAGGCACAAGTCATGATCCTATGCTTGCGAGATTGCGAGAACTAGGTTTTGGCAGGATCGTGAGAAAAACTTGCAGGATTATTGGTAAAAGTTTTAGAAAAGAAAGGGGACAGGACAGGGCTACAGTAGGAAAAATAGGGATAGATGATTAGAATGTGTTTGGGAAATAAAATTGACACAGTGGACTTGGATTGGTTGCAGTGGTCAGTGGATCAGCTAACAAGCTGAGGGAGGCATGTTGTATTACTTGTGGAAGCAAAATAGTTCACTCCAATAGACTAGGTGCAAGTAGATGTCATTGGATGGGAGTACTTGGCACGTATTCCATGCATGTGTACATATATGTCTATGGTCACCAAACTCTATGAGTGGTGGCACTCAGAGACCGCCATATTTCACTGACCAACTAGGGAGATGACAGTGATTTTGGAGGATGTGTATAGGATCTTCTGCCTACCCATCTAGGGAACAACAGTAATTGCAGGAGACTATACCCAGTAGTAGGAAATGACAATGCTAGTGGGGCCAAGAGTGGCACCCATGTTGCAACATGACCAACTATCATTGGCCATGTTAGAAATAGGAAATACTGATAGGGGGGGTGAATCAGTATTTCACAAACTTTTACTTTTGACCAATTATGGATATAAGAAATTAACTTGAAACTTGCATAAGAAACTAAACTAAGTAAACTAAATAACAAGCATAGCAATAAAAAAATGAACTCATAACACAATGTTTATTCTCAAGGAAACCCTGGCCAAGGGAAACCTCAGTGGGGATGATACCCACAACTGGTCCACTAATCAAAAGTATTTAGTTAAGGATGTTGACCCCGTTAGGAGTCTATTATATACATATAGTGTCTATACCATAGTTAAAGGACTCTAGGCCTTGTTAGAATCCTCAACCCTATTAGAGTTTCTATTACAAAACAAAATGTTGCAAGATGATCTAACTGCCCAAACATGCAATATACAATAATTGCTTTTGATACAAAGGTAAAATACAAAACCTTTTACTGTTGTTGAATAGCTTTCCTATCCTGATTTAGCTTTGTAGGCTCTTCACTTTGACATATATCTATTACTTTCTTTCTTCTTACAATATACAACTTTTTATCACATGTCAACTTATTACAATTTCTATCATGTAACTTGTACATATTGCATTACATGATTCTTACATATATACAAGTTATTACAATAAAATAACTTCCAGTCGGCTTACAATACTTATACTCTTATCAAAATATAAAATCAATTCATGCTACCTTAGGGTTAACATCTAGGATGTCGTCCCTACATAGTTAAGTCATTATTTTGATAAACAAAATAATCCCTTAACTTAATGTAATCATATTTTGTCTCCTGCTCTATTTAGGTTAGCTCAACATTGTCTCTGTAAATCTTGAATATCTTCCTTCGTACATGTCGTACAGACTTGTGCTCTCATATGTGGCTTTGATATACATATAATGATCCATGTTCAAGTGTGCATGCACTGAACCTTCTTCTATGAACATAGCTAATCAAAATTGTCTCCGATTAGACTGGTAAACACTGATGTACTTAGACAATTTTCTAATGCGCTCATACAAGACTACTTCCTTCGATTATGCTATCTTCATGCTGAGTATATGTTTCCATAATGACAACATTATGATATCCTACTTAGCCAAATTGCCAAAGATCTCCCCCTTTGTCATTGGTGGCAACATATGGGAAAATTGGCTAAGTCCCAAAAATTTAAATTACAAAATTATGGCCATTACAAAATGTGGATCTTACATAACTACTTATTTCTCAAAAAATTCTCCAAAAACTGATACTCCCCCTAAGAGTATACTTCATACTATACTGCATATCTATACATACAATTTTCAACTTATACTACTCCCTCTTTGACAACAATGACGAAGGTGTCAAAAATAATGTAACAAAATTATTTTTACCTCATGATTTCAATATTGCAAGGCCGTAAGGCTTGCAACACAATCTAAAAAATTAACTTTCAAGCTCTCTACTTCCTTGTCCCATGACATCTTCACTGCATAAGAGACACTGAGAAATGCACATAGGCCAAAGGATGCAATTTCAATTGCCTTAAGATTTGCATAAGAAAAATTTCCATAAGATGTCTTCGATGAAAGACATTCTTCCGACTGACTCTCTACAATACTGATTTTTAGTGATACATGCTCTCTAAGTAGAGGGAATCTCTTCAATTTATTCTCTTTCTCATCATTCAAAAGTCTCATATCATAAAAAAAAATTCTTTTTTTCCTCTCAATTTCTGAGATCTTCGCATTAGGGCTCTGCACAACATTTATTGTCACTTGTAGTTATGCTTCTTTGATCTTCAACTTCTCTCATATTTCATATGTGTGGTTGTGGGATTGTGTACATTAAATGTACAATGCTTTTCCTCTCTCTAAGCATTTTCTCAATTTTTTTATGCATACATCCAATTTGTCTAGATCATTTTTGATATTCTGGCATACAATTTGAAATACTTGTGCATCATGGGCTACTTGGGCTTTGACTGTTGCAATATCAGATAGATTTGAAAATTCTATGTCAAAAGTTTTCATAACCTCTTTTTCTTTTACTTGGAGATCAGCCTCACTAACTTGACTTGATATAACACTTTGAAGTTTACTTGTTACCTCAAGTAGTGCTCCTTCCAAGATTTTTACCTTTTGTTCTTTCCAATAATATTATTTAGAGATGAGATCAACTCTATTTGATCATCATCATCCACTTCTTGTCCTAAGCTTGCAAACACTAATTCAAAATGTGGTTTATGTGATGCTTATGTTGTGTCCTTGGGTTTAGGAATGATCACTAAACGTTCTTGTAGCACTTCATGCTCTTCTACTATTGTATCAGTCTGAGTTTCCTCTTTTTCTTCTTCCTTACTTGTTTCATCCTTTTCTTCCTTATTCTTTGTTGTATCCTTTTGCTCATCAATCTATGTCAATTCGCCAACATCAGCTCCTCGGTCATTGAAAGGATTTTCTTGGTCATTGAAAGGATTTTCTTCATTGTCTAGGGTGATATTCATTCCTTCAATGTTCATAGATTCATCTATAATGTTGACGGAGAGTGGTGGAGCTGGTGATGATTTAGTCTAATATTCTTCTTCAACTGCTTGATCAAATTCACTAATTTATTCACCTGGTCCAGAGGTCATTACCTTCACAATTGCTTCCTCTATTTCTTTGTTTATTTCCTCATAATTTCCTCCCATTATAAGTATTGTTCTTCTCTTCTTCCTTAGATGGATACTTAGGTTCTTCATTATTTATTTAAAATGCTCTTCATCCTTTATCTCACAAATATTTCTCTTATTCCTTTATCTTCTTCTATAGCTCTCTTCTTCCTGTTAATCAATTTCTCATATAGATTGTCAAGGATCTTGCCTTGGATGTCATCAAATTTATTATCTACAAGGATCATGTGTCAGACAACTACATTTTCTAGGTTCAACTTCTCAAATTTATCATACATCTCATAGTATTTGTTTAACTTGGTGAAATCCCCTTCATTTATGATCAAAGGGTTCACTTTATCTATTTTAGGATTCTATTTCTTCTTGTTGCTACCTGCCTCTTCATCTGTCTTAACTACTGATGTTTTTCTTTGTACTGGGGTAAAGATAGTCTTTTCTCTTTTACATAGTCTACTTTCTATCTCTTTTACTCTCGTAGTTAGTGCGGTGGAGGAGGATCTTATGGATTTCTTTACTTCTTGTACTTCCACTTCTTCAATTTCCTAAATTTCTTCAGTAGGAGCTACAAGGGATGTCAAGGGTGGAACTAATAATACTTCTTTCTATCCAATGTCCCTGATTGTTATTTTTGTCTGCTTTGCAATGACAAACTCATGTTCGGTCATACCAATATCTTTCAATATTTTCTTGATGGTATTGTCAACTCTCTTCTTTTCCATTTTTTGTGCTTGTGATGATTGTGCGAAATTGAAGTTCTCTTCATGTGTCCCAAATCTAGAACTCTTAGCATCCAAATTACTCTTAAGTAATCTACTCACATAACCTTCAATTTCAACTTTTGAAACCTCATACTCAAGAGGATCTATAAATTCCACTCTTGGCTCAACGGCTTCAATATAGGTAAAGTTTGTATCTACCAAAAAGCATATCTCATCTTTGTAATTTTCCACAATAGATGGTGGAATCCTTGATATTTTCTTCATTTCATTCTGAAAAGTCTTAATCACTAAAGTAGCACTTTCATTCACTTTGTCAATAGGGTGTCTCAGGTACACTTTGTTGATTATGTCCATAGAATTCTATTATCATTCCATTCAACTCCTATAGTGTATGGGAATCTTCTCAACAAATGGAAAAACATGTAGGTGATCAGAGATGAAAATCTAAATTGTGAATTCTTGGTCTTTATGATCTTCTCAAGATTTTTAGTCAACTAAATCCTCAAGACTTCACACATATCTACCTATAATTTCTCTACACACATAAGATAAGCTACATGTACCATGCCAGCTACCATATCATCTTCTCTTGAGCTTGCACAAAACTTTCTAGTCAATATTTTACACACATATCTAACATCATCTTATTCAATCAAGTACTTATAATAATTCATCTTCCATTGTATGAAGACTTTGTGTTGTCTAACACTATTTTCTTGACATTCTTCTCATGCAAAGGAATTACTCCTGACTTAGATAATCATGTTACCTCATGGATAATGTCTATGGTGATGTCTATGACTCTATCATCTAACCAAAACTTTCCATTATGAATTCTACTCAATATTATCTTGGTCCATTCATCATTCTGAAATTCATAGTGAAGTGTGTACTTGATAACATCAATTTCACTCAAATGTTCATACCCTTCTTTGTATGACATGTCCTATTTGTAAATCTTATCATACTCCATGATTAGGTTACCATCTCCTATAGTCTCAAACTTACATTTAAGATAACCTTTCACATATTCCAAATGCAAAACTTTGTCTAGAACGGTTGATAAGGCTAAACTAGGGTCTTCTTCCAAAGGTTCTATAGGTTCCTTCTTCATTCTAGGTCTAACTAAATTTATAATGTGGTGAACTAGTGATGCATCCATGATTCTATAAAAATATGACTACTTTGATAGTGAATGGTTAGTAAAATACCTCAGAATTGTGATTTAGGGCTTTGCGTAGATCTGGCAAGAAAACCATCTCCAAATCCTACAAACTGCTCTTAATATCCATTGTCTAGCTCTCTATATCACTTGTAATTACTTGAATGGTCATCTGATACCAATCATCAACTTTTATCCTTCAAATCTTTCAAGATACTGACATCATATTAAATTTCTTTACTGCTTCATTCCAAAAAGTTGTTCTTGGTTACCTGCAAAAATTCATTATTTTCATGTACTCACATACATATTCATAAATTCATGTGCTCTTAACCATAGCTTCAGTATTTCATTTACTAGCTCATATTAACTTCTCAAGACTTAATTCAATCTATTCTAACTTCTACACTATTCTAATACTTTACTCTAATACATAATTCATGAAATAAATACTTAAGTGCTTTGAGATGAATTAGGAAATGACTCACACTTACTCTCAGGTACTTTACCTATCTAGTTTCTTGGTATACCGAGTGTTCTCGCTTGATCTTGTGCTTTAACAAACTCAACTTCTTCCAAGTTACTGCAACATTCTCTCTGACTATTGTTGGTGCTCACATTTCTCCTTATGTAGTTTCTAGGATTAGGGTTTCTCATGTTGTTCATTCTGCAAAATCTTGTCGTGTGACCAAAATTGTTGCATATCTAACAAACTACTCCTTTGTTTTCATATCTCGATCCTATCTGATTGATTTGTGATTTGCAATTTTTGGCAATATGTCCAATCTTGTTGAATCTAGAACACACAACTCCATTCCTTTTGTTCATGTCTCCAATAGGTCTCTTATTTGCAGGGTTAGTATCTCTAAACATTCTACTACTATTTTATGATTAGATCTAGGTTTCTTACAATCAATAGCTCTATGTCCAAAACCATGACAATTATTACAATAACTAGAGATAGGTTTGAATTTCTTACCTATACAATCTTTTTTCATGCGTCCAAAAGAATTGCATGAAAAACATCTACCTTTGAATTCTCTTCGCATATCTTTAGGTGGTTCATCTTCTTAAGGTGGATTAGGTATATCTTTAGATTTGTTAGCTTCATCAGGATTCTTTTCATCTTTTCTCTGAGAGTGTTTCAGATTCGGTTCTTTGCATTCCTCAATCTTCTTAGAAAACTTATCTTCAAGATATCCAAGACTGGTTTTATCATAAGATGGTTTATGATAAGACATTTTTTCATCAATATTTTCACTACTGGAATATAGTTTCTCAAGATGTTGTTTAGACTGAGTTAGTTCTCCTTTCACAATTGTATTATACTTCTCAAGTGCAGCATACTGCAATTTTTTTTTCTCAAATTCAGATGTCACTTTGGTAAGTTCAGATTTCAAATTTGCATTCTCAGATTTCAGATTTGATTCATCTTTTCTACTATCATCTTTCAAGCCTAACTTCATATCTATAATCTTTAACTCATGTTTAAGGATCTCATTTTCTTCAATTTTTAAATTTCATCACAGTCCTTGACTTGAATTTTAGGTTCTTTCTTTTATTTCAGATCTTCTATCTTTTCTTTTAGTTTTTTATCAAATTGTTCAAGAGCTTCTTCAAGATTCTTCTGCAATTGATCCATATCCATAGAGATCTTACTCAAGTTGTTAGGCTTTATCCAAATGACTTTGTTCTAAGTAACTAAGCTCTGATACCAATTGTTAGAAATAGGAAATACTGAAAGGGGGGGTGAATTAGTATTTCACAAACTTTTACTTTTGCCCAATAATGGATATAAGAAATTAACTTGAAGCTTGCATAAGAAACTAAACTAAGTAAACTGAATAACAAGCATATAAATATAACAAATGAACTCATAACACCATTTTTTCTCTTGAGGAAACCATGGCCAAGGGAAAATCTTGGTGGAGATGATACCCATAACTGATCCACTCATCAAAAGTATCTGGTTAAGGATGTTGACCCTGTTAGGAGTCTATTACATATATATAGTGTCTCTATCTTGGTTAAAGGACTCTAGGCCTTGTTAGAAGCCTCAACCTTGTTAGGAGTTACTATTACAAAACAAAATGTTGCAAGATGAGCTCACTACCCAAACATGAAATATACAATAATAGCTTCTGATACAAAGGTAAAATACAAAACCTTTTACTGCTACCGAATAGCTTTCCTATTTTGATTTAGCTTTGTAGGCTATTCGCTTTCACATAAAACTATTAATTTCTTTCTTCTTACAATATAAAAATTCACATCATAGGTCAACTTATTATAATTTCTATCATGTAACTTGTACATACCGTATTACATGATTCTTACATATATATAGGTTAATACAATAAAATAACTTCTAGATGACTTACTCTGTTCAGGTTGGCTCAACATTGTATCTATAAATCTTTAATATCTTCCTTTGTACATGTCGTACAGACTTGTGCTCTCATATGTGGCTTTGATATACATACAATGATCCATGTTCAAGTGCACATGCACTGAACCTTCTTTTGTGAACATTTCTAATCAAAACTATCTCCGATTAGATTGGTAAACATTGTTGTACTTAGACAATTTTCTAATGCACTCATACAAGATTACTTCCTTCGAATATGCTATCTTCATCCTGAGTATATGTTTCTATAATGACATTATTCTGATATCCTACTTAGCCAAATTTCCAACAGGCCAGACATCTAGCAATGGTGCTGCCAATGCGTCGAGTATATCTTTATGTGTGTGGGCTAGTTTTGCGATATATTGTGTTGGATATTACTAATGCATTGAGGAGATGGTTGATACATTTAACATGTTTAATCACTACGTTGAGTGATGTTGGAGTTGCTACTATTTTCATTAGTGTTTTATCACTAATGTCAACATATATTTCTATAAAGAGAACAGGTTGGTTATTATAGTGTATGGACACTGTATGGATGTTTCAAAATTAAAGACATATGAGAGTACAAGAAGATGTTGAGATCTTATATCCAAGATCATGTCATGTAATGTTATGTATTGGCTGAGTTACGAATGTTTTGGTGAAGACCGGTTACTGGACAATGACAGTGAAAGTTGACAGAGTTGGTCTCTATGTTTCAAGTATATCTTACAGAGGGTATGGATTCAGTGTATGCAAGCTTAAGAGATAATAGACAAGGTATGGAAAAATGTTTATTAGTTAGTGCAAGTCATGGAAAGTAGGATGACATCAGTTGTGGCATGTGTTCTAGAGAAGACTTATTTGGGAGCCAACTTCATAGATGTAGCGTACATTTTGGTTGGCAAGTGTAAATTAAAGATGTTGATCCTTAATTGTTGTAATTTAATCATTGTATAGTTGTTTTAGATATTGTGTTTATCTTAGCAAGGGTTTATGTAATTGTTTGTATATTAGGAAAGCCTAATCGGCTAACCTAATCATGTATAATGTAATAGGGTATGTATGTAAGATATTTTCTTTGGAAAAGATATGGATGAGATGCATATAATGTGAAAGACAATTGTGGAAGCTGTGAGCTTTTACCTGTTGGATGTAGAGTAGAGAATTGTATGTAATTCATTAGAACTGATCAAGAAAGATAGTTGCTATCAAATAGTTCATAGGGATTGTGTATTTCCTCATATACACTTGTGTTGCAAATAGTGTGTTTTGATGGTGGACATAACCTTCTTTGGGCAGTGAGCCTACCCTCTTTTCTTGACTCCTAACAGTGTCTGTCCTTTAACAAGGACTATGTACTATAATGTTTTAATCATCTCCTAACAACACAAGATCTTCTAACAAGGATACTATACTCTCAATACATCATTTTTGGCTGCTAATTCCCACTAGGGTTTTTACCTTTAACAAGGTTTCCCCAACACCAAAATATTATGTTATTATGTTGGCATTCATTGTGTTCATTGGATTTGATATTGCTTCTATTCAAAGTTTAAAGTTTAATATTTTGTCATACAACTAATTCACCCCCCCCCTCTCAATTATATTGTGGACTATTATTCTTAACAATTGGTATCAGAGCTTATGTTCCTTAGAGAGAAATCTTAACAACTTGAGGTGATCTTGGAGATGGAGTTCTATAGGAAGGATAGTCTGAAATTTGATCCTGGAAACTTTGATAGTTGGAAGAACAAGATGTGAACTCATTTGCTATGTTTGGGCATCAAATACTGGATGATTACAAAGAATCAGGTTTCTATGAAGGCTAAGGATGAATTGGCAAAACCTACTGATGATGAAAATAAGATATTTTCATATAACATGGTCACAAGGGAAGCATTGATTAGTGCACTCTCTGAAGGATAATTTACTGAGGTTAAAGATCTAGATTCGACACACAAGATCTGGGAAAGATTAGAAGCACTCTATGAAGGAGACAAGTATACCAAGCTAGCGAAGTTACAGAACTAGAAAACAAAAATGTAGAAGCTAAAAATGAAGGATGTTGAAAGCATTAGGTCTTATGTTCAAAGGTTTATAGAGGTTGTGGTTGAAATCAAAAATTGTGGAGGCACTTATGATGAAGAAGAAGTCATTGCGAAGATCCTTAGATCATTGACACCTGCTTACAATACTAAGGCTCTAACTATGAAAGAAACTATACCTTTGATTTTGAACTTTAGCAGAGAGATGTTGATTACAAAGCTAACTACCTTTGAAGTTGCTAAAAAGGGAGATTATGTACCTAAAGGTGAATCTACAATTAAATCATCCATACACAAGAAGATAATGTCTGCACTTTCGAGCACCAATAGTGAGAACCTAAAAGAAGAGCTTGGTGAATATGTTGAGGAATGGGAATAGATACAAGCAGAGGAAAGAACGATGGATGAACTTGTTGCACTGATTACTAGAAGAGAAAAGAGAGGTGAGGGTAAATTTGAAGGAAATTTACCTTTGAAGTGTTTTTCATGCAATAAGATAGGTTGTTTTTTATCTAGATGTCCTAAAAGAGTTCCTAAGCATAAACCTAAGTTTTTCAATTCTAAGTATTTAAAGGATAAGGAATTTTATTATGCTAGTGAAGGTATTTATGATGATGATGATTTAGATTATGAGGAGATTGGATTTATTGCTATTAAAGATGAAAAACTAGTACATGAGGAAAAAGCTTTAGTATCACATGTTGAAAATAATTTTGAATGGATTATAGACAATGGTTGGTCACATCATATGACTGGAGACAAAAGTAAGTTTGTTAAATTAGTAAAGTATGATGGTGGTGTTGTGAGTTTCAGAGATAATCTTGCTAAACCTATCATAGGAGGAGGATCTATTACTTTGGATGTAAAGACTAATATAGATAATGTACTACTTTTTGATGGACTTAAGCATAACTTTTTGACTATTGGACAGTTGATGGAGAAAGAGTTTCAATTACAATTCAATGATGGTAAATATTTTATGAGAAGTAAGGCAGGAAAACTGATTGCAACCAGTACTAAATCTAGAGGTAATGTATTTGAATTAAATACATCTGGAGCCTCTTGTTTTGTTGTGAAGGTAGATGATAGTTAGTTATTGAACAGAAGATTTTGTCATGTTAATTTTGATAATATTGTAAAGGCAAGCCTGAATAATGCAGTAAGAGATCTACCAAAGATTGTGAAACCATCTAACACTATACGCAGAGAATGTGTTATGGTAAAACAAACTAGAAGCAGTTACAAATGTAAAGAATATACATCAAAAGGAAATTTGGATCTGGTACATACAGACCTATGTGGACCTACAAGGACAAGATCATACTGTGGTGAAAGGTATTTTATACTTTTTTTTATGACTTTTCTAGAATGATGTGGTTCACTTATTTGAAAGAGAAATCAGAAGCATTTGATAAATTTAAGATATTTAAAGAAAATGTAGAGAATGAATCAGGTTTAAAGATAAAAATTTTGAGGTCAGCCAGAGGTGGAGAGTTTACTTTAGACTTATTCAATTCATATTGTGAAGATCATGGAATACAAAGACAGACTTTTGCTCCTAGGACTCCAGAGCAAAATGGGATAGCAGAGTGAAGAAACATAAGTATACTTGATGTTGCTAGGACAATGTTACTTGAAGGAAATGTATCTCATATGCATTGGAGAGAAGCTATTGGGACAATGATATACACCTTGAACATAGTTAAAATAAGAGAAGGTACAAGTAAGACTCCTTATGAATTTTGGTTTGATCATACCCCTACTATAAAATATTTCAAAATATTTGGTAGTAAGTGCTATATCAAGAGAGATGATGAGATAGGGAAGTTTGATGCTAGAAGTGATGAAGGAATTTTCCTTGGTTATTCTAACAAGAGCAAGGCTTACAAATGTTTTAATTTGAGATTAAGAAAGATGATTTAAAGTAACAATGTGAAGATAGATGAAATGTTTCAAATACAAGAAAGAATTTATAATTGTAATCAGGATACAGAGATCAAAGAGGTTGTTGCTATAGAAGAAGAACTTATTGAGGCTGAATGCAAAAATGAGACTTGTGATGATGATAAAAATGAGGCTAATGAGGTTCCTTAGACTCTGAGGTATGTAAAGAAAGACCATCCTAAAGACAAAATTATTGGTAATACAAATCAAGGAGTAATGACTAGACCAAAGGCTAGAGAAGAAATTTGTTTGAGTTCTCAAGTTGAACCAAAGACTATAGATGAAGCTTATAGAGATGAATCTTGGATAAATGCTATGAAGGAAGAGTTAGATCAGATAAAGAAAAATAACACTTGGGAATTGATTCCTAGACCTAAAGACAAAAATGTAATAGGAACTAAATTGGTTTTCAAAAACAAAATGATTGCAGAAGTTTTTGTAAGAAATAAAGTAAGATTGGTATGTAAAGGTTATTCACAACAAGAAGGCATAGATTTTGAAGACACATTTTCTCATGTTTCTATAATAGAGGTTGTGAGATTATTCTTGGCTTATGTTGCACATAAAGACTTCAAAGTATATTAGATGGATGTGAAATCTATATTATTGAATGGGGATCTTGAAGAGGAGGTATACGTAGAACAACTTGATGGATTTCCTCTATCTAAAGATGAAGACATGGTATGAAATTGAAGAATGAACTATATGGACTAAAGCAAGCTCCAAGGGATTGGTATGCAAGGTTAGACAAATACTTACTTTACCTTGGGTTCAAAAAAGGTAATGCTAACAGTAATTTATATTTAAGAACTAGTGAAGATGGAGTTTTGATAATAGAAATTTTGTTGATGATATTGAATATGGTTAAAATGGAATCACCAATATTCAAATGTAAGAGTAGATAGATGTGTGGGGAAATATGAGATCTATTCCAAAATCCAAATTCCTAAAGAAGAGATCCAATTTGATCAACCAAAAGGCTAATGCAAAATCGAATCAATCTATAAAGAATATGAAAGAGAGAGAAAATCCAATGTTTCTCTATAAAGGAATTATGCTTGAAATCTGAAATAATTGAAATACAAGTACTAACCTCAAATTACGGCAGATCTGGAAAATGCCAATTTCTGATGTCTATGTGTACTTTCGAGAAATTCTACAACCAATTTTGGACTGGAAATGTCGAGACGAAGAAAACCCAAAAATCTTTCTCCAAGATGAGCTAAGGTCGGCTTTGACCCTCATAAAAGGTCAAAGGCTAGATTCATTATTTGAAGGTCGATTCTGATTCTGTTTGCAGATCTCGAAAGTTCACCGAAAAGGGTATCCAAACTCACTCGTAGATCTCAAATTCCACACCTGTACCTACAAGATAATGGGGTTTTTGTTGTATGGGGGGTTTGCCTTGGTCAAACCCCAATTTAAGAATTAACCTTGAAATTGAATTGAAATATAGTATGCATAAACAAAGCAATTAGAACAAATCACCTTGCTTATGTTGAAGTCCTTGTAGAGGATTCGAATCCTCAAATCCACAAGTAGGAATACTTCAATGTAGGATGTAGAATGAATATAGGATGTCTCCAATCAATGGAATTTGATCTTCAACACCAATCTTGACTTGATCTTTGCATAATAGGAGGCTCGAATGAATGTAGAAGGATGGATCTTCAAGGGGGGCTCCAAAGAGATTGAATCCTTCAATGGCTAATAATGGATCTCCTTGATGGATGAATGCTTGAAAACTTGAATTCTTGAAGACTTTCTTGAATGCTTGAATTCTTCCTTGCACGTTCTTGAGATCAGATTGCTTGGAAACTTGATGGCTTGATGGAGAAAATGAGAGAGGAAGGCCTCCTTTTATAGTGAACTAGGGCACAATCCTCTAGAGGGGCCACCTTGGAGAATTAAATCCCAATTAGGTCCTAACCTTTAGAAAATATACCTAGATAAATGAAATTAGAGGATTTACCATTCTGAAACCCGAAATGGCTGACCTGGAGGTGGGAAAACAAATATCTTGAAAACCCGATGCCCAAAAATCAAGGAATTTGGAATTTTGAAAGAGGGGAGAAAAATCAAGGTTGGGATTGACCTAGTTAGGTTTGAGCTCAATCTTGACCTAGTTAGGTTCAAGCTTGATCTTGACCTAGTCAGGATCTACCTCGATTCTGACCCTAGGCCTAGATCTAATCAGAATCAAGACAAGAGGTCCCGACGATGCCCAGAGACCTAGAAATGATATCATAAAGGGACAGAATGCCAGAGATAGACATAAAATCCCATGATGACTATGATGAAGGCTAGGAGGACCTAATTCTAAGTCCTACCTAGAAAATAGAGCCATGGAAGGGGGAAATTAAGGAGAATCCATGAGATCCTAACCCTAATTTCACCTAGAATGAAGAAATCAAGTGTAGGAAAGAAGTGGAAAGTGGGGAGAAAGCCAAATACATGTAAAGACCTGATCAAGGCACTTAAAATGACCCCAGACCACTCACTCAGAGGGAAAAATGCTCTTATCATGGAAGTGCTTCCATTTTAACACAATACATTAAGCCCCCACTTTAGCAAGAGTATGGACTCAATGAAAACTCTTGGTAAAGGAGATCAGAATGAAAAGATAATCTTATCATAATCCAAGGGACAAAGAGAAACCTTAAGCCCCTAGGGACTCAAGTCTTCATCAACTCCTAGATCATAATAAGAGAGACATCTCTAGAGAAAGAAGGTGTGATTACCTCACCCAATGTGAACTTATGTCCCATTGTGAACCACACAAGAGAATGATGCAACTAGAAAGATGGAATTGAACCGCCTAGTGAATGTGGCTACTCACTAGTCAACTCATCAAGGATTCATCCTTAGGAATATTCTATTCCATAAGAATAAAACCAAAAACAAAAGAGATCCAATCTTAAGGACACCTCCGACCTTAAGGGATCAAAATATATGTGTATTTGAAACTAGAGGGATCAAGAGATCCTAAACTATAAATCCATGCTTTAAGGATTAGTTACTAATTCAAAAAGGGAGAAAATTATTTTGAAAAAATAATATGTGCATATCAAAAAGTGTGTGTGTGCAATAGGTGAGTAGAGCATATGCCCCCACGTTAAATTCATTGCTGACACTTTAAGAGGATCAATGGCTTTAACAAAAACATAAACAACTCCACTGATTACATTTCCATGTTGAGACACCCCCAGACAAAGACAAATCAAGGGAAATATCACAGAAACATACAGAGAACATAGAAGGGATCTACCTACCATGGGGTCAGTATGATCGTAAGATAATATATATATGATATTATTACAAATGAATTGACATCATTCCCCAAAGAAAGTAGAACTACAATCACAATGGAGGAAAGATCACATCAGATATATGGAGGATAATCTTTTCAGACCATGATATGGAGACGAAAAAGAATTAGTGCTACCATATCTCGAATCCAAGCAGATTACACAAGGAAACATTTACGAACAATAGCACATTTACAACATAACATTAAACAACACATAGAAGAATAGAGATACATATAGAAGATTTGAACAATAGTTTTGATTCCTTCATCACCTTGCACCAACTAAGTAACAAGGATCGTATAAAAGAATTTAACAACATTTAGCAATCACATTACGGGAGAAACATAGTATAGCAGGAAAACACACAACAAAGCTACCACGAAGGACAAGCCAATCAAGTGTGTCACCTACTCTCCCCATTTCAGTGTATATCATTTAGGGAAGGTGGGTAACTCACAAGAGGGACTATATCCAACACAGTAGGAATGATAGCCAGTTCCAAACAAGGATCCTCTTGAGAATCACAATGTTCGACACTAGGTGTAAGAGTTAATTATGATGAAAGTATATTAGGTAAATCAATGTCAATGTCAATAGTCTCATATTCATCATTAACATCATCAATATCATCAAGAGTACCTTCTTCATCCATATTAATCAAAATAGGATCTAAGATATGAATAGAATCATCATAATCATGCATGTGAACATCATTGTTAGTAATAACCTCTTCTAACACATTATGCATAGGTTTATCCGAGGAAGGTAAAGATCTTTGATATTTAGCATGAGTACGACACTTTTTACGACATTCATTAGCAGATCGATTATGTTTTGATTTATTTGAAATAGGCTAAGAACTAGGAGGAACAATCATAGGATCCTTTACAATTTCTCTAGGAAGATCAATAGGATTATTAACAATAGGAGGAACAATCATAGGATCTTTGATAGGTTTGGTAGAAGGAACTTGATTAACAGAACTAGAAGCCATAGTTAAAGGAGGTATCGAAGGTGTAGGTAAAAGACCATGATTAAGATCCATAGGAGGTATGCTTAATTCAAGAATCTTACAATGTTTATAAGCTTGATATGATCGAAAAAGATTATTAGGTCGAGGAGGACATGAATTAGGTAATGAAGGCCAAAAGAAATCAAGAGCAGCACAATCTCTAGGCCTAGAAGGTTGATATAAGATATGATTAATCATCTTTACTTCTTCATCATGAATGAACTTAAGACACTTATGAATAGTTGAAGCAACAACATGCATGGCAGTCAACCAAGGCAAACCTAGCTTAACTTGAAATTGATCAGAAGTAGGAACCACAACAAAGGTAGTGTTCACAATTTTTCAACAAAGTTCAACTGGTAAAGTAATAGAACCAAATGATGGATAAAGAAAACTATTACAATTTTCAATCCACACATCCAATGTATCATAAAATTCATGTTGTAAGCTTTTCATAAAAATATTTTCTTCAGTAATAACATTGACTAAAGATGTAGTATCAACAAGACAACCACGAGTAGGTTTTTGAGCAATCCTAGCAGAAATGTAAAGGGGACCATTAGGAGATTTAATACTCTCAGAGTCATCAAAGGTAATCAAAATTTCCTGAGGTCTTTTATTCTTAAATTTTTGTCAAGGTTTAGGTTGATTTTTCATTTTAGGTTTAGGCTTTGGTCGAAATTGAACTTGAGGTTGGATCTGAGGTTGAGGTTGAGGTTGAGGTTCAGGCAGAGATACAGATTGATCAACATGCTCCACTTGATTAACAACATGATTGAGATCATCCATCTTTGAATCATACACAATTTCCACAATAGATGGTTGAGCAATTGTATTAGTATCATGCTTAGGTAAAGGGTTCGTATAGATTTGAAGGCTCTGATTAAGAGGAGAGATAAATTTGTTCCCACTACCATCTAGATTATCAATAGATAAAGCATTAGAATCAATTACATCTTGAACCTTATGTTTTAGAGAATAACACTTCTCAGTATCATGACCATTCTGATGATGATATTGACAAAAATAATTTTGATCAAAAGATTTAGATGCAATCGTAGCAGGTAAAAGAGGTCGAATAGGAGGCAAAGTAATCATATTAGCAATCAACAACCTATTCATAATATCATGTAAAGATTCAAAAAGAGGAGTAAATGTATGATTTAATCAAAAAGCAATGGATGCAGAAGTGGCATATGAGATGCAACAACAACTTGATCAACAACTACATTCTCTTGTTTGTTTATCTTAACATAGTTGTTGAATTTTTGAAACTTGTTTGGATTAGGAGCAGCATCACTCTTATCAACTGGAATAGGAGCCATTGGAGTGTTGCTCTCAAATTGACTCACGTGTAATTGATAATGATGAAGCACTGCACAAAGTTGTTGAAAAGAGGTAAATTTAGTAAGCAGAATCTTATCTCTAATATCCTTTTGCAAATTTGAAATAAACATACGTTGAATATCAATACTAGAAACATGATAGGAAATTTGAGAATGAAAATGCTTAAATCTACCAATAAATTCAGTTAATTTTTCCTTAGCACTTTGTTTACAATGCATCAAATCAGTCAAAGACACTTGCGAGCCAATGTTGTTTTGAAATTTTTGAATAAAGGCATTGGCAATTTGTGGAAAGGAATCAATGGAATAAGGAGGCAAGGAACAATACCATTGTACGGCCTTGTCACAGAAGGTTCTAGCAAATAGTTTAGCTAAAATCCTATGGTCATGAGCATAATCACTACAAAGGATTTGGAATGTTTTAACATGATGAACAGGATCTCCTTTTCCATTATAATTCTCAAGATGAGGCATCTCACCTTGCTGAGGAATAGGAGTACGAATAATATCCTGGGACAAGGGACTTCCCATGTCAGATGTAGGAATACTAAACTTGTTTTAAGTTAAGGAATCAAGTTGTTGTTGTAAGAAGGATATGGTTTGAGCCAAACTGATGATAGTTGAATCATTAGAGGAAATAGGAGGAGTAGCAATATTAGACACACTAGGTAAAGTGTAAGAAGCTATAGGAATAGAAGACACAACTGGAGGAACACTAGGAACTACAGTTGGAAGTGGATTGGAATAAGTAAAAGGAACATTGTGATATGAAGGTTGTGAGGTATGAAGGGACATAGGAGGAACACTCATAGGAACAGAGGGAACTATCACAGTCACCAAATAAGGAGTATAGGTAGGAATACTAGGTAAAGGATTAGAAGGAGGTTCAACACTAGTGATAGGAGGAATCAACCCTAAATCTTGAGCTTCTTGAACTAAAGGTTTAACATTTGAATGCACAAGGTGAGTAATACCACACAAGAGGTTAACACCTTGATCACTATCACATAGAACTTTCTTAAGAGCCTCTATAGCTTGAATGGAATCTTGATTATGGTTCTCTTGAATAAGCCAATTACCCATTTTAGCAAGTTCAGTGGAAAGTTTTTGAACTTGTTCAGGAGGAACTCTTAAAGTGTCTTCCTCATCATGAGATGATTGAGAAGATTTTTTCTCCATATTAGGATTAGAATCATGAAGAATCAAGTTATCATTCAGGATCCTAAGGAAAGGAGAAGAAGATTCAGGATCAAAGGTACCCATGAGTCTACGACTTCTTCTAACTAGAATGTTATAAGTAGGACTAGTGGTAGTAAAGCTCATAAACCAATGTAATGTAAATGAACTAAACTAAGAACAAATAAAGCATGAATATGAAGTCTAATTAGCATGCAAGATCTAACGCAAAGGAAAAATCTAATACTAACAAGATAAAAGGAAAGCACAATAAGGCATCCAATTCCACAAAAGAAAAGAAAGTAAGTATGTTGGGTTCACCAAAATGAATATGGTTAAAATGGAATCACCAATATTCAAATGTAAGAGTAGATAGATGTGTGGGGAAATATGAGATCTATTCCCAAATCCAAATTCTTAAAGAAGAGATCCAATTTGATCAACCAAAAGGCTAATGCACAATCGAATCAATCTATAAAGAATATGAAAGAGAGAGAAAATCCAATGTTTCCCTATAAAGGAATTATGCTTGAAATTTGAAATAATTGAAATACAAGTACTAACCTCAAATTAGGGCAGATCTAGAAAATGCAAACTTCTAATGTCTGTGTGTACTTTCAGGCAATTCTGCAACCAATTCTGGACAGGAAATGCTGAGATGAAAAAACCCTAGAAATATTTCTCCAACATGAGCTCAGGTTGACTTTGACCCTCATAAAAGGTCAAAGGCTAGATTCTTTATTTGAAGGTCAATTCTGATTTAGTTCGTAGATCTCAGAAGTTCATCGAAAAGGGTATCCAAATTTGCTCTCAGATCTGAAATCTTGCACTTGTACCTACAAGAGAATGGGGGTTTTTGTTGTATGGGGGGTTTGCCTTGGTCAAACCCCAGTTTAGAAATTAACCTTGAAATTGAATTGAAATATAGTATGCATAAACAAAGCAATTAGAACAAATCACCTTACTTATGTTGAAGTCCTTATAGAGGATTCAAATCCTCAAATCCACAAGTAGGAATGCTTCAATGTAGGATGTAGAATGAATGTAGGATGTCTCCAATCAATGGCATTTTATCTTCAACACCAATCTTGACTTGATCTTTGCATATGAGAAGGCTTGAATGAATTTAGAAGGATGGATCTTCAAGGGGGGCGCCAAAGAGATTGAATCCTTCAATGGCTAACAATGGATCTCCTTGATGGATGAATGCTTAAACACTTGAATTCTTGAAGACTTTCTTGATTTCTTGAATTCTTACTTGCACTTTCTTGAGATGAGATTGCTTGGAAACTTGATGGCTTGATGGAGAAAATGAGAGAGGAAGGCCTCCTTTTATAGTGAACTAGGGCACAATCCTCTAGAGGGGTCACCTTAGAGAATTAAATCCCAATTAGGTCCTAACCTTTAGAAAATATACCTATATTAAATGAAATTATAGGATTTACCATTCCAAAACCTGAAATGGCCGACCCAAAGGCGGGAAAACAAATATCCCAAAAACCCGATGCCCAGAAATCAAGGAATTTGGAATTTTGAAAGAGGGGGGAAAAATTGAGGTTGGGACTAACCTGGTCAGGTTTGAGCTTGATCCTAACCTAGTTAGGTTTGAGCTCGATCCTGACCTAGTTAGGATCTACCTCGATTCTAACCCTGGGCCCAAATCTAGTCAGAATCAGGACAGGAGGTCCTAGGGATGCTCAGAGACCTAGAAATGATATTAGAAAGGGATAGAATGCCAGAGATAGACATAAAATCCCATGATGACTATGATGAAGACTAGGAGGACCTAATTCTAAGTCCTACCTAGAAAATAGAGCCATGGAAGAGGGAAATTAAGGAGAATCCTTGAGATCCTAACCCTAATTTCACCTAGAATGAAGAAATCAAATGTAGGAAAGAAGTGGAAAGCAGGGAGAAAGCCAAATACATGCAAAGACCTAATCAAGTTGCTTAACATGACCTAGACCACTCACTTGGAGGGATAAACACTCTTATCATGGAAGTGCTTCCATTTTAAGATGATACAGATATTATTTTTGGAGGCAATGATGAATTGTGTAAGTTTTCTAAGGAGATGGAAACTGAATTTGAGATGTCCATGATAGGTGAAATGAAACTATTTGAAGGACTACAAATAATTCAGAACAAGAATGGTATTTTTATTTCTTAGACTAAGTATCTTAAAGAAATGTTAAATAAATTTGGAATGGAAGATTGTTAACTAGTTGGTACACCCATGGTGACTAGTAATAAACTATCAAGTAATGATGAGAATAAGTGTGTTTTTTGGACCAAGTACAAATCAATGGTTGGTGGATTACAATATCTAACTCACACTAGACCAAATATTGCTAATATTGTTGGAATTGTGGCTAGATATCAGGAAGAACCTAAAGAGATGCACCTAGCTACTGTGAAAAGGATATTTAGATATCTGAAAGGGACAATTGAATATGGCCTATGGTATGATAGGAAAGATAGCTTTGAACTTCATGCTTATATTGATTTTTATTGGGTAGGAAACATTGATGATAGGAAGAGTACTAGTGGAGGTTCATTTTTCATTGGGAAAAAGTTGGTTTCATGGCTAAGTAAGAAGCAAGATTGTATAGCTCAATCTACTATAGAATTAGAGTATGTTGTTGTTGCTATTAACTACACTCAAATATTTTGGATGAAACAAATGTTGAAAGACATTGGAATAAACTTGAATGAACCAGTGGTTATCCATTGTGATAACACCAGTACAATGAATATGTCAAAGAATCCGGTGATACATTCTAAAACTAAACATATCTCTATCAAGTATCACTTCTTGAGGGACAAGGTGGCAGAGAAGGAAATAAAGTTGGATTATATTAGCACAAAGGAGAAGATTGCAGACATCTTTACAAAGTGGTTTCCAAAAGCTATCTTTGTGTATCTCAAAGGTATGCTTGGGGTTTAGGCCCCTCCTAGTCAGAATTAAATGATGCAGGGATGCATCAGTCTAGAGGTTTTCAGAGCCTTATCATATTCTAGACTTGATGTAGGGATCTACTCCTTAGGGGGATTGATCATTGAAGATAATTTTGGAGAAAAACTAATGACTTATGGAACCCTTTCCTGTTGTTTTCAATGGGGGAGAGTTGCTATGAGAAAATCCCTACTATATGGGGAGATTGTATGGAGGTGTACTATGAGAGTACTATTTGGTTATAGAACTTTGGATTGATAAAACCTTAGGTTAATGGATTTTCCCATATGTTGACATCAATGCCAAAGGGGGATATTGTTGGATATTTGCAATGCATTGAGGATATGGTTGATACATTTAATATGTTTAATCACTATGTTGAGTGATGTTGGAGTTGTTGTTTTCATTAGGGTTTTGTCACTGATGTCAACATATGTTTCTATGAAGAGAACAGGTTGGTTATTATAGTGTATGGACATTGTATGAATATTTAAGAACATGTGAAGATAGATGAGAGTATAGGAAGATGTTGAGATCTTGTATCCAAGATCAAATCATGTAATGTTCTGTATTGGCTGAGTTATAGATTTTTTGGTGAAGACTATTTACTAGACAGTGACAGTGAAAGTTGACAGAGTTAGTCTTTGTGTTTTTAGTATATCTTATAGAAGGTATGGATTCACTATATGTGGGCTTAAGAGATGATAGAAAAGATACTAAAGAATGTTTGTTGGTCAGCACAAGTCATGGAAAGTAGGATGACATCAGTTGTGGCATGTGATCTCGAGAAGACTTATTTTGGAGCCGACTTCAAAGATGTAGCATGCATTTTGGTTGGCGAATGTAAATTAAGGATGTCGGTCCTTAATTATTATAATGTAATCATTGTATACTTATTTTAGATATTGTGTGTATCTTAGCATGGTTTTATGTAATTGTTTGTATATGAGGAAAGCCTAATCGACCGACTTGATCATGTAGAATGTAATAGGGTATATATGTAAGATCTTTTCTTTGGAAAAGATATGGATGAGATGTATGTAATGTGAAAGAGAATTGTAGAAGTTGTGAGCTTGTACCTACTAGATGTAGAGTAGATAATTGTATGTACTTCATTGGAAGTAATCAAGCAAAAATAATTGGGTGGTCCTACAATAGTGTCTCTCACTTTTTGGCCAACTTTGGCACAGAGATCAACATTCTGAGAAAAAACTTCACTTTCGAACACCTATTTCCACAAAACTATTAGGAATTTGAAGATGATGTAAACTAGAGTCTTTTAGAATTTTCTTTCTAAATTCTAAATATATATATTTTTAAATTAAAATTCATTTAAATCCATTTTTCCTTCTCCTTCGAAAAGTGGTTTGTGTGAAAAAACTATGTTTTTAAGAAGTTATTGTCACTTGGATCAGGATAACTTTGTTTTAAAACATGATAATGATGTAATTATTTTGAGATTATATTTGTAACTTCAATATCTAAAGGATTCAATCAGTTTCATTCATTTTGGGTCAATATTTTATAGTTAATTAAGTTCTAAAGTGATAGTAACTGTAATTTAGACATAAGGTTACTTGGATCGCTCTAAGTTGATTTGTGTATATCGAAATTCATTTTTTCTTTTTTTATAGAAAGGTAACACAAATACTCTTTTCCTACATACTTTTCATAAAAAAAATTTGTAATTTACTATTTTTCTCGAAGTCTTGAAGAGACAGGTTGTTGAATAACCAAAGAACCTATGTTTAATTAAAGTAATATTTAAAAGTGATAATGAACTCAATATGTATTAAAATTATATTCATTAGAAAACTTGTTCTGAATAGCATCATACTAAATAGATAGGTTTTTCAAATGGATTCATTTGATCTACCAAAATATAAAGTTGAAGTGATTTTTTGTCAGCATTTTAATAGGTGTGAAGGAGACTCCATTGTAGGTATGAATGACGAGTATAGATGTTATATCAATGTTTTTTTAATCTAAGAGGCTTTGATCTAACCATTTGTAATTAATTCCTTCAAATGGAACCTCTCAAGGCTTAGATCATCATATTTTATTAAAAATGTGTTATTTCATCAAAAATCAGCATGTCTAAAAAAGTGTGACCCACTATTGTGGGGTCACCCAGTTGCTATCAGATAGTTCACAAGGATTGTGTATTTTGTCATATACACTTGTGTTGCAAATAGTGTGTTCTGAAGGTAGACATAACCTTCTTTAAGCAGTGAGCCTACCCTCTTTTCTTGACTCCTAACTGTAATACCCCAAAAATGGGCTATAGGTTCATTAACCTCCTATATCAACACATCGGACGAAATCGACATGGAAGTCCTAACCTAAGGCACATCTGCACATCATCAAATCTAATTGATTTTATCCTAAATTTTGCATCAGGGAATATTCCTAGCAATATTCCTATTTATCCTAATTATCTTTAATTTAATGATTATTTGGCGATAAATCATATTTATCCTAAAGTTGATTAATTGAATATTTTGAATATTTAATTAATTGATTTAATCTTGCCACTTAATTGTTTAATTGAATTTAATCTTATTTATTCTTAATTATTATTATTTACATTTGACAATAAATCAAAATTCTTATCATTAATTGATTAAATTCTTATTTAATTGATTAAAGCAATTTGTCATATTTAATAATGTAATTTTGAATAAAATTTTGATTAAATAATTGATTAACCCATAAATCAATTATTTTATTTCAAAAAATCAGTTGAGTTGAGAATAAATCACTTTATTTATTTATTAATTCATAATTATCCATTTGCACATTCAAAGAGCAGTTAAACTCCAAATTAGAAAATCAATGCAAGTTATTGACTTTTTGGAACTCAACATCATTTTTGAGTTTTAAAGTTGATCTAAACTTCTAATTTGAGTTAAAAAGTTATTTTTGCATGATTTGCATAATTTTTGTGAGTTAATTATCTCTTTTTTTTTTAAACTCAAAAATCAACCTGAGTTTATCAAGAGTGATTTATGGCTTTTCCCATGCACCTCCAAAGCCCTGGATTTCTATAAAATCAAGGCTTCAGCCCCTCATTTGGGATCCACAAATTTGCATCCTCACGCTGTCAAATTGGAGACTGAAGAATCATCTTTGTGAATCCAAGCTATTGTGAGATCTTTTCTTATTTTGAGCATTGCATATCATTTAGAATTCATATTAGATCAATTCATAGCATATCAATTTCTCATCTAGCATAGATTCATATCAAATTTCTCATCATAATTGCACAGAAAATCCAAAAAAATAGATTAATTTGCATTCATTTCATATCTAGATTTGGCATTCAAATCCTTCGTTTAGGTGTCGTCAAGGTCACTGATCTCAATTCCAATCTGAGAACATCATACTCGCACCTATTAGAAGGCAGTAAATCACCTGGTTAGTTTAGCTTTTGATTCATTGCAGATTTTCTTTTTGCTAACCTCTAATGTTTTACTAAAGTGTTGTGTCTACAAATCAAGTACAAAATTCACACACACATTTCTGGCACCCACCGTAGGGCCCTGAAATAGGTTTCCTTTCACATTCTATCAATTTCTATCATCTTATCATTTTCTATTGTAAAATTATGATTTTTAATTTTTGTCCATACAATTTTCGTACGAGTTTCTAACAAAAGTTGTACTAGACTATACTCATTGTCGTATGATAGTGTATTTGATCGAGGATCATTTCATACAGTACCCACTATCATTTGGAAGCTCAACTATCGTATGATCAGCCACCCAATGTCGTACGAGTTTCTGGACTGTCGTCTAGAAACAGACCCACTGTCGTACAAGTTTTTACACCAAGTTTCAATTGTTGTTTCATTTTTCAGGGTAGTTTGTCAGATTTGATTTTTAGATTTGGACTAACAGCTAATCTTAACAATTGAAATTCTCTATTTTTGGTTGACTCCTACTTGTTTTGATTGGAAAAAGCACAAGAATTGCTAAAAATAGGTAAAAATCTACTAAGCGCATTGCAAGGAATTCAGGTAATCTTCTCAGCTGATAAGACTTCAATTTTGGAATTAAAACGAACATCTCACATGTCTAGCTTGAGTGACTTTTATTGCTTTCCTATCACAGACTTCATTTGGGCTATAAAAATGAACATAGTTTGCTTTCAACATCTTTGTTACACATAGTAATTAGGCCCCATGAACACTATTTATGGATCTTGAGAGAGTGGGTTTCCAGTGAAACTCTTCTCAATGAAGGATCCCTTGTAGGTGGGGAGGATACTTTGAGAGTCTCATGTTCTACTAGATTTGCATGTCCTCAACTTTTGATTGATACATTCTCTCTTTAGAGAGGTTGATAGATCACGAGCGGTTGGCATCATAGATCTTTGTGAGATAATCTTAGTCTTAGCATGTCGGATTTATTTGTCTGCTTTGTCTTGGTTAAAAGTGAAAAGGCTAGAGGACTATGCTCTACTCCCTTTTTGGGTAGTATCAGAAACTTAGATCCTTTAATTTGGAACCAGTCCCCATGTGGTATCTTTTGTGAGTCACCTTTAGAGAGGGTTAACCATAGTGGACATTCCCTTAATTGGGCCAACCACATTGACGAAACCTCAAGTGGTAATAGTCATTTTCACTGTGGTAGTGATAGCCACTATATAAATATCCTTGTGGAAGAAATCTTCATAGGTGTGGTTCATTGTTGGGTTCTCAGATCTTCCTAGCAGCTCCTGATTGATTAAATTCTCAGACTGTGTCAAAACCCTGGTGCATTGGGATTGGAGTTCACCCCTTTGGATCATAAAATTTGTAAAGTCAGACCATTACTAAAAACCCTAGAGAGGCCAAATTTTCATTTTATAGTTATATGTGCGTTATTGCAAAACTTTTTGGGACATACACAATTAGCACTCCTAAGGATTAGCGCAATTAAGTCACTTGATTGTTCATGTGCAAGGTTGCTTTTTCCCTTGTCCATTATTTTTAGACGTGCTTGAAATCACTTGCTTTCTATTCTACGTGCTTGTTTATCTACTTGGCTACTAAAAATGAACACATCTGGTATAATCTTCAAATCTGGACAATACAATTTGCAAACAATCCAAAACTAAAAACCCTAAATTTGCAAAATTTGAAGTGAAATGGCTTTTTGGAGTCAAAAGTCATCCCACAGATTTAGAAAGTCATACAAGTTTTTGCATTTGTCATATGGTCCTATACCCACTATCGTAGAAGTTTCCAGATTGTCATCTAGTATATGACCCAGTGTCATACGAGTCTTGCTACCAGTAAAGTAAAAAAAGTCCAATTCTACTATCAACTATTGTGCGAGTTTTGCAATAGTAGTATGAGTTTTTCAACTATCATTTCATAGCATACCCACTGTCATACGAGTCTACAAAAAGTCATTTGGTAAAATTTGGTAAAATTTGAAAAATCATCAAAAAGTGGTCAAAACTGTTAGAGACTCAGCTTTTACAGCCTATTTCTAGAATCTGTCGAACAAATCACTGTGTCAAGAATAGAGAAGAAAATAGAAATAATCTGATCATTTTCCCAAAGTGGCCTCTTGAGTGAGATTTATCCTTCTATTTTATCGATTTGAGTCTTGTTCATCTTGTGTCAAAACCTTGTCATAACTATCAATCTTCAATCAATCTTCAAAATGACTAAGTGTTGTGAGCTCGTGTCTGCTATCTTTTGGGCATATACCCATACATCCAGGGAACAGCATCCTTCATCTAAATCAAATCAAATCTTCAATCAATCATAAATTTGACAAGGTTGAGTCATTTGATGTTCTTGAATCAAATCATTCTTCAGTTGTCTTCATCTCATTCTTTTGCTTCACCCAAGGTTAATGGTGGAAACTAGAGCTTGCTCACACAAGAAATCTGGAGAAGCATCCCATACCTTACATTTGTCAACTCACGTGGGCCAACTCTTGAGCAACTCTATAATTCTGGTCTTTACGAAGATGACGGTCTTGGAAATTTTTGATTAAAATCTAGTTACATACCCCCTCCATCATCTCATGGAGGTCATCAACAAACTCCACCTCAATTTATTCTAGGGAGTCCTAAAACTCCTACCATGTCTCAAGTAGGGACAAACCATGGCTCTCAAGGAGCTCATTCTCAACATGGTGGGGATCAAGAACCTACACCTTCTGAAATTGCTCGCTATCAAAATGATGATAACTTCAAGAAAATGATGAAGCATTTCTTGAAGGAATACAGAGAAGCATACTTTCTATAGTTAGCTCATCAAGGAGCTAAGCTTCCTCCCAACTTTAATGTGGAAGATATCATTACGCATGAGGAAGAAACTCCACTCATAGCTATGATGAAATAGATGCATGTCATGCAAGTCAAGCTTAATAAACTTGAGAAAGAAAAGGAACCCAAAGAGTTCTCCATGGAAGCTCTATGTCCTTTTCCATTTGACAAAGACTTGTACATGCCACCATTCCCTAAGAAAGTGGAAATGTCTAAGTATGATAACATGATGGAAACTCTAACCCTCAAGATCATGTTAGAGAATTTTTTACCTAATCTATGGAGTTCATGCATGAACCCCCCTATCTGATGCATCTCTTTTCTCGATCTTTGGGAGGAGTAGCCATTGATTGGTTCTCTAGAATGCCTCCTACTATCAAAACTTTTGAGGAGTTGATCAAATTATTCTATCAGTAATACTCCTACAACATCCAGCATCCAGTCACCATGATTGACATTTGTAATCTCAAGCAATATCTAGGAGAACCATTCTTGATGTTTCTCAAAAGATGGAGGAAGAAATTCTCGCTATATGCCAGACCTATTCCAGAGACTAAAAAAATGGACATCTTCATCAATAACCTTGTTCCAGAGATCAACTACCCATTACAAATGCAAAATCATACATCTTTTGACAAGATGGTAGATAATGCGATCAAAATTGAAAGAGTACTTGTAAAGAAAGGAGACATCACACTTCAAAAGGACAAGTATGAATCTGGATCTAGTTCTAAAGATAAGAACAAAAACTAGAACAAGAACAAAGGCATTGTCACAGATGGTGTTGTTGATAATATTTGTGCTCCATCTAAAGCACCTGCTTTCAATCTAACCGTTGGTACCCAAGCCATCAAAGCTTCAGAATAGAAGGTGCTCGAACCATCTCAAAAGCCAAAAACTTACAAATCTTGGTCCGCTGATAATAAATGCAAGTTCACTCCTCTTGGAGAATCTTTGGAATCAGCTATGAAAACCTTGTTGGCTCATAGCATCATCTCTCTACCTGAGATCTAACAATCTGATCCTGATCCTAAACCAAAATGGTGGAAGGAGAATGAATTCTATGACTTCCATCATGGTAAAGGTCATAAAACCAATAACTACTTGCGCTTAAAGCATACTATCCAAGACCTGATTGATAATGAAAGAATCACGATTGATAATCATAAGAGCAATAATGATCATACAGCATTCACGGAGCCATTTCTGAAACATAACCAAGGAGATTCATCTTCTCAACCTAATGTGGGTGCTAAGGTTAATTATGCTTATTCTAGAAACAATGTTGTTATCAATATAGTTGAACCAAGTCTATTTGAGCATTGCAATGTCATCACAATTGTAAGAAGGGATAGAAACAATCAATCAACTAATGCAGTTACTCGATCATAAGCTCAGGCACATCTACAAGGACAAATCCCTAATCAATCAAACATCCCTAAGGTGCCTTTTAATTTTTCTTCCACTTCTAAACAAAAGGCTACATCAAAATCTTCAAATCCTGAAGACACGAGACCTACCTCATACAGTATTGTTCAAAAACTCTAGCATACTAATGCAAAAATCTCAATTTTTGAGGTTCTTCAGATATCTCCAGCTCATAGAGCCATTCTAGACAAAGCTTTTCTTGGATCCAATGTTCCTGATAATCTTGATTTAGATAGGTTCCAGACTATGGTTGGTCATCTTACGTCTCCACAGTATATCTCCTTTTCAAAGGAAGATGATAACTCCTTGAGTCATCCACATAACTAGCCCTTGCACATAGAAGTCTTAATCCAAAACCATCACGTCAAACATGTGTTGATAGATGGGGGTGCTGGTCTAAATATTTGTTCTTATAGCTTGATCACACAATCAAGATTTTCAGAAATGGTTATTGATCCTAGAAAGAAAATAACTATCAAGGCATATGATGAAGAGGAAAGATCTTCCAAGGGAACAATTGTCTTGCCTATCAGAACAGGTCCTATTATCAGAGATACTACATGTCAAGTTCTTAACATACCTTTGGCTTACAATATCCTTCTAGGGAGACCATGGATAGATGAAATGAAAGCTATTCCTTCTACCTACCATTAGTGTTTGAAATTTCCTTATGAAGGAGTAGAGGTGACTATCCCAGCTGACATATCCACCATTTGCAATACATTGAAGGAAAGTGTTGATAAACTTGTTCCTAAAAATAGAGTCTTCTAATAAACCATCAGATATTGCTTCAACATCCAAGATGGAAGTGTGTGTGTAAAAATTGTACCTGATCTGTAGACACAACACTTCAGTAAAATATTAGAGGTTAGGAAAAACAAAATCGTGCAATGAATTGAAAGCTAAACTAACCAGGCGATTTACTGCCTTCTAATAGGTGTGAGTATGATGTTCTTAGATTGTTATCGAGATCAGTGACCTTGACGACACCTAAATGAAGGATTTGAATGCAATTGATCTAGATATGAATTGAATGCAATTAAGCTATTTTTTTGGATTTTTTATGCAATGATATGATGAAAGCTAATATGAATCTATGCTAATATGGAAATTGATATGCTAAAATGATCTAACAATAAAATGAAAACAAAAGTGATCTCACAAAACGTGGTTGATTCGCAAAGAAGCTCTGATTCTCTAGATAGCCATTCACTAGCATAAGTTCACAAATTATGAGATGCTTTGAGATGAGCTGAGGCTTTAATTTTATAGAAATCCAAGGCTTTGGAGGTGCATGGAAAAAAGCCATAAATCACTATTAACTCAACTTGATTTTTGAGTTATCTGATAATAAAGATAATTTAATTCACAAGAACATGCAAATCATGCAAAAACAACTTTTTAACTCAAATTAGAGTTTAGATCAGCTTTTTGAACTCCAAAAGGATGTTGAGTTCTAAAAAGTCAACACTTTGCATTGATTTTCTAATTTGGAGTTTAACTGTTTCTTTTGAATGTGCATAATAATTATGAATTAATTAAATAAATAAAGTGATTTATGCTCAACTTAACTGATTTTTGAAAATAAATAATTGATTTATGGGTTAATCAATTATTTAATCAAACTTTTATTAAAAACTATATTATTAAATAATGACAACTTGCTTTAATTAATTAAATAAAAATTTTATCAATTATTCATAGGATATTGGATTTATTGTCAAAATTAAATAATACAATTAATAATAGATAGAATTAAATTTAACTACACAATTAAGTGGCAAGATATTAAATCTAATTAATTAAATATGAAAATATTCAATTAATCAAACTTAGGATAAATGTGACTTATCGCCAAATAATCATTAAATTAAAGATAATTAAGATAATTAAGAATATTGCTAGGAATATTCCCCGATGCAGAATTTAAGATAATCAATTATGATTCGATGATGTTTAGATGTGCCTTAGATTAGGACTTCAATGGTGATTTTGTTCAATGTGTCGATATAGAGGTTAATGAACCTATAGCCCATTTTTGGGGTATTACATCTTGCCCCTCTTTGAATTGTTGTGTGAAGCGCAGTGGTTCAAAGATAGTCTATGTTTGATAGAGTTATGAAACTGATTCGAAATTGATAATTGATATGAGACAGAAGCTGATTGAAAGATTTGATATGAAGATAATAGGTCCTGAATGACCAAAGATAATGTTAACTATAACAGTAATGAACCGATGATTGCAAAAAAGTGTCAAAACACCTGATTCCAAACCTTAGGATTGCGAAGAAGTGAGTGATCGATTCTAGACTCAATTGTCTTAGTAGAACTAGCAGGTATCACATCTGAACCCTTCAGTTGCCGAAGAACCAAGGAAAGAACACTATGATCCGATGGTTGCAAAAACTGATACAGTTTACAAGATTAGGAGAATACCAGATTGATATGGATCTTGATGAATCTGATATGCCCTGAGTGATGATTGATTTGCCCCGAGTGATGAGGACTTTTGATGAATTAGTAACTAGATAGGGTTGTTGTCTTGATTACTAAGGAAGATATGATTTCCATAAAGATATGATTTCAAATTTGATTACAGACTTTGAATGATGTGCAATACCATGCCCCTTTCGGGATTAAAATTGAAATCTGACAAGAAAAGTCAATGTTGATAGTTGAGAAGCATGTTAATTGATTTGAGAAGTGGTTAAACACGTCCGAGAATGCATTCTGCATTTTTTCGAGGTCCAAAAGACCAAGTTTGACTAGGTTTGACCATGAGTTGACCATGGTTGACCAAGTTGAAATTTTGATAGTTTGATGGAAGATAATCAATTAAGTTGAATTCTAGATTTCTGTGATGATTGAAGGTCGATTATGCAAGTAGTCGACAGTATGAATGATCTCAGATTTTGATTTTGATCCTGAAAAAAGATTCTACTTGTTGTTTCATTAGAGGAACCTTCGTGTGAGATTCATCTCTTGTTAGATTTGAAGATTCGATTTGAAGAATAATTTAAGCATTGAAGTTCGTTTAACCATTGTGAGATCATGCAAACATGCAAAAATGCAAAGAAACATGCAAAATGAAATGCAACCTAAGACCTAGGACCTAGTCACTGATCATGTGTCGATTTGTTATCATCATTGAACTTTTAGGTAACCAGACAAATCAATACAATTCTCACTAGCCATGAAACCATAGACATATGAATATTGATTTGTAATGCTCAAGAACTAATACAACACCCACTGGTCAAACAACCATGGACATATGAATATTGGTTTTATTTTCGGAATGTCAGATTAGATACAAGCACCAAGGCACAAGCACCAAGATGACCTGAGTATCATGTCCATTTTGATATAGCATTTTGCATTTAACATACATGTCAAACAGTCAAGAGATCATTCTAAATCCAATGTGAATTACTCGTAGTGACCCTTTATCATTCACATCCTTAAGTAAGATTGCGTTTCATAGTAGGAGAAAGAACTTAGTCAAAAAGACAATAGTGAGATCAAACTTCCTTGAATTTTTTGGGTATCAATGGTCGATATACGCATGGCCATCTAATTTGAGATAGAGGCTCTTACAGTCGGACACCATTTCAATCCAAAATTTCTAAAGACATTAGATTTTCACATACAAGCAGAAGACAAAGAAAAGATTATGCCCCTAGTCATCACTCTCTAAATCCTATAAAAGACATCATCAAAGAGTTTGAAAGGACACAATATGCAAAAATCTCAATGCGAATCAGTAAGCATACAAGGAGCTAAAAGCATGAAAAGCACAGATTGTTTTCAGTTTGTGTTTGATTGTTGTTGTAGATGCAAAATTCTTTCTGGAGAGAAGACTAACTGACTGACTTAGATATAGCTTCAAAGGACTCTGACTAGATATGACACATCTAAAGTATACTGGAGACCATAGGATATGACATCAATTGCCCCCAAGTTTGAACATTGATAGGATATAGATGCTTGAGCTGATTGGTGTACAGATCGACTTATTGAAAATTGGAAATTCAGAAACAAACCGAGAGATATGTACAAACTAAAGTAAGACTAAAAGCTGGGAAAGACCAAGATTGCACTGATAGATGGAGTGTTTTGAAACAAGTGGCACCCGTTTGCTAGGTTTTCACCATCTTGGCAGAGATTCTATTTTTGCTACCAAGGTGCCTATTTCCAGGTTTTCACCAAGGCACTTTTTTCTTTTTCTCATTTTTTTTTTCATTTTTTTTAAATTTTTTTGTACTTTTGATATTTTTTTATTTTTTTGAATTTTTGATATTTTTTTATTTTTTTGTGAATCATCAAGACACTTATTGCTAGGTTTTCACCAAGATGTTCATTTTTCAAGACATTTTACCATAGACTGAATGCCTGAGGCATAGAATTTCTTCAGATGGAGAATGTTGATTGGTTCTCAGAGCTATTCTCCTTCAGTCATTGAGAGTTGATAGGTGCCAGAGCCAAAAGTAGTAGTGATGACAAGGGGACCCAGCCAGTTGGGTTCAAACTTCCCCTTGCGTTCTCGATGTGATTGATTTTTAGGATTCTCTCTCAAGACTAGATCGCCAACCTGAAATTCTCTGTGTCTAACTTTCTTATTGTAGCCTCTAGACATTCTCTTCTGGTATACTCTGAGATGATCATACGCTACTTGTCTACACTCATCTAGTAGTTCTAGTTCTTGTAACCTAGACACTCTATAGTCATCATCAGTTACTAGACCATGCATTCTAATTCTGAGTGATGGGATTTCAACCTCAATAGGCAGTACCACTTTAGACCCATAAACTAAAGCGAAAGGTGTAGCCCCAGTAGGTGTTTTGATACTTGTTCTATAGGCCCAGAGAGCTGGATTGATCATGAGATGCCAGTCTCTTCCTATTTTATTAACTATTCTGTGCAAGATTTTCAATAGATTTTTGTTAGAGGTCTCAGCTTGTCCATTCTCTTGAGGATAGTAGATAGAAGACCAATGTTCTGTGATCTTGAATTTGGCACATAGATCATCAAGGTCTTTGTTCTTGAATTGTTCACCATTATCTGTGATTATGGAATGAGGTATCCCATATCTGCATATGATATAGTTCAATATGAACATAGATATCTATTTCCCAATTGCTTGTGTTAAGGGAACTTCTTCTACCCACTTTGTGAAATAATCTGTAGCTGTGATTATATGGGTATGTCCATTAGAAGAGTGTGGATAGATAGCACCTATAAGATCAAAAGCCCACTGTTGGAAAGGCCATTGTGTGGTAAAGGGAATTAGATCTCTCGCTGGAACATGAATTAAGTTACCATTTACTTGGCACTTTTGATAGTTCTTAGCAAACTTGATTGAATCTTTCTCCATTTCAAACTCCCAAGCAAGATCATATCATGCAGTCCCAATGCCTAGCAAGGTGGAGAACAAGAGGGATTGGCAAGCTAGTGGAAGAGATGAAAGATAAGAGAATGAAGGATAATGAAGGGAACAAATCCTCAAGGGAAAACTCCTCAAGAATACCCAAACTAGGGAAAATTGTCATGTAAAGCACATTTGGACAAGCAATGAAAGGCCGGCATAGGATAAGTCATAAAATCATAATGCAAGAGCAGGAAATGATGCAGTCCAAAGGAGTAGACATGTCAAGAGGTTTCAAAGCATCGTGTTTTACTCTTTCTCTTTTCTTTTTTTATTAGATCAAGACCAAAGAGGAAAAAGATAGTGAAAGGCTAGAATGAATAGAGGAAGATGGATATGAAGGCTAAACATGGAAGGAATGAAGGAAAGATCATCGTAAGATAGCTCACAAAATAGCCAAATTTTCATGTACAGATCAACATTATCAAAATCAAAGAGAGAAGATGGAATGGATGAAATATGTAGAAGAACTATGCATGATGCCTGATTGCTAGGTTTTCATCATGGTACTTATCCAAGGTGCCACAAGGGAGTGGTTTTCACCATAGGATGAATTTATTTCTCTTTACTTTTGCTACCAAAGCACCTGTTTTCAGGTTTTCACCAAGGTACATTTTCAATTTTTTATTTTAAATTTTTTTTTCTCTTTTTGGAAGAAGGCAAACTTTTTAGATAATGCTCCTTGAAAGGATAAACCATGATATGCCAAGGATTCAAAATGATACAATCAAAGATGCTGATAGGGAAAGGGAGATGGAAGAGAAAAATGGAGGATAAGGTTTTATGTAAAGAGAGTGAGGTTGGAAGATAGGAGGAATAGGCAAATGAGGAAAAAAGATAGAAGGTAGAAGGATAATGAATGGAAGGATTGTGAAAGGGTAAATGGAAAGGAAGGAAAGATCAACATCAACACACACCTTGAAGGGTGGCGAGAGGGTGGAGGAAATGTGAATGAAAGAATACGTGAAGGAATATGGTGAATGGATAGTAGAGGTTGTGGTTTAGGCACATGGAATGGAAGAATATTTTTGGAAGAAGATGAAGTGGAAGTCTTTGGAAACTTGAATGTCAACTTCACTTTTTGTTCAACACCAGACTCTTTCAAGAGAGACTTTGGAATCCATATAGCTGTAGGCTTTTCATTTCTTTTTGATGATCTAGAGAGAATATCTTGAATGATGGATTTTGAAACCCATACTTGTCTTGTAGTTTTTTTCTTAGATATCTCTTTTGACTTTATGCCTCCATGTCATTTAGAGGAGACATGGTGATCTTCTCTTTTTGATGGATTCTTGTAT
This sequence comes from Chamaecyparis obtusa, assembly GCA_027943335.1. Taxonomy (NCBI): domain Eukaryota; kingdom Viridiplantae; phylum Streptophyta; class Pinopsida; order Cupressales; family Cupressaceae; genus Chamaecyparis; species Chamaecyparis obtusa. The sequence continues at coordinate 64,336 of BSBK01002591.1, read as the reverse complement.
TGCTTCTTTTTCTTGTATTGAACATTCAAGTTACTTCCAAAAGACTTGGGACTTATGGAAGAAGGAGGATATGACTAGTTTAGATGGGTGGGTGGATGAAAAGGATTCAAGGGTATGCATCTGTGTTGATCTTGAGGAAAGATGGGAGATGGAGGGATGTAAAGACCCAAGATGGATGGTGAATTAGGAACGTTAGGAGGGGAAAGTGAAGGGACATAAGGACCCAAGATGGAAGGCAAACATGAATCCCTTAGTAGTGGTGGAAGAGGTCCAAGGATGGAAGTGGAAGACACAAAAGGATAATCAACAAGTTCATCAACATTTATATGACAACCAAGGACATCGGCATCTTTAGAGTGAGCATTAAGATTTTCAATAGAATCATGGAAATCTTGAATATGAGCATCTTCTTTGATAAGATTGTTCAAAGCTTGCAAAAACTTAGGAAGAGTAGAAAGTGGAAACGAACATGGAGTGGTAGAACAAGAAGATTGAAGACTTTAATCTTGACAAGGATCTTTAGATAGCATAAGCGCATAATTTTTCTCTGGATTTTCAATAGGCTTAACATTGGAAGTAACAACACCATTTTTACCAACCTTAATGGAAGTATCATCTTTGGAAAGTGCAAGTGTAGTAAGGTCATTTTGATTGTCAATAAGCTCAATAGTGTAAGTAGTAGCTTGATCTTGCTTAGGAGAAGACTTAAGACATGGTGGAATGCATGAGAAAGGGCGTATAGGATCAAAAGAACCCTGAAGTAGATAAGAGACATCATGAAAAGGAGTGGATGAAATGGAGGTTTCTTGATCTTGATCTTTTTTTATGCTCTTTTCTTTATCATTTCTGGAGTCCTCTTGACATGGAGCCACTTCTAAGGACAAGGAAGCATGTTGGGATTGTATGGAAGACTTTGGAAGAGATGGTGGAGGACTAGCTGAAGTAGGAATTATAGCATATGAAGGCTTAGGCTCTTTAGGTTTAGCATTATTGAAAGTATTTGTAGCCAAGTGAAGGTTAGCTTGAGTATCTTTAAGAGGTAGCCCTTGAGGATAACTATAGGAAACCGCATGAAAAGTATTAAGACCTTTGGTGGAAGAAAGACTTGTGAAAGATTTGGAAGACTCAGAAGTTTTAGGAAATGTATGGGTATTAGAGGAAGTAGGGGATGGAAGGGAACCATCGCTAGACAAAGGTTCAACATTAACATGATCTTGCTTGAGAGTGCAATCTTTATTTTCAATCTGAGAACTCTTAGAAGAGAAATTCTTATAATATTGACATTTGAAATCAGTGCGGAAGGCTTTTTGTTCTTCGATATCAAAAGGATCAAAGAGATATTGTTGACAAAAATCATCAAATTTTGCTTCAAAATCAAATTCATATGGATCACCATCATGATCTATCCAATGTGACGGCCCATTTGTAGTAAGCAAGAACACATGACGAGGAGGATTCTTAGGAACAGAGGTGTCATAGGTATCATTACATTGTCTATCATCATAGTCATCATAGTCTCAAAAGATGGATGTGTCACTTTCCATGGAAGAGGTATCATAGGGATTGTCACATTGCTCACATTTTATTCGGGGGCATGGTGACATGTACAAGTCTTTATCAAATAGAAAAGGGCATAGAGCTTCCATGGAGAACTCTTTAGGTTCCTTTTCTTTCTTAAGATTGTTAAGTTCAACTTGCATAGCATGCATCTGTTTCATCATAGCGGTGATTAGAATTTCTTCCTCATGTGTACTGATTCTTTGAGACATGTGTACTGATTCTCAATAGCTACTGCTCTATTCTTGAAATAGTGATTTGTATGACAGATTCTAGAACTAGGCTGAAAAAGTTGGGTATCTGGAAATTTTGACAATTTTGACTTTGACTTTGGCTTTGATACGAGTTTTGAAATTTTAGGATGACTTTTGACACCAGATTGGATTTTTGCTTCAGATTTGCAATTTTTAGGGTTTCCAATTGCAGATTGTTTGCAAATCGTACTGTCTAGGTTTGAAGATTATACTAGATTTGATCATTTTGAGTAGCCAAGTAGATAAACAAGCATGCAAAATAGCAAGCAAGTGATTTCAAGCATGTCTAAAAACAATGAACAAGGGCAAAAGCAACCTTGCACATGAACAATCAAGTGACTAAATTATGCTAATCCCTAAGAGAGCTAATTGTGTATGTTCCAAAAAGTTTTGCAATAATGCACATATTCCCTAGAAAATGAAAATTTGGCCTCGCTAGGGTTTTTAGTAATGGTTTGACTCTACAACTTTTATGATCCAAAGGGGTGAACTCCAATCCCGGCACACCAGGCTTTTGACACAGTTTGAGAACTTAATCTTCAAGAGCTGCTAGGGAGATTTGACAACCCACAATGAACCATACCCTGTGAAGATTTCTTCCACAAGGACATTTATATAGCGGCTATCACTACCACAGTGAAAATGACTATTACCACTTGAGGTTCCATCAACGCAGTTTACCCTATGAAGGGATTGTCTGCTACGGTTAACCCTCTCTAAAGATGACTCACAATAGTATACCATAAGGGGACTTGGCTCTAGATCCAAGTTTTTTGACGCCTTTTCACTTTTAACACAAACAAAGCAAGTAGATTAATCCGACACGCTAAGACAAAGTTTTGCTTCACCAAGGTCTATGATGTCAACTCCACGTGATCTATCAACCTCTCTGGGGAGAGAATGTATCGATCAATAAGAGAAGGTGCACTAACCAATTTTGATTCACCAAAGCTCGTGATGTCAACCCCACGTGATCTATCAACCTCTCCTAAGAGAGAATGTATCGATCAATAAGAGAAGACGCACTAACCAAGTTGAATGTGAAACACACTAAGTATCCTACCTACCTACAAGGATTCTGTCATCAAGAAGGATTTCGCTGGGAATCCAATCTCTCAAGAATCATGAATACTGTTCATAGGGCCTAATTACTATGTGAGCATAGATGTATGTTTCCAAAAAGCAAATCTACCAAAAGTACCCAAAAAGCAGAAAGAGGAACACTTAACGCTTAAAGAGAATATGAGATGAGTCCACAAGGTGGAACATTTAACACCTCACACAAGCTGAAAATAGGTCCCCAACTTAGAAAACAAGTGAGTTCCTAAAAGCATAAATGGGTTGCCAAGTGGAACACTTAACTCTTCTGTCATGTTGACCCCTCCCCTTTAATGTGGCGCTAACCTTGCAACCACGGGGTGGGATGAGGGGTCAGTGGATTAGCGAGTCTAATAACCCAAGATAGCAATCAAGATCAATCACAAGTATCTAAGACTACTTAATGAATCCTTAAGGGGTCACAACTTAGTATCAATTATGCAAGTGTGTAGAAATAGACAAAAGCATGAAAAGATGCACACAAGCCAGACACATAAGAGATTTATTTTAAGTCCAAATCAAAATGTTATTAGATGAAGGAGAATAACTGGGATCCTTGCAATGCGCTTAGTAGATTTTACCTGATTTTTAGCAATTCTTGTTGAGCTTTTCCATGCAAGCAAGTGACGAACTCTCCAACAAGCAAACAAGCAAACAAGATATGCAACATATATTCAACTTATGAAAACCATAGGGTTAGCTCTAAAAATCAATTATTATCAGCAATAATAACTAGAAATTAACCCAAATGACAACTCATATCATTCATTGAACAATGTAAAAAAAATAAGTGCATACCCATCACAAAAAAAAAAAAAATTTTGTTGCATTTGACCTAGTCAACAAGGTCTGATTTTTTTTTTTATAACAAAAATAGAAATTCAAAACATATACCCCTACTAAAAAATAGAGAGCTTTCCAAAAATATAAAATTTTTAGAAAAATCTCTTCATTTGTGCCCTAGAGACCCGTTTTATCAAAATAGATTAGTTTTTGTAAATTGACTATTTGAGCTATTAAATTATGTCCAAATTTAAAACACAAAAAATGGACCCCTTATAGAATTTAAATAGCTTTCCAAAAATATAATTTTTTTTGAAAAATATGCTAATTTGCGTCATATATTAATTTTTTTTTTAATTTCAAGAAAAAATTATTAAAAATTCAAAACATCTCAAAAAATTCTAAATTTTTTATTGTAGCTTCTTTGATATGTTTCCAACCTACAAAAAACATTTTAGAGAAAAAATTCAAGCCGTTTGAGAGATAAAATTAAATCTTTGAAACTTTAGGGCTTTAGCTCCAAAAAAAAAATCAAAACCAGCATGTAAAGGTGGGTTGCCCCACAGTGGGTGCCAGAAATGTGTGTGTAAAAATTGTACCTGATTTGTAGACACAACACTTCAGTAAAATATTAGAGGTTAGCAAAAATAAAATTGTGTAATGAATTGAAAGCTAAACTAACCAAGCGATTTACCGCCTTCTAATAGGTGCGAGTATGATGTTCTCAGATTGTTATCGAGATCAGTGACCTTGATGACACCTAAATGAAGGATTTGAATGCAATTGATCTAGATATGAATTGAATGCAATTAAGCTATTTTTTTGGATTTTCTATGCAATGATATGATGAAAGCTAATATGAATCTATGCTAATATGGAAATTGATATGCTAAAATGATCTAACAATAAAATAAAAACAAAAGTGATCTCACAAAATATGGTTGATTCGCAAAGAAGCTTCGATTCTCCAGATAGCCATTCACTAGCATAAGTTTGCAAATTATGAGATGCTTTGAGATGAGCTGAGGCTTTAATTTTATAGAAATCCAAGGCTTTGGAGGTGCATGGAAAAAAGCCATAAATCACTATTAACTCAGCTTGATTTTTGAGTTATCTGATAATAAAGATAATTTAATTCACAAAAACATGCAAATCATGCAAAAATAACTTTTTAATTCAAATTAGAGTTTAGATCAGCTTTTTGAACTCCAAAAGGATGTTGAGTTCTAAAAAGTCAACACTTTGCATTGATTTTCTAATTTGGAGTTTAACTGTTTCTTTTGAATGTGCATAATAATTATGAATTAATTAAATTAAATTAAGTGATTTATGCTCAACTTAACTGATTTTTGAAAATAAATAATTTATTTACGGGTTAATCAATTATTTAATCAAACTTTTATTAAAAACTATATTATTAAATAATGACAACTTGCTTTAATTAATTAAATAAAAATTTTATCAATTATTCATAGGATATTAGATTTATTGTCAAAATTAAATAATACAATTAATAATAGATAGAATTAAATTTAATTACACAATTAAGTGGCAAGATATTAAATCTAATTAATTAAATATGAAAATATTCAATTAATCAAACTTAGGATAAATGTGATTTATCGCCAAATAATCATTAAATTAAAGATAATTAAGATAATTAAGAATATTGCTAGGAATATTCCCCGATGCGGAATTTAAGATAATCAATTATGATTCGATGATGTTTAGATGTGCCTTAGATTAGGACTTCAATGGCGATTTCGTTCGATGTGTCGATATATAGGTTAATGAACCTATAACCCATTTTTGGGGTATTACAGGAAGACATTGCTAAAGAGGTCACTATCAAAGAAAGAGGTATGGGGGAATATACTATGGAGCTAGTGTTATTTTTGACATCTCTCTCTATCTCACCTAAGTCTTATGGGAAGACTCTCAAACAGTCCAAACCAGAACCTAAAGAACCTCTTGAGACATACAAAGGAAAATTTGTTGCAAAGCAAGTGCCTAAACAAGAATTTGAAGAAGATGAAGTTGTACTTGCATGGCTTTACAAAGAAGAACCCAAATCTCAAGTTGATCAATCATGTGGTTCTACAATGCCTAAGATTCCTTCTAAGTCATATGGTCCAGGGGATAAATTAATTATAAAGATGGGATACACAGGGAAAGGACCTCTAGGACTACGAGGTAAGGGTCTTATACCTCCTCTTGACCATTAGAGTCGAGCCAACAAGAATACAACAAGTCTAGGGTATAAGAAGAAGCCCTTCTATCTTAGCAGCAATTCCCCACATGTCATAGAACAAGTCAAACCAGAAGAAGCTCTCCTTGAGAAGGAAGATCTAGAACAATCTGATAGTGATGAATCTGACGAGCTCATCCCTTATGAGTGCTTACCCAAAGAAATCAAAGATCTCCTTGATGCTAAAGATGATCCCATAAAGAGAATCAATGTAGTAGAAACACAAGAACCTACTATCGAACCAGAGATAGTTGCCACACAAGAACTAGCTAATCTTGAAGGTAATCAAAATAGAGAAGAAAAGCCTATCACCATAGCTGAGCATTTGGAGTTTTCCAGTGATTATGAAACAGATTCCCATGAGTATGAATTTAAATCAAAATCTGAGGGTCGCCCTTCTTGGGGTATACGTCCTGACTTTACTCATGTTCTTCGATTCCCTAGAGGTATAGATGAGGAATCAAATGACTATGAATGGGGAGCCATTCTAGAAGAAGATGAGCTTATCACAGAGAAACATATTGATGTTATTCACCAATATGCACCTACACCCAACATAATTCTAGAGTGAAATAAAAAAATTAACGAATCTGATCCACCGATGGCTAAAATGGACTCCCACAATGACATTGAGCCTATTCACAAATTGAATGTCTTAAGTTGTAATATCACCTTTGAACTTGAGCGTCGGGTTAGGACCAATGATGACAGATCTATATCTGTGAACACCATATCTGAATCTTTCCCCGCCTTGACTATCCAATATCCAGACCTCTTTGATCAAACCTCCACAAATCTAAACTATGGTATTTATACCTTTCCAAATTACTATGCCCTTTCTTTCTATCTAAATGCAGTTGAGCCTATGAAGACTTCCATCAGTGAACCAAGTGTCAGCATGATGGAGTCAGACATCAAATATCTTAGTCAGAAAAATAAGAATAAGAATAAAAAGAAAAGGAGTTCTGAGGGTGAAAACCACTTTGTGGCAATCTCAGAACCTACAAAAGTAAAAATAAAAGATGTATCTGAAGGTGAAAACCTCTTTGAGGCACCTAAGGATGAGATATTTGATGTCCTTTTGAGTCATTTATAGGATAGATCTCCAGTTCTAGTTGAGCCCACTCAATCTGTCAACTTGGGAATAGAAGAGGAACCACAATTGATACATGTTGCACAATCCTTATTAGAGGAAGAAAAGAAAACTTTTACAACATTCTTAACAGAGAAAAAGATCAACTTTGCATGGAAATATTCCAATATGCCAGGGTTGAATCCAGATCTTATAATGCACCATCTATCTATTGCTCCTCGAGTAAAACCTGTTAAACAAAAGTTGAGAAAGATGCATCCTCATGTTGCACTCTTGGTAAAAGCTAAATTAGAGAAGTTCCTAAAAGCCAGATTTATCTGAGTCATTGATTATGCTGAGTGGATCTCTAATATTATACCTATTTCAAAACCAGATAAATCAATCAGAGTATGCACAGACTTCAGAGATGTGAATAGAGCATGCCCTAAGGATGATTTTCCACTACCCAACATTGATATGATAGTGGACATGACTGCGAGTTTTGAGATGTATTCCTTGATGGATGGTTTCTTTGGTTATAATCAAATAAAAATTCTTCTAGAGGATCAAGAGAAAACTACTTTCACATGTGCATGGGGTACCTTTTGCTAGAATGTTATGCCATTTGGGCTCAAGAATGCTGGTGCTACCTATCAAAGAGCCATGACATCTATTTTTCATGACATGATGCATCAAACCATGGAAGATTATGTTGATGATACTTTATGATCAGAACTAAACATCTCAATGACTTAAGCATGATCCTAGATAGAATGGAAAATTTTAGTCTCTGACTAAACCCTAAGAAGTGTGCTTTTGGTGTTACATCTAGAAAGCTCTTAGGGTACATAGTTTCAAAGAAAGGAATTGAAGTTGATCCAACTAAAGTAAAAGCTATCATGGAGATACAACCTCCCAAGAATATTAGTCAAATAAGAACATTACAAGGGAGAGTTCAATCTATCAGGCACTTCATATCACAGCTTGCAGACATATCACAGCCATTTAAAAAAACATTGCATAAAGGTGCGACATTTGCATGGAATGAAGAATGTGAGAAAAAATTTAATCATATCAAGAAATATCTTTCAAATCCTCCTATCTTGATGCCTCCTATTCAAGGGAAGCCATTGATCCTATATGTCTCCACAATAGACACATCACTGGGGGCATTGTTAGCACAACATGATGAGAATAAAAAGGAAAGAGCTATCTATTATATCAGTAGAACTTTGGTTGCATATGAAAAGAACTATTCAATGATTGAGAAAGCTTGTCTAGATGTGATCTTTGCATCATAGAAACTGAGACATTATATGTTAGCCCATACCACTCATTTGGTAGCTAAGATCGATCCACTAAAGTACCTACTGAGAAAAGCTGCCCTTACAGGTAGATTGGCTAAATGGGTCATGCTCTTGAGTGAATTTGACATTGAATATGTTGAAAGAAAAGCTATAAAAGGCCAAGTTATTGTTGATCAATTGGCAGGTGCACCTATGATTGATGATACACCAATGCACATGGAATTCCTAGATTCCTCTATCATGAATCTTTCTTCTAGAGAATGGCAGTTGTTCTTTGATGGCTTCTATACACATAATGGATTTGGAGCAGGCATATTGTTCATAACTCCTCAAAGATACTCAATACCCAAAGTATTGAGATTAAAGTTTCCTTGCACAAACAATATTGCAGAATATGAATCCCTTCTTAATGGCATGAAGATGGCAATTGAGTGGAGAGTGATAGAGATACACATTCATGGTGACTCCCAACTTGTTATTCATCAAGTCAATGATGTGTACCAAACTAAGGATGAAAAGATCATTCCATACAAGAGAATGGTAGATGATCTAAAGAAATACTTCATATCTATCACATTTGAGAAAATACCTAGAATAGAGAATAGGGCTACCAATGCAATGGCAATGCTATCTACTTTATTGCAGTAACCTGAACATGAGCTACGCTATGAGTTCCTGGTGGAAGCACTATCTTATCCTGCATATGACTCACCTAAAACCCAAATGATCTACACTATTGTGGGTCATGATTCATCTTGATACAAGAACCTTTTCTCCTATCTCCAAGACCAAATCATTCCCGATACCTTCAATCACCATGAGAAGAGATATCTAATCTATAATGCCTCCCTATATGTCATCATTGGTAACGATCTGTACAAATGAGGTCTAGATGGTACGCTACTTAGATGTTTAGAATGGGAAGAGTCTCAACATGCATTAGAGGAAGTCCATGAGGGTATTTGTGGGTCACACTCAAATGGTTTAACACAAGCTCAAAAACTTAATAGGGCTGGGTACTATTGGCCTGAAATGGAGAAAGATGCAATCAAGTTTGCTAAGAGTTGTCAAAAGTGCCAAGTACATGGTAATTTAATTCATGCTCTAGGGAAAGATCTGATCCCTTTTACAACACAATGGCCTTTTCACGAATGGGCATTTGATCTTATAGGAGCTATACATCCTCATTCTTCTAATGGACATACCCATATCATCACAGCTATAGATTATTTTACAAAATGGGTAGAAGCAGTTCCCTTAACACAAGCAACTGGGAAACAAATATCTATGTTCATCCTGAACTATATCATATGCAGATATGGGATCCCTCATTCCATAGTCACAGATAATGGTGGACAATTCAAAAATAAAGACTTAGATGATCTATGTGCCAAATTCAAGATTACACAACATTGGTCTTCTATCTACTATCCTCAAGGGAATGGACAAGTAGAGGCTTCCAACAAGAATCTATTGAAAATCTTGCATCGTATAGTTAATAAAATAGGAAGAGATTGGCATCTCATGATCAATCTAGCTCTTTGGGCCTATAGAACAAGTATCAGAATGCCCACAGGGGCTACTCCATTTTCTTTATTTTATGGGTCTAAAGCAGTACTACCTATTGAGGTTGAAATCCCATCACTAAGAATCAAAATGCATGGTCTAGTAACTGATGATGACTACAGAGTGTCTAGGTTGCAAGAACTTGAACTACTATATGAGTGTAGACAAGCAGCGTATGATCATCTTAGAGTATATTAGAAAAGAATGTATAGAGGCTACAACAAGAAAGTCAGACACAGAGAATTTCAGGTTGGCGATCTAGTCTTGAGAGAGAATCTTAAAAATCAATCACATCGAGAATGCAAGGGGAAGTTTGAACCCAACTGGCTGGGTCCCTTTGTTATCACTACTAATTTTAGCTCTAGTGCTTATCAACTCTCAACAACTAAAGGAGAATAGCTTCGAGAACCAATCAACGTTCTCCATCTAAAGAAATTCTATGCCTAAGGCATTCAGTGTGTGGTAAAATGTCCTAAAAAAATCTTAAAAATCTTAAAAAGTCTTGAAAAAATGAACATCTTGGTGAAAACCTAGCAATAGGCACCTTGATGATTCACAAAAAAAATCAAAAAATATCAAAAATATCAAAAAAAAGTGAAAAATATCAAAAATATCAAAAAAAAGTGAAAAATATCAAAAGTACAAAAAAATTGAAAAAATGAAAAAAGAAAAAAAAATGAGAAAAAGAAAAAAGTGCCTCTATGAAAACCTAAAAACAGGCGCCTTAGTAGCAAAAATAGAATCTCTACCAAGATGGTGAAAACCCTGCAAACGGGTGCCACTTGTGCCAAAATGCTCCATCTATCAGCGCAATCTTGGTCTTTCCCAGCTTTCATTCTTGCTTTAGTTTATACATATCTCTCAGTTTGTTTCCGCATGTCCTTGTTTTCAATAAGTCAATCTGTACACAAATCAGCTCAAGTGTCTATATCCTATCAATGTTAAAACTTGGGGGCAATCAATGTCATATCCTATGGTCTCCAGTATACTTTAGACAAGTCATATCTAGTCATAGTCCTTTGAAGCTTCATCCGAGTTAGTTTGTCTGTGTCCTCTCCAGAAAGGATTTTGCATCTACAACAACGCAATCAAACATCAAAACAAACTGAAAACAATTTATTCTTTTTACATGCTTTTATCTCCTTGTATGCTTACTGATTCGCATTGAGATTTTTGCATATTGTGTCCTTTCGAGCTCTTCAATGATGTCTTTTATAAGATTTAGAGAGTGATGACTGGGGGCATAATCTTTTCTTTGTCTTCAACTTGTATGTGAAAATCTAACAACTTTGGAAATTCTAGATTGAAATGGTGTCTGACTGTAAGAGCCTCTATCTTGAATTGGATGGCCATGTGTACCTTGACCATTGATACCCAAAAAATTCAAGGAAGTTTGATCTAGCTATTGTCTTTTTGAGTGAGTTCTTTCTTCTACTGTGAAACGCGATCTTGCCTAAGGATGTTAACAATAAAGGGTCACTACGAGTAATTCACACTAGATTTAGAATGATCTCTTGATTGTTTGATGTGTTTATAATGCAAGGTGTATTCAGGTCATCACAATGTCTATGTTTTGATGCTTATACAAATTGCAATATCAAAATGGACATGATATTCAGGTCATCCTGGCCTCTGTGCCTTGGTGCTTATATCTAATCCGACATTCTGAAAATAAAATCAATATTCATATGTCCATGGTTGTCTAGCCAGTGGGTGTTGTATTGATTCCTGCACATACAAATCGATATTCATATGTCTATGGTTTCATAACTAGTGGGCATTGTATTGATTTATCTAGTTACCTAAAAGTTCAATGATGAAAACAAATCAACACATGATCAATGACTAGGTCCTAGGTCTTAGGTTGCATTTCATTTTGCATGTTTCTTTGCTTTTTTGCACTTTGCATGATCTTAGAAATTGCTTGAAAACTTAAACAATTCTTCAATCATCTATTCAAATCTAACAAGAGTTGAAGCCTAAATGAAGGTCTCTTCGCAGAATCTCAAGCAGTTACTATCCTGGGTTAGACATCCTTTTTTGACATAAGACTGAGTACTTGTCTTCACCAACCTGCAAAACATATCATGTGTATCATTGCATTTACATCCCATATCATTACCATTTGTTGCATTACATTACATCCATTTCATAAGCATAAATCATACATACATCTTCCCATAATCATTTACATATGCATAACATCCATAAATGTGAAAGAAATCATTGCATTGCATTAATCCATACATACATTCTACACTACTCATAGCATAAACATCACATGATATCATCATAAAATCAACAACATGACAAGTACAAATGAAGTCACAACCAAAAATCTTGATCTCATATATATCATAAACTCAAAATAGTCAAGGGTGAACTACTGGCACAATATACAAAAGAATGAGCTCCTGAAAGCTATCAAAGTTAGAACAGTATATCAGAATCAAAATATCAAAAATGTCAGAACATATCACAGATCAGTCAGCTCTCGGCATGGTCCTTTGCATCTAGTGGAGGTGGAGACAATGCATCAGGCACTGGCTCTTCTCTAGGTGCCCTAGCTCCCTCGGATGCTAGCATATACTATGAATAGGAAGGAACTCTCTATGCAGAAGGGAAAGCAACATAATATGCAGACACATAGTATGTAGATTGTGAAGTCTAATGGATGACCTCTGCCTGTAATCTCTGAATCTCATCCCACTACTCTGCTCTCACCCTATCAGCCTCAAGGAATCTCTCCTCCCACCTAGCACTACGAACCTTCAGGTCCCTGACCTGAACTCTGAGCCATCTGATAATATCATGTGCTATCAGTGGAACACTAGGCTCATCCTCAGTTGCTAGCATCTTTGTATCCTGTGTAGGCTACTCTATCTACTGATCTAAGGTACCTACTCTCTACGCCTTATGGCATCTAATCTCCACACCTAGATCAAATGGGGCACCTATATCACCTATATCACTTGTATCAGTGCCACCACCAATAACCTGCTCAGCTGCTAATATCTCATCTGCAGAACCAACACTACCTAGTGTGCCGCTTTCTCCCCTAGTCCATCTCTGTCCACCTGTGGATGTACCGGTTGTCGATGTAGAAGGATGAGGGGGTCTCATGTATCCTGATGGTCTTTGGGGTGGAGCCATAGCCCTGGGTCTTTGAGGTGTAGGCTGTACAACCTATGCCACTAGTCTTGGACCCTATACAATGGGAGCACCTATCACATTGCCTCCTCCATGGAGGGAATCAACTCAATCAAGTCAAAGAATCTATAAATGGGGTGATCTGCAAGCCAAGATATGAATCCATCTATAACCCCTGCATTGACAACCTATGGAAGGTAGTCCTAGTCTCTCCCTATGATACCACTGTACTCATCTGAACATAAAGAATAAGTGAGCCTGGTTGTCCATCCGAGCCCAATCTCACGAACAATGTGGGCATATGCAGTGTACTCCTGTGGGGCATCCTGTATGCATCCATACTGACGCCAAACTCTAGTAATGAGAAATCTCTCCAAAATAGTTGATGACCACCCAATGAGTACCTAACTCTGAAAAAGAAAGCTAAACTACTCCCTCACAATGGGCCAAGCCTCTATCTACAAGTAAGGTCTCCATACTACATAAGTCATATCATCCAGGCATCATCTAAAATACTCAGTATGGCCCATGTGGACCTGTGTGACATAACTAGCATATACGTATATCACTGGCTCCTGTGGCTACCACTATGTCTGAAATACTAGTATCAAAATTGGGATATGCTCCCAGGCCCATATTTGTAATACTAGAGCTCCAGAAGAGAAACTCTTGCTATCCTGATACATGATCTCGTGCATCTCTAAAATCATATGTGCCAAAAGACACTGACCCCAAGCAAGCTCAGTCAGAGTCACCATAAGAAGTGCTACCATTAGGGCCCATCCCATCAGAAAATCATTCTGCTGATGGCTCAGCATGATAATCTCACCAATCATCCTGGTAATAATGCACTCTAAGCAGTGCGTCTGTCCATATCTCTGTACAAGGGTCTCCCAAGAAATGGACCCAGTAAACTGTGTATCATCCCCAAACAGATGCCTAAAGGCATGAAGACCTATCTACCCAGTACTCACATACTCAAGGCACCAACTACAATGGAAAGGAATGTGTAATATCCTATATACATCCTCTGGAGTCACAGTGATCTCTCTAGTCGGTAAATGAAAAGTCTGCATCTCTGAGTGGAATCTCTCGATCAATGCAGTCAACAGGCCATTGTTTACCCTAATATCAGGTAAATGGATTAGGTACTCAAACCCACATGTAGTGAGATGTACCCTCATAGGGTCAGGAAGCAAAACACATAATCTTTGTGTCACTGGATATGAATGCCAGACATGTACATCTAGATATGTGACCTACATTATACAGAAATAGGGAATTCTATCAAAAATTGGTTCAACAACAGGCTAATAGTGCATAAATTGAATAGTTTGGTACTTCAGAAGGTAGGTTAAAAGGTCACCTATCAGCCTAAGCAGTCAGAAAAGCAAAAATTTTGACCTAAGATGGAGTTTTGAGCTCACTATTTTTCATACGACACTCCAGACTAGCATGAAAAGTCATATGACTTTCCACAACAACCCAAATGACAAACCATAGTAATACGACACTGGACACTTCATCATACAAGTTTCAAGGGACCTGATGAAATGTCATACGACTCATGGGTCCCTCTCATACGACACTAGGCAGGTCATGAAATGACAAAGGAGAGGAAATTCAACTATCGTACGAGTCTAGGAGAGGACTTGTACGAGTTTTCATACATACAAAAATTAAAAAGCAAATCGTGTATGAAAAATTCTAAAAATGCTATCAAACATGGAAAAATTGACATTTCAAAGAGGCACAAAGGTCCACATACCAGATGTCCGTACTATCGAGATCTCTGATGTCTCCAACTATGCTCAAATCGATGCGAACTCACAGGTACCTTTGGTTCTCTTCATTCTGCCATTTTCTTGCTCAGAGGGCTCCACAAGATCTCCAAAGTCAAATGGTTGAAATGATTTGAAAATGACCCTTCAGGCCTTTATATAGCTTTTGACCTAATTTTCAAAAGTGCTCCGTTTTCATGAAAATTGCACCCCTCACTAATTTCGATGTTCTGAATCCATTTTCGGAATCAAAATCAAAATCTGAGATCGTTTACTATGTCAAAATTGTGATTTAAAATTTTTGGACCCAGGACCGTCTACTGCTTACACATTCAACCTTCAATCATTTTTGAAATCCAAAATTTAACTTAACTGATTATCTTACATCAAACTATTGAAATTTCAACTTGGTCAACTATGGTCAACTCATGGTTTAACCTAGTCAAACTTGGTCTCTAGGACCTCTAAACGATGTAGAACACATTCTCACATGTGTATAACCACTTCTCAAATCAATTAACATGCTTCTAAACTATAACGCTGACTTTTCTTGTCAGATTTTAATTTTAATCCCGAAGGGGGCATGGTATTTCATATCATTCAAGTCTATAAATCAACCTTTCCTCAGTAATCAAGACAACAACCACATCTAGTTGCTAACTCATCAAAAGACCTCATTGCTTGGGGAAAATCTATCATCACTCGGGGCATATCAGATTCATCGAGATCCATATCAATATGGTATTCTCTTAATCTTGTAAAATGTATCAGCTTTTCACAACTATCGATTCATTAGTGTTATTTCCTTGGTTCTTCGATAACTGAAGGGTTCAGATGTGATACCAATGTGATTCAATATAAGGACAATCGAGTCTAGAATTAGTCACTCACTTCTTCGCAATCCTAAGGTTCAGGATCAGGCGTTTTGACACTTTTGTTTCATTGGTTCATCATTGTTATAGTGAACATTATCTTTGGTCATTCAGGATCTAATATCTTCAAATCTTTCAATCATCATATCTTTCGAATAAGTTTCATATCTTTATCAAACACAGACTGTCTTTGAACCACTGCACTTCACACAGTAATTCAAAGAGGGGCAAAATGTAATACCCCAAAAATAGGCTATAGGTTCATTAACCTCCTATATCAACACATCAAATGCAATTGACATCGAAGTCCTAACCTAAGGCACATCTACACATCATCGAATCTAATTGATTTTATCCTAAATTTTGCATCGAGGAATATTCCTAGCAGTATTCCTATTTATCCTAATTATCTTTAATTTAATGATTATTTGGCGATAAATCATATTTATCCTAAAGTTGATTAATTGAATATTTTGAATATTTAATTAATTGATTTAATCTTGCCACTTAATTGTTTAATTGAATTTAATCTTATTTATTCTTAATTATTATTATTTAAATTTGATAATAAATCAAAATTCTTATCATTAATTGATTAAAACAATTTGTCATATTTAATAATGTAATTTTCAATAAAAGTTTGATTAAATGATTGATTAACCCATAAATCAATTATTTTATTTCAAAAAATCAATTGAGTTGAGAATAAATCACTTTATTTATTTATTAATTCATAATTATCCATGTGCACATTCAAAGAGCTGTTAAACTCCAAATTAGAAAATCAATGCAAGTTATTGACTTTTTGGAACTCAACATCATTTTTGAGTTTTAAAATTGATCTAAACTTCTAATTTGAGTTAAAAAGTTGTTTTTGCATGATTTGCATAATTTTTGTGAGTTAATTATCTTTTGTTTTTAAAATCTCAAAAATCAACCTGAGTTTATCAAGAGTGATTTATGGCTTTTCCCATGCACCTCCAAAGCCCTGGATTTCTATAAAATCAAGGCTTCAACCCCTCATTTGGGATCTATGAATTTGCATCCTCATGCCGTTGAATTGGAGACTGAAGAATCATCTTTGCGAATCCAAGCTGTTGTGAGATCTTTTCTTATTTTGAGCATTGCATATCATTTAGAATTCATATTAGATCAATTCATAGCATATCATTTTCTCATCTAGCATAGATTCATATCAAATTTCTCATCATAATTGCATAGAAAATCCAAAAAAAATAGATTAATTTGCATTCATTCCATATCTAAATTTTGCATTCAAATCCTTCGTTTAGGTGTCATCAAGGTCAGTGATCTTGATTCCAATATGAGAACATCATACTCGCACCTATTAGAAGGCAGTAAATCACCTGGTTAGTTTAGCTTTTGATTCATTGGAGATTTTGTTTTTGCTAACCTCTAATGTTTTACTGAAGTGTTGTGTCTATAGATCAGGTACAAAATTCACATACACACTAACAGGGTCTGTCCTCTAACAAGGACTATGTACTATAATGCTTTAATCAGCTCTTAATAGGTATAGATCTTCTAACAAGAATACTATACTCTCAGTACATCAGTTGTGGGTGCTAATTCCCACTAGGGTTTTTACCTTTAATAGGGTTTCCCCGACACTAAAATATTGTGTTATTGTGTTGGCATTCATTGTGCTCATTGGATTTGATATTGTTGCTATTCAAAGTTTAAAGTTTAATATTTTTTCATACAAATGATTCACCCCCCCCCCCTCTCAGTTGTATTGTGGACTGTTATTCCTAACATATTTCCCCTAACATAGGAGAGACAAGTGTGACTCTTTCACTTATCCTCATGATCATGCAGATCATTGACGCGGGGGGTACCAACATCTTGGGGGATTTTGATGTTGGAATAGTTGTACAAGGACCTCCATCAGATTTTTTATCATGAAGGAGAAACATAGGGGAGGAGCATAGGCTTTTCCCCCCTTTTATAGGTGTGGACATGAGTGCACATTGCAGTGATTAGATCAATAGGGAGGAGGGATCGATAGATAGAGGAGCCTGTTGTCTATAGCTGGGGAGAGCCACTGACTTATCATGACATCGAGGACATTGACTATTGGCAAGAGACTCTGGATGGGGTACATGATGAAATTACTTGGAGGCCATACATGGGGTTAGCAACATGAAAAAAGGACCAGCTACAACTACCATTCACCATGACTCCCACATATTTCACAAGTCACTGGGAGTACATCATGGAGTAGTACAGGTCCAACCAAGTGGCTAGGCAGTTTGGATACACCCAGGGTGTGCCAAATGGAGGATGAAGAGTACTGGTACCGATGGACTAATAGACTACAACTGATTGAATATCTTGAAGAAGAGATTGATAGAATTCAAAAGATAGTGATTGATGATCACTGAGCTACAAAGGTATATGTGACACATTAAATCAGTTATTGTATCATCATTGATGTCAACTAGTTTTGACTATATTTATCATGATAGTTATAAATATCTTAAGAAGGAAATAATGGTGAAAGAATGAGATATCTACATGAAGATGAGATGTATGAGAAAGATATGGATATGGTATTCATTGGGTAACTTATTGATGAGTCTATGACATTATGTTAGTAATTTAATTGTATTACATAATTCTATTATGGATTGAAGATCAAGAATATACAAGTTTATGTGGTCATTAAATGAAGAACTTAGTATACACTGAGTTGGAATAGTGTACACTGAGAAAGTGTAGTGTATATCGAGTACAGTGTTAACCAAGTTAGAAGTCACCAACAAATCCCAATATTGACCAGGTAAAAGAAATAAATGAAACATATGTTTGCTAACTAAAGATGATGAGCCAGACAATTATGAATGATTCTGAGGTTAAAGATAATTTTTTTTATGATGATCAAATGACTGACAAAATTCAAGGATGATCAGATCAAGGAGAATGAAATGTGTTACTGACACAACTCTCGAGGAAGGTTAAAGCGATAAAATCAATAGTGAAGATTAAGAGGTAAAATATATGGCTGGAAATAAAATAGTTTATTATGTCTATAAAAGTAGACAAGAGATTCATTATAAGTTCTGGAATGTGCCTGAGAAGAGTTCATTCATGTGAAGCTGGTCAAATAGGTTGAAGACAAAACCAAGAAAATTTATAGACAATACCGAGTGTCAGAGAAAGGAGTTTAGCGAGTAGATCAAAGTTAGAGGATACAAAGGAATTTAATTAAGTATATTAGCTAGAGGTATTTTGAGCTTAGCATAGATCTAAAAATCTACAAAATGAGTTATATTTGAATCAGATCATTATTGTAACATTCTAACCATTGATAGAGATAAATCTATTAACCGAGTGGACTTAACAATCTTTATATTTCATTATGACATTTAATGAATATTGTTGATTATTTTTTTGTTGACCCCATAGTGAATGTTTTCTCACAGAGAACTGTTAGTGATAAATCCTCTAACTAGGTCACACCTCACAATGTGTTTTGCAACCTTTAACATGGTTTTCTCTTAACCGAGCTCACTTCAAAAGAGTGAATTATTTTGGGTTACCGGTCCTAGGTAGTTTTTCCCCTAAAAGGGTTTCTATGTTAAAAATCACTATGTTATATGTGTATGGATGTGTTGAATTGTTATTTTACTTTACACATTATTATAGTCTATAATTGGATTGATTGTTATATACACTAGTTATTTATTGGAGCACAATTGATACTTTACCAAGTTGATAAATTGATTTGGAAGTTTTTTTTTTACATATGATAGTGTTTGGGACTATAGGATAACTGGACTTAACTGATTCACCCCCCTCTTAGTTATCTAACATAGATCTCTTAGGAGAGGTGGTTGGAATTTGGGAGGCCCATTGATAGGGAGGTTTTGGTGGATGCATGGCTGGCTATACATATTTTGCATTGGGATTGGGCAGGGGGTCTGACATATGGGGGAAACACAATAGAGTACCACACGTGGTTTGTAGGAAATGGAGGAGGAGGAGATGCCAGGGAATAGACACCATTAGACCCACCACCCACAAGGCCACCACTAGCAGGGGCACCACCAATAGTAGCACCAAGTGTTGGGTTATCAAGAGGTGGGAGAGGAGGATAACTTGAGGTTCAGCTTGCATCCTTGTAGGATACATATGATATGATGATCCATATGCTTTGGGACATGCAGGGGAAAAGGAACTCTTTGATCACACACCTAGTACATGCCCTATAGGATGGATTGGAGACCATTTATGAGAGGGATTCCCCACGGAGAGAGAGAGAGAGAGAGAGAGAGAGAGAGAGAGAGAGAGAGAGAGAGACTATAGGGAGAGATGCATGGTTTGCGAGTAGACATAGAAAAACTATAGTTTGAGAGGGATAGGATGTAGAGGGAGAGAGACTTGGCACTGTGGTAGTTATCCAAGAGAGGTAGATGATGGGGATGGGGAGTGTGGATGGGGGATCCCAAGAGGTAGGGAGGTTATAGAGGGATCTTGTTGATATTCAGGAGTAGGTGGGGTGGTATCAGGAGATGTACCATGTTGCGGTACCACCAAATAAGAGAGATCACTATCAGAGGGCCAGTCGATCAAGAAAAAAAGGTATTGGTGTGTGCTAAAATGTTGTCACACTTCTATGAGTCAATAAATCCAAGATTGCTCAAAAATGAGGTCTCAAATGGTGACTCATAGCTCTCTATTCATGGAGTGCAAGGTTTTATAATATAGGCCCTCATATTAGACCTAGTTTGTGCCCATGCAAGTACACCATAAAATGAAAGATTCAAAGAGGAAAAGTAAGAATGCTAGTCTCCATGATCATCAAGTATGTATGAAAATGAAAATGAAAGCTATTCTAAGCTAGATGGGTTAAGTTAGATGCAAGAAAGAAAATGAAAATGATGATGCAATGCTTCAATATGAGAGATCTAAGAATACTATAGCTCCAAGATGCCAAGATTGAGAGACTCCAAGATTCCAAGATGCTAAGATGTCAAGACTCCAAGATGCTAAGATTGAGAGACTCCAAGTGGATGATAATGCAAGAGATGATGATGCAAATGATGGATGATTAAGAATGAGGAGAGAGTTTCCTTTTAAAGGATTTAGAAATGAACGAACGGTCAAGATTAAGAGGCAACAAGAAATGAGCAATGGTGGAGATTAAATCTTGGTTGATCCATGTGCTCAAGATTCTCAAGAGGCAAAATCAATAGACATGGTTAAGAGGCAAAAAGATGTGTGGAAGTGATTAAGAGGCAAAAGGAGATTCCACTCATCTTGGAAAGTGTGCATTCAATGTGTAGACAAAAAGTCTTTTTCTTTTTATTTTTATTTATTATTTTTAGCAAGTTGGTTTCCATTATTTAATTAAAAGATTTTTTATTTATTTAAAAGAGATTTGTTCTTTTAATTAAATGTGTCTTAGGATAAAGTGATTTTATTATTTAATTAAAAGATTTATTTTTTATTTAATTAAAAGGGATTTTTATTTAATTAAAAGGGAGCATGTTCTCTTAATTAAATAAAAAATATTTATTTTTTAATTTTTTCTCTTTTTCATTAAATAAGGCTTAAAATAAAATGACCAAACCTTAGAAAATATTGAATTAATTATGATTTGATTAGGGAAATTGATTTAAATTGATGAATGGGGGCCCAAAGTCTAGGCGACCATTTTAGGGTGCATACATTTGCCCCTCTTTGACTAATGCATGATCTTCATGGGAACACATGTAGTTAAAGAATGAAGTTGAAATGTGAGATTGATTTAGGATCACAAAACAACCCAGACGTGTGATCGACGGATGAGAACACATCAGGACAAAGATAAGATAATTGAAAAAGACAAGGCCAACACCCTTGTAAATAGGTAATTGTCAAGTCTCAAGAAAAGTTTCCCCAATTGAAGAAATTGATAGGATTGATAAACCTAAATCAAGGATTGAAGTTTGATAGGTACTGCCCCCTCATGATCGAAATTGAAATGAGATAGAGGAGAAATAGTAAATTGATAAATTTGATCAAATCAAACTAAACATAAGGTTCTTGATGTAAGATGAAAGATATAAGTATCACAGAACCAAGGTAGATCATCAAGCATGAAAGATTATGCCCCAAGGTTGAAATTAGAAGAAAAGAAGTGGGGTAAAAGTGAATGGAAGATCGAAGTTTGGAAGAGGTGAAAAGAAATGAAGAGAAGAAAGAGGATGTGCCTCAAAAAAGAGAATGTCTCAAAATCAATCAACTGTTTAAGATAGAAAATTTTGATTGAGATCACAAAAGAAGATAAGGAAATGAAGATCAAAACATGACCACAGTTGATTAAAAGTCCAAAAGAAAGATGAAGGAAAACCCTCTCAAACTCCTAATGTAGCCTATAAATGCAAATTTAACATGAAGTCTAAAAATGCAAGCTACATGAAAATGCAAAGGTATACTTGCAATATAGCAACTATAACATAGGATTTTGTGTTCATCATTCATTAGAGAATGTTAAGGAACTTATTTTCATCATTGGGCCATTATTAATGGACATCGAAAAATCACACAATCATCACTAATCACAAGCACAACTATGAAGATATAAATGTGATTTATATCAGATTGGAATGTGGAAAGATTCTAATATAAGAATCAAAAACATAAACGTTAAGATGACTTCGATGTTATCTTACCCAATTTAATGTAGAAAAACCATGCTTGCATCAAGGCATAAATGCCAGGATGACCACAAGAACGGTTGTGCAAAAATAGTCAAGGATGATGCCTCAAATCTCCTAAGTGTTTCAAGGGAACAACAAGAGACACTCAAGAGTTTCAAGACCACACCCACAAGTAGAAAGAAAATAAAAACATGCCTCATGCCCCAAATCCTCTAGCTATGCATCCCGAAGAGACCTATTAGACAAGGACACTCAATGAAAAATCAATAACAGTCAGCACACAAAGAAAAGATCATGACATAGCTCAAGCATTAAGTTTTGCATTTAAAAATTTAAGTGTGTTCACTGATACTGAGTTCTGAGGATAAGGATTGAATGCTTGCAAGCAGGTAACATCACATGAAAAAACTAGGTAAGACCAAATAGAGAAGTGTTGAGAAACACTTGATGCCAGGGGTTGTATTGAAAAACACAGCTAGGGAAGTGTTGAAAAACACCATTTGCGAGGTGTCCTAAGGACTAACGCATCCAAAAGACCAAAGCTAACACAGTTATGCCCCCTAGACAAAGACAAAGACCAATTCCAAACCAAGGCAACAAGGACAAGACATGATGGAGAAAGGCTAAGTGTCGAGGACATGTGCTAAGAAACAAGGGTGCAAAGGCCTCAAGTAGCGCTCATTTCTAAGTTTTCACCACTTGGATTTTATTGCAATTTCTTTTTTCTTCTTTTTTTTTTAGGACTTTTTATAATTTTTTTGTATTTTTGCTACCAAGGTGCCTGTTTCCAAGTTTTCACCAAGGCACTTTTTCTTCTTTTTTTTTGAATTTTTGAATTTCTGAATTTTTTTGGTATTTTTAGAATATATAATTTTTTTGAGATACATCAAAGTGCCTATTGCTAGGTTTTCACTAAGATGGTCATTTTTTTAGGACATTTTCAAATTTTTAGAATTTTTGATAATATATCATTTTTAAAGATTTTTTCAGGATCAATAAGTATGTACAAAGGATGCCCCCATACAGAATGGGCATCAAACTCCCAAGCAAAATCACATCGTGTAGTCCCAATTTCTAGCAAGGTGGAGGACAAGAGGGATTAGCAAACTGGTGGAAGAGATGGAAGACAAGAGAATGAAGGAGAATGAAGGGAAGAAATCCTCAAGGGAAAACTCCTCAAGAGTACCCAAGCTAGGGAAAAATTATCATGTAAAGAATATTTGGACAAGCAATGAAAGGCCAACATAGGATAAGTCACAAAAGCATAATGCAAAAGAAGGAAAGGATGCAGTCTGAAGGAGTAGACATGTCAAGAGGCTTCATAGCATCATGTTTTACTCTTTTTTATTAGATCAAGACCAAAGGGGAAAAGGATAGCGAAAGGCTAGAATGAATGGAGGAAAATAAATATGAAGGCTAAACATGAAAGGAATGAAAGAAAGATCATTGTAAGATAGCTCACAAGATAGCCAAATGTTCATATATAGGTCAACATTGTCAAAATCAAAGAAAGAAGATGAAATGGATGAAATATGTAGAAGAACTACGCATGATGCCTGATTGCCAGGTTTTCATCATGGTACTTATCCAAGGTGCCACAAGGGAGTGGTTTTCACCATAGGATGAATTTATTTCTCTTTTCTTTTTCTACCAAGATGCCTATTTTCAGGTTTCCACCAAGGCACATTTTTAAATTTTTGTTTTTTTTTGTTTTTTTTTTGAATTTTTCTATTATTTTGAATTTTTATTTTTTTTTGGAAGAAGGCAAGCTTTTTAGATAATGCTCCTTGAAAGGATAAACCATGATATGTCAAAGATTCAAAATTATATGCTCAAAGATGTTGATAGGGAAAGGAAGATGGAAGAGAAAAATAGAGGATAAGGTTTTATGTAAAGTGAGTGAGGTTGAAAGATAGGAGGAATAGGAAAATGAGGAAAAAGGATAGAAGGTAGAAGGATAATGAATGGAAGGATTGTGAAAGGGTAGATGGGAAGGAAGGCAAGATCAATATCAACACACACCTTGAAGGGTGGCGGGAGGATGAAGGAAATGTGAATGAAGGAATACATGAAGGAATATGGTGAATGGATATCAGAGGTTGCAGTTTAGGCGCATGGAATGGAAGAATGTTTTTGGAAGAAGATGAAGTGGAAGACTTTGGAAGCTTGAATGTCAACTTCACTTGTTGCTCAACATTAGACTCTTTCAAGAGAGACTTTGGAATCCATATAGCCGTAGGCTTTTCATTTCTTTTTGATGATTTAGAGAGAATATCTTTAATGATAAATTTTGGAACCCATACTTGTCTTTTAGTTTTCTTCTTAGATATCTCTTTTGACTTTATGCCTCAATGTCAATTAGAGGAAACATGGTGATCATTTTTTGATGGATTCTTGTATTGCTTCTTTTTCTTGTATTGAACATTTAAGTTACTTCCAAAAGACTTGGGACTTGTGGAAGAAGAAGGAAGATATGACTGGTTTAGATGGGTTGATGGATGAAAAGGATTCAAAGGTATGCATCTATGTTGATATTGAA
Source organism: Chamaecyparis obtusa (assembly GCA_027943335.1). Taxonomy (NCBI): domain Eukaryota; kingdom Viridiplantae; phylum Streptophyta; class Pinopsida; order Cupressales; family Cupressaceae; genus Chamaecyparis; species Chamaecyparis obtusa. The sequence continues at coordinate 39,441 of BSBK01002591.1, read as the reverse complement.
GAAAGATAAGAAATGGAGGGACATAAGGACCCAAGATGGATGACAAATTAGGAGAGTTAGAAGAGGAAAGTGAAGGGACATAAGGGCCCAAGATGGAAGGAAGATGTGAAGCCCTTAGTATTGGTGGAGGAGGTCCAAGGATGGACGTGGAAGATAAAAAAGGATAATCAATAAGTTCATCAACATCTATATGACAACCAAGGACATCAACATTTTTAGAGTGAGAATTAGGATTTGCAATAGGATCATGAACATCTTGAATAGGATTTGCATAGTGAGCTTTCTCTTCCTCAATAGAAGTAGATGTATCATCTAGGTATTGTTCACAAAAATCATCAAAGTCTCTTTCAAAAGCAGAATCATATGGATCACCATCATGATCTATATAATGTGACAACCCATTTCCAGTAAGCATGAGCACACGACTAGGAGGACTCTTAGGAATAGAGGTGTCATAGGCATCATTACATTGTCCATCATCATAGTCATCAAAGATGGGCATATCACTCTTTGTGGAAGAGGTATCACAAGGATTGTCACATTGCTCATTATGGTATGTCTTGAGAAGAGAAGTAAGACTCTTGGGAGAAGTAGAAGAGGATTGAGATCATGAAGAAGAGGAAAGTGAAGACCTAGTGGAGGAAGAAGACTTGGATAATGAGGAATGTGAATAATGTCTAGAAGAGTCATGGTAAGACTTGGAAGATGAGGAAGGATGAGAAGACTTAGAAGATAAAAAATGTTTGAAACTAGATCATGCATATGATCCTAGCAAAAGCATCTGATTTAATCAATTTTTTTTTATTTTGGTCATAATTTTATCACCCATGAGAGTTTTGGAGGAATAAATATACTCTTCAATTTGAGCAATGAGTTCAAGATCATCTATTTTCAAGAGAGGTTCCATAACAAGATAGTTGAAATCCATGGTTCTGGAAGAGGAGGAATCAAGCATGGAAGTGACAGAAGAGATGAATAGAAGAAGGTAGACTAGATAATAAGAGGAAAAGAATTAAGAGGACATGAAGAATTTAGGAAGAAGAGGAAGAAGTGTGAAGGAAGAAGAGAAAGGATGGAAATGGGATACTAGGAAGACATGGGAGATGTGGAACAAAGAAGTCCAAGAGTTATTTTGTGCAACTTGATACCATTTAAGTTCATTTGGATGTTGAGCAACATGTCATAGCACTTTTGGGGAGATCTTTGAAGTTTTTATCACTTGAGAATTCAGATTTGTTTGTTTTAATTGATCATATAAATACATCAACAGATTTTCATCATTGATCAAGCACATAAGATAGCAATCAAAGAGTTTAAGAAAACAATGTCTTCAAACAATGAGCAAGGGACAAAGCAACCTTGCACATGAACAAGAATAGTGACTTAGTATGCTACTCCTTAAAGATTCTACTTGTGTATGTTCTCAAAATATTTTTCAACCACACACATAGTCCTAGCAAATAAAAAGTTGGTCACACTATGGTTCTTAGTAATGGTTTGACTCTGCAACTTTTTCAATTTCAAGAGTGAGAACTCCAATCTAGGTGCACCAGGGTTTTGACACATTCCAAGAATTTAATCAATCAGAGATGCTGAGGAGATCTGACAGCCCAACAAGAAACTACACCCGTGGAGATTTCTTTCACAAGGACATTTATTTAGCGATTGTTGCTACCATGGTGAAAATGGCTATTACCGCTTAGGGTTCCATCCACGTGGTTTACCCAATAAAGGGAGTGTCCACTACAGTTAACCTTCTCTAATAAGGTGACTCACAAAAGGACCACATGGGAACTTAGTTCAGATTCAAGGATTTGAGTTTCTGATGCTACCCAAAAAGGGAACAGAGCATAATCCTCTAGCCTCTTCACTTCACCCAAACATAGCAAATAGATTCATTAACATGCTAAGATTAAAACCACCTCACCAAGGTTCATGATGTCAACAAAAATGTCTATCGATCTCTCTAAACGGGTCCAAGAGAGAATGTACTGATCAATGTTGAGGACTAAACCAAGTAAGACCGTGAGATAGTAACAATATCCTCCCTACCTACAAGGGGTTCTATCATTAAGAAGAACTTTGCAAGAAGTCCACTCTCTCAAGAATGCCACAAATAGTGTTCATAGGACCTATTTACTATGTGAAACATATATGCAAGAAAGTGAATCTATGTTCTTTTTAGAGCCCAAAATTGAAGTGTGATCTATGAAAGCAATAAACACTCAAGCTAGACACATGAGAGATTCATTTTAATTTTTAAAATCCAAATGTTATAGAGATTCAACAAAATACCTCAAGTCCAAAGCAACGCACTTAGTAGGATTTTGTTGAGTTTTTTTTGTGCAAGCAATCCACGAACGTTCCAACAAGCAAACAAGCAAACAAGATATGTAATGTATATCCAACTTATGCAAACCCTAGGGTTAGATCTGAAAAACAATTATTAGGAGCAATAATAGCTAGAAAATAATCCAAATGACAACTCATATCATGCATTGAACCATGAAAAATATGTGCATACTCATCACAAAATTTTCTTTTTTTTGCACTTGACCTAGTCAACAAGATCTAATTTTTTTTATATGATTTCAGCCACAAAAATAGAAATGTAAAATAGAGACCCCTACTAAAAAATAGAGAGCTTTCCAAAAATGTAAAAATTTTAGAAAAATCTTTTCATTTGTGCCCTAGAGACCCATTTTACCAAAATAGCCCAGTTTTTGTAAATCAACTATTTGAGCTATGATATTCCATCCAAATTCAAAACACAAAAATGGACCCCCTGTACAATTTGTAGAGCTTTCTAAAAATGTGAAAATTTCTGAAAAATATGCTAATTTGCGCCAAAAATTAATTTTTATGAAAAATTAAGAAAAAATTATAAAAAATCAAAAATACCTTGGAAAATTCTAAATTTTTTACTGAAGCTTCTCTGATATGTCGCCAACCTGCAAAAATAATTTTAGAGGAAAACTCCAAGCCATTTAGGAGATGTGATCAAATCTTTGAAAATCTAGGGTTTTAGTCTCCAAGCAAATCTGCACAAGGGGGTTAGCTCCTAAAATAACCAAAATAAGCATGTAAAGGTGGTTTGCCCCATGGTGGGTGCCAAAAAATGTGTGCTAAAATATTGTCACACTTCTATGAGTCAATAAATCTAAGATTGCTCAAAAATGAGGTCTCAAATGGTGACTCATAGTTCTCTATTCATGGAGTGCAAGGGTTTATAATGGAGGCCCTCATATTAGACCTAGTTTGTGCCCATGCAAGTACACCATAAAATGAGAGATTCAAAGATGAAAAATAAGAATACTAGTCTCCATGATCATCAAGTATGCATGAAAATGAAAATGAAAGCTATTCTAAGCTTGATGGATTAAGCTAGATGCAAAAAAGAAAAAGAAAATGATGATGCAATGCTTCAATATGAGAGATCTAAGAATACTATAGCTCCAAGATGCTAAGATTGAGAGACTCCAAGATTCTAAGATGCCAAGACTCCAAGATGCTAAGATTGAGAGACTCCAAGAGGATGATAATGCAAGAGATCATGATGAAAAAGATGGATGATTAAGAATAAGGAGAGAGTCTCCTTTTAAAGGATTTAGAAATGAACGGACGGTCAAGATTAAGAGGCAAAGAGAAATGAGCAATGGTGGAGATTAAATCTTGGTTGATCCATGTGCTCAAGATTCTCAAGAGGCAAAATCAATGGACATGGTTAAGAGGCAAAAAGATGTGTGGAAGTGATTAAGAGGCAAAATGAGATTCCACTCATTTTGGAAAGTGTGCATTTAATGTGTAGACAAAAAGTCTTTTTCTTTGTCTTTTTATTTATTATTTTTAGCAAAGTGGTTTCCATTATTTAATTAAAAGATTTTTTATTTATTTAAAAGATATTTGTTCTTTTAATTAAATGTGGCTTAGGATAAAGTGATTTTATTATTTAATTAAAAGATTTATTTTTTATTTAATTAAAAGGGATTTTTATTTAATTAAAAGGGAGGATGTTCTCTTAATTAAATAAAATTATTTTATTTTTTATTTTTTCTCTTTTTAATTAAATAAGGCTTCAAATAAAATGACCAAACCTTAGAAAATATTGAATTAATTACGATTTTATCAAGGAAATTAATTTAAATTAAAAATATTGCAAAGCATTGATACAAGAAATTGATAAATTGATGAATGGGGGCCCAAAGTCTAGGCGACCATTTTAGGGTGCATACAATCGGTATAGATACCGGGCTAGGGGCTGGTAGTAGATGAAGGATGGGGGAGAAATTTTGGGGTTGGGAATTCATAGAGGACATGTCAGGAGAGCCACCGACCTAGTCATACATAGAGCCAGTAGCAGTCGGTCAGTGGCTCCGTACAGATGGTGGAGGTAGAGGGATCAGGGGTGGGGATGAAGGTATATGGCAAAGACTGGGAGGTCACAGGACCATCACATGTACCCACACAGGTGCAAGATATAGGTATACAAAGCATAGTGGAGAGGCCACAACCTAGGGTTATGTGGATAGTAATTTCAGTCATTTCATCACAGGATCTACCGCAGGTTGACCCCTTTGTAGATGTTGAGATGTAGCCTCCCCTAGGAGAGGCATAGAGGCAATTATATGACGCACAATTTTTTATGCATGTGTATATTATTATTATTTTGGAGGGAATTATTCTAGACATTGTATATAAATATATATATATATTCATTGATGGACTCTTTATGAGACACTCATAGACATTCATTTATTCTTTGATGTGGGATGTGGGACATCAGACAATCTTTTATTCTTTTACAAGATGTGTGTGTGTGTGTGTGTGTTGATTTGGGTGGGATCTGATGTGTTAGGAGCCCATTTTTCTATGCATGATTTTATGATATACTTACATGTGGGATGCAAGACGTGATGTGTTAGGTGATTATGATATGAGACTAATGTATTTTTGATGCAGGATGTGATGTGCTTATATATGGTTTGTGATATCTATGTGATGTGTGTGAGTTATGAGTTATGTGAGATGCAGTTACTGACGTTTGGTGGATGGGGGATGGATATGATTTATGATGCTTAGATTTTTACACATGTGATGTATGTATGATCTATTTATGATGTTTATGATGTTTATGTATGTATGGATGATGCAATTTACCATGTTTTAACAATGCAAGATAATAATGACTTAATAATGCAAGATAATAAATGACCTAACAATGCAAGATAATAAATGACTGAACAATACAATATTAAAATGAACTTAAATGATTAATGATGCAAGATTTAAAATGAACTAAAATGATTAACTATGCAAGATTAAAATGAACTAAAATGATTAACTATGCAAGATTAAAATGAACTAAAATGATTAATGATGCAAGATTAAAATGAACTAAAATTATTAATGATGCAAGACGAAAATGATTAACGATGCAACTTAAAAGATTTATGCAAAATTAATCTAAATGAATTTAACAATGCGACTTAAAGGATTTATGAAAAAATTAATCTAAATAAATTTAACAATGCAACTTAAATGATTTTTGCAAAATTAATCTAAATGAATTTAACAATGCAACTTAAATAATTTGCGCTAAATTAATCTAAAATGATTTAACAATGCAACTTAAAAGATTTGTGCAAATTAATCTAAATAAATTTAACAATGCAGCTTAAATGATTCTAAGGATGTCAAATGAACCTAAAGTGATTTTAATGAATTGATGACTTAAGGATGCAATTACGCGTAGCTAAATGAAATTTAAATGTAATCTAGAATGTGAGTGATGATGCAATTAAATGCAAGCTCAATGATAATGCAACTACGTGCAAATTAGATGATAATGAAACTAAATGCAATCTAAAATGTAAAGGATAATGCACATGAGATGTAATGTAAGTGAATGATCATGGGGGGGGGGGGGGGAAAGGTGTTATATGTAGCATATCAATGCCTGACTAAACCCTCACTAGGAGAGGTGAAATTCGACAGGTGGGGAGGGAAATTTTGCACAATCAAAATCTATGGGTTAGAGATTAGAACGTGAATGGGTGTTTCTCAGGTTTGCATCAGGATGAGAGGTTTGTTTGGAGATAATTTCATAGGTAATGAATGGATTGATGGGGATTGGAGTTGGGGATTAAATGGTTGTGGATTTGTTAAGATAATTTCTTGGATTGATGATGGGATTTTTAGTTGGGGATTGATGGGGGAATTTTTTATTGAAGCTTGAGCATAGGGTATTCTAGAATGGAGTACTACCATGTAGTCTGAGCACTTAGCTTGATATAGAAATATAAGGGACTTACCGAGGTTACTATGAACTCAAGGATGCATCACTAGCATTTCATAGGACTGACACAAAAAAGATACGCAAGAGTTTCCCCAACATCACACATGGACCCAGATGGAGCCATAGTAGAAATGATGTTGGAGAACCTACAAACAAATGACATTTCCCAAGTGCACCATGTAACCCAAAAGGTCAAATGTGGGATGTGCAAGGGTCATATCTAACTGATGCACATGTAGAAACAAGAAGATCAAAGAGACTTTCCCCAAATTACCCTCATTTATAGTGCACCATGATGTAAAGGATTGTGGAAACCTTGAGGAGAGGAACAAAATGAAGCTACAAAAGATTAACAAGAACCAAAGAAATAGATCCAAAACCAAAGTGATAAATCCAAAAGATGTCCTTTTCCAAAAGAGATTGACTAACTGAGGGATGGTGTGATTAGTTCGTACATGAGGAAGGATGCATCCTACAAGGACCTGATTGATGAGATTGGATGCAAATTAGGTCTTGATAGCAATAGAGGACTTTGGGATAACAACAATGAATGAGAATTTCTTGCTGAGATACTCTTTGAGAAATGTGAATTGGTAGGGCAATGTAATTGACCATGCTTCTATAGGACAAACAAAGTTATATAAAAGAGGACCTAACAATAATCATACGAGTGCAAGACATGACACTATACATAGCTGACACTTTACAAATATCAACTAGGATAGATCAATGAAGGAAACATATATACACAGCTCAAGATTTGTGGATAGGACGTGCCTTAGTATGTAAAAGAAGCTCAGAATACTAGATAGTAATTCAATCTTTCTGATGTGAGGATGGGAACACCTTGGAAATAGAGATTTGCGGAGAGAGTGTAGACGAAGAGATGATGGTAGGTGCATGTTTGGTTATGGAGTAGGATTTTGATAGATAATAATACAATCCACTATGTATGGTGCCTATTTTCAGGTTTTCACCAACATACTTGTCCAAGGCACTTGATTGCCAAGTTTTCACCATTGACGATTATTTCTCTTTACTTTTTTTCATTTTTTGATTTTTTAATTTTCTTTGCATTTTTTTTGTGTTTTATGAATATTTTTCAATATTATCAAGGTGCTTGTTTACCAAATTTTCACCAAGACAATGATTTTTTAGGACTTTTTGAAAAAATTTGGGGTATTTTCAGATACATAGGAGATGGTTTAGACATAGAACCGCTTCAGATGGATAATGTTGATGGGATCATGTAGGGGTATCCTTCAGGTGTAGATAACTAGTAGGCTCCTGAGTCGAAACATGTTGTGACAACGTAAGGGCCCAACCAGGTAGGCTTGACCTTGCCTTTCTTTTCTCAATCATCTTGTACTTTCTGATTCTTCTTTAGGACCATGTCACCCACTTGGAACTGTCTAGGGTGGACCTTCTTCTTGTAGCTTCTCTTAAGCCAGTTCTAGTATACAACTAGGTGATCATAGGTGTGTTCTCTCTTTTCATCTAACAGGTCCAGTTGGGTGAGGTGTGCCACGTGATATTCCTCATTAGTGGTATAGTTCTTCATGGACATGCATAATGAAGGTATCTCAACCTCAATTGGTTAGATGGCCTTGACACCATATACTAGGGAGTATGGGGTGGTTCCTGTGGGAGTGCAGAATGAAATGCAGTAGGCCAAGAGGGCGACATTGATTTGAGGGTACTAGTCATGACCAGAATCATTGACAACTTTTTGGAGGATTTTCAAGATGGCTTTGTTAGTTTCCTCAACTTGGCCATTTCCTTAAGGGAAGTATGGACTAGAGAAACGATGATGGATTCAGAATCTGACATATAGGTCTTTCATATGCTAATTTTAAAAAGGTGTGCCATGACCTATGAAAATGGTGGAGGGGATGTCGTAATGATAGATGATGTGGTAGAGGAGGAACTTAGATATTTGGTTTCCATTAGTTAAGGTGATTGGAATTTCTTTAACCCATTTGGTGAAATATTTAGTAGCAGTTATGATATACTTGTGTCTATTGGAGGAAAGGGGAGTGATCTTACCAACGAGGTCAAAATCCCAACATGAAAAAGGCCATGGTGGCACAATGGGTTGAAGGTCTTGTGCTGGATCATGGATCAAATTAGCATGTTGTTGACATGGTAGGTACTTCTTTACAAATTTGCATGCATCATTCTTCATGGTTGGCCAATAATACCCAGCTCTAAGAAATAGCTTTTCTAGGACCATGCCACTCATGTGGGCACTGTAGATTCCAACGTGAACCTCTTGTAAAGATAGGACATCCGCATTCGACTCTAAACATTGAGAGAGGATTTTGTGATACCCATAATGATATAGGGTGTTAGCTATAAGAGTGAAGTGGGAAGCTTTGTGAATAAGGTTTTGGCATTGGGTATTTTCGAGGTGAGGGGATATGATACCATTTTTTAGATAAGCATGGATGTCATGGTACCATGGGAACTAAGGACCAACCAGAAAATACACCATATTATAATCAGCGTTAATGTAAGAAGGTGTGTATAGTTTATCAACTAAGAATTCATATTGTGTTCAATCGCGAGGGATTTCCAATAACGACCCAATAGTTGACATAGCGTCTACAACTTTGTTTGAAGTCTGGATACTTGCATGAATTGTAAGCTTATGAATTATTCCTTCAATCTATCCATGAGCTCTTTATATGGTAACAATTTGTCATATTTTATTTTAAAATCATCTAGTACCTTCTTGATGATTAGTTGTAAATCCCTGAACACTTACATTTCTGTGATATTCCATTGGAATTTTGTTTTGAGGCCTAAGATGAGCTCCTCGTATTCTACAATTGTTTTTTCAAGGGAATCCCAACTTGAATGATTTGGGTATGTAATCACCTTGAGGAGTGAAAAAGAGGATTCCTTAAGCTTGAACCATGTGATGTGTATGATCCATAAAAGTATACTTTCCATGTCAGTTGTTCTTTGATTATACAGATGTGCTCATCGGGGAACTCCATCACCAACAAATGTGCATCTATTAGAGGTGCTTTAGCTAGCTAATATGTGATAACTTTCCCTTTTATTTCTTTAATGTCGACATACTGGATGTTGAATTCATTGAGCATTACCCATTTTTCTATTCTTCTTGTGAGTTTCATTCTTGAGAGAAGGTATTTAAGTAGATCAACCTTGGAGATGAGATTCATGGTGTGGCTTAGCATGTAGTGTCAAAACTTCTGAGTGGAAAGAACTACTGCAATACATGCCTTTTCCATGGGTGAATAGTTTACCTCATAGCCGAATAGAGTGTGATTGATGTCATAGATGAAACATTCATTTCCATTGTCATCAAGTTGTGCCAATATTTTTGTAGTGGTTGTTGAGATATATAGGATGAGCGGGCATCCTAGTGTCAATGGTACAAGGATGGTTAATTTAACCACATGTACTCCTTGATTTTTTCAAAACTTAGCTGATAGATTGGATCCCATTTGAAACTTTTATGCTTGTGAAGCAGATGTGTGAATGGTCGGCACTTGTCTACCAGCTGGGATATGAATCTACAGATTGATTGTAGTTTTCCCTATAGGATCATTAGTTGCTTAAGTGTGCATGGGGGAGGCATGTCCATAATGGCCTTAACCTTCTTGGGATCAATCTTGATGCCCCACCATGATATAATGAACCCTAACAACTTTTTTGAAATTACGCCAAAGACACACTTCTTTGGGTTCAATTTCAAACCATAGTGATGTAGGTGATCAAACACATGCTTAAGGATGTCAAGGTGTTCCAATCAAGTCCTTCATTTAGCCAAAATATCATCCACATTGTCTTCAAGTATTTTATGGATCATGTCATTGAAGATAGCCATCATTTCTCTTTGATATGTAGCTCCTGAGTTATTTAACCTGAATGAAATCATATTTTCATAGAAGGTACTCCAAGGTGTTGTGAATGTTGTCTTTTGTTGGTCTTCTTATGCTATACAGATTTGATTATACCTTGAGAATCCATCCATAAGTGATAAAATCTCATGGCCTATCATTAGATCAACAATCATGTCGATTTAGCAGGGGGAAATCATCCTTTGGGCATGCTTTGTTTACATCTCATAAATCCATGCAGAACCTAATTTATCCTTGTGGTTTAGTGACTGGCATCATGTTAGATATCTATTCTAAATAATCAATGGCTCAAATAATCTTTTATTGTAGGAGCTTCTTGAGTTCTTCCTTGACCAGTTGGGCTACCTTAGGATGCATATTGTGTAGCTTTTGTTTAACTGGCTTTGCATTTGGATCAACTGCAAGGTGATGCACAAACATTTTTGGATCTAGCCTAGTCTTGTGAGCATATGACCATGCAAAATTCACAGTTGCTTCTTGGAGGAGTGTTTTAAAAGTGTGATCTTCACCCTTAGTCAGGGATGTCATGATGTATGTGATCCTTAGCATTCCTTAGTTCCTAATTTGATAGGCTTTGTGTCTTTGATTAGGATGAATAACTACTCTATTTTGTATTCATGGATGTGGGGAAGAGGCAAGTCTTCATCCTCTACCAACTCAAAGAGGTTTTCACTATAAGATACACCCTTTGTTTTTACTTTTTTGGAGTTATAATATTCCGTAGAGGGGTTTTCACAAAAGGACCCATCATTTTCTTTTTCTTTTTTATTTTGCTACTAAAGACTTTCTCTTCCCCAAAGTATCCCTTGGGTTATGATTTGTAGACATACATTGATTCGTGCTCCTAGTATGGCTCTTGATCTAATGCTCCCATGAATCTTAGGAGTGCTTCCTCTCTTTGGAACTCATTGATGTGTGTGACACTTGGTTGGTCCCAGTCTATAAGTTTGGGATGGATGAGGGGGAAGTTGATTAGGTTAATGGTGAGTTGACGGAGGACAAAATTGACCAAGAAGGTTTCATCATCAAATATATCATCATAGGATTTATTTTCTTCCTCTTTAGGGATATCTTTGACTTCCACAAGTTCATCTTGGATATTCAAGAGGGTCATGTTAGTTGTGTTGGTGCCCCCAATCATGGTATTGGGTCCTTGTATATGCAGACAAGGGTATTAAAACTAAGGCCTTAATGTTTAGGATTTTGTGAGGCTTCTAGTGGGTCTTCCACACTACCTTCTTCATGTCTTGGACCACCATCCTAATAATTCCATTTTTTTGTGGCCCATTTATGTGATGTGGTGTATTTATCCTTGAAATAACCAAGGAGCGTAGTGTTGGGAGGTGGGGATCTTTGCAAAACCATCTATTAATGTTTTGGTCCATCTCTTGATTGTTTAGGATACCATGTGAGATGAATGTAGATGGCCCCATTTTCTTGACTTCAGGTTCTTCCTACGGGGGTTTACTTTCATGACAGGGGTGCCCTTCAGTGTGTGGATCAAGTGGTAGGGCCCCTACTATGAAGTTTTTGGTCAGGCTATATTCACCGCAATCCCTGTTGTTGATCTTGATAGTGAAAAGGGTGGAGGCTAAGATGGTCTCTGGATTGTAGTGGGATAGGAATGAGCTAGCGATAGAAATGCCAATATCGGTGCCAAGATAGTGTGTGTAGTGAGGGAATGATACTTCCAATGCATGACAATATGTGAAGGGTTGGGGATCAACATGAATGATGATTTTAGTGCCTTTGTATGGGATTTTGATGCATGGATGATAGGTGGATGGGATAGTTTTGATGGAATGGATCCATGGTCAGCCGAGGAGGATGTTTTATGAGAGATTAAGATCAACAAAATGACATACGGTCTCTTGAATTGCTAGGCCAGCTTGATGGGAAACAAAATAGTACCTTCTAAGGTACACTCTAGGTTATCATAGACTTTGATAGTGATAACCTCATTTGAAATGTTAGCCTTTGTCTACCCCACCTCCTGGATATATTTTAATGTGCACAGGCTTAGGGCCAAACCATTATCTATGATGACCCGCTTGACAGCAAAATCATTAAACATGACAATGATTGGAAGTGGGAGATTATGATCTAGCTCAATGAATGGCATGTCAAAAGGCTTGAAGAAAAGGGTGGAAGATGTAGACAAATGCCCCATTAGGTTCTTGAACTAGATGGTGTTGATGTCCATGGGGACACGTGCCTCTTGGAGGGCATTATTGAGGATCTCTTGATGGATGGATGAGGTGTGGAGAAGGTTGAGGATGAATATTTGGGTGGGTGTATTTCCCAAGTGTTCCAGGAGTTTGTATTGAGCATTAGGTATGGGATTTAGATTAGCACCAACAATAAATATCTGGCTCTACATGTGCTGACTACACACTGATTGTCGACACCTTTGACATGGATGACATTGATGCTAGGCTCAACTTGGGATATGCAGCCAAAAAAAATTTCATAATTGATGTGGGTAGTAGTATAGTCCTTTCTATCAGCATGGTCACCTTGTTGTCCCTTGCCTTGGTTCTAGAGTGGTGGGTTAGCGTTGGCTCGATTCTTTCCTATGTTGTGTTGAGGAAACACATTTTGATATATTTTTAGGTTGGTGTTAGGTGATGCTTGTGTAGGTGCATCGACAGTAATCTCCTTTTTATCAATGAGATCTTGGACATAGTGTTTGAGTTTCATGCATTTCATGGTGGTGTGTCCCTTAACATGATGATAATCACAATACTCACTATCCTTGTACCAGGATGGATTGGCGGTTTACTTGTTGAATGGCTAGGTTTGGGGATACACAATCAGATTAGCATTGGCCATATGATAGAAGATCATGTCCAGAGGTTCACCAAGAGGGGTGAATGTGTGCTTCTGATTGTTTTGGACATATGGCTTATTTTGACATTGGGTGACCAATATTGTAGGGGCTTGATTGGCTTCATTTTGGCAAGGCATCCGGGGTTATTGATAAGTAGGTTCGTGTTACTGACATACTAGTGTAGGATTAGGACCATCCATAACAACTTGAACGTGCTTGGTGTCGGTGGCCCCATCTGTGATGATGTTCTTATTTTTGTTCCAGTAACAAGGTGGGTCATTATTGGGTTGGTCTTGGGAGTTTTCCTTATAATACCTAATGGTTCCATCATCCAAGAAGCCTCTTTCGATATCCATCCATTTTCCTTTAATGTCTAGGTAGGTTTGTATGAAATTCATTATCATGAAGTGGGATAACTTTGGATATAGATTATCGATGAAGATTTTGGTGAGATACTTTTCTAGCAATTGATAGGACATCCTCCTGGTGAGGTTTTTCTATCTTTGCAAGTAGTAAACCAAGCTCTTGCCTCCCTTTTGTTTGGAATTGCATAGGTCTAATAGGGATAACTCATTCTCAACATTATGTGTGTATTGTGCCATGAACTTCTCAAAGAGTTCGGAAAACATTGTTATTGATCTGTATGGTATCTTATAGAACCACTCGATGGTGGTTCCTCCCAAGCTCTTAGAGAAGAGGTGCATTAGGAAAAAAAAAATTTATACAACATCTTGACAAGCCATGTAAAACTCCTTCATGTGGCTAACTAGGTCTCCCTTCCCATGATATTTATCAAATTTGGGAATTTTGAAATGCTTCGGGAAGGGAACTGTTGTGATAGATCTATCAAAAGGATAGAGATAGACCTCTTTGAACTTGAATGTCTTTCTTTGAGGTCCTTAAGAGCATTCTTAATTTCTTCCCATTTTGAATTGATAGGTGTTAGAGTGGGAACTCCCATTGGGAAGAGGTCTGATGGTGTAGGTGAATATGGATGTTTTGAGGTGGGTATGGCATGATTGGATAAGGGGATTTCTCTATGATGTAGGAAGACTGGAATGGGTTCAGAGGTGGTGGTTGGGAAATATATTATTGTTGAGATGTAGTGGCATATTCTTGTGCATGGTTGGCATTGCATGTTGCTGGTAGGGGATGAGGGGATGTTTTTACTTTGCTGAGAAGTATTGTTTCTATGGAGGGGGTTGGTAGAATGGTGTGGATTGCTGGTGGGTGGGGCCTTGTGCTTGTCTAATGTAGGTAGGATCCATTATTGTATTATTGAGTGGTGGAACGGTTTCTTGGAAGTTGGTGGTAGGAGTTGGTTGCGTGAGATAACTTGCAAGATGAGAGGAACTTTGTTGTTGAGGTGGTGGCACGGTTTGAGAGATAGCTACTGATATAGATAAATAGCTAGTGAATGTTGGAAGGGATGTATTTTGAGTTATTTTTGGGGGTTGTGTTGCATACTCGATGGGTTTTATGCTTGCAAGATTGTACATATGAGACTGTGTTTTTATCCCTAGGGTATTCATTTGCACTTGGTTAAAACCCCAAGAAGATCCAATCCATGTAGCGGGTTGAGAAGCAAAGGTAGTTAGGAATGTAGGAGTGATGGTGGGATTTTTTGATATGGATGGTGGGTTTTGGGATCCCATAAGCAGCATTCCTTTCATGAAAGAAATTTTTTGGGCTTGTGTGTTGGCAATGAAGGGTGGAAGAGAAACTTGTATGAAAGTTAGTCGAGTGGCTATTTGAGTAAGGGCCTTCTAGGTGATGGAAGGAGGTGCTTGAGTTTCCCCTTAGAAGAAAGGTGTTGATGTGGACCCTCAGCTCATGAAAGGTCAAGGTACTACTTGTGTGGTGGTTTGTGTGGGAGGTAAAAGTTGTGTTTGTGTAGAGATTTGTGCATGAGCAATGAATTGAGATGTGAAAGGTAGAGGTAGCACTCCCATGATGGAGACAAGAATAGATTGTGTCATTGTTGCACTATGGGGTTTGTGAAACTAGATTTCAAGAGATGGGAGATAGGTGATGCCACTTGGGATAATTCTAAGTTGGGATCAAAAAAAATTTTGGACAATAAATGGCTAAGTGTTAGAGGGAATGTGTATGGGTCTTGTGGGATTGAAGGGCTGAAGGTGTGGCAGAAAGGGAGTAACCTCCTGGGTGTAGTTTTCCAAAATGGCAAGGCAATTCTAAGCTATGATTGCACTAACCATTTGTGCATGTCCAGGGTGGCTCATGAATGCTTCAATAGAACCCGTGATCATGGGTACTTCGATTGGATTCGCCCATAGATTATCAATTTGTGGCAGTTGAGGGTCGTATGTTACCATGGCATTGTTAGGATCATTGGGATCAGATGAAATAGTGGCAAGATTTGGGTCCATATTCTTTCTTTTCTTAGATAGTGTCTCAGCAAGCATGAAATGCAAACCCCTAAGATGGGAAAAGATGCGACAGTGTGATATGGTTCTAAGATTTGGGTAAATGCAAGATGTAAGGTGATCCTAAAGGATATCAGGATGATGGCTAGTTTGATGTGATGATGATAATGTCCTAAAGACCTGAGCATTACTAAGTGTCAAAATGAGTTACTTTTCCTAATGTGGGATCAAATGGGTTGTGAGTGTCAACCTTAGATAGACTTGTGATCTTCATAAGATGGGATCATTGTTAATGTGAGTCAATCTTTAGATCAAGATGATGAGGCCTACAAAGACAAGTACAACCTACCCTAGATAATGCTTAGTCAAAAGATGAAGCTACAAGATGGGTTTTATTTTAAGATGAGGTTTAAACAACTCAAAAGGGATGTGACACCAAAAGGATGTTTGGATGGTTTGGATTCTTGGATTTGGTTTGGATAAGGATGATTTTGGGTTGATCTTTGGCAGGGTTGTCTATAAAGATGACATTAATGCAACTAAATGATGACCTAATATGTTGGGATACTGAGATAATCTCACAGCAATTGAAAGGATATGATGTGTGATATGCCGACTAGTTTTCTCTTTCTAGGATAACAAAATGATGATTGATCTAAAAATGAGCTTCAAACTGTATGACTTTCACATTGTAATTCAACTTATTGAGTTTCTATTGATACTTGGCTTCTTATTTGATCATAGTTAGGGTAGGTTGATGATCCTTGAGCTTTCACTCGGTGACTTTCTTCTCTCGATACACACGGGTTGTTGGTAATTTTGATTTCTTGTGTTTTGTTGAGTCAATCATAAGTCCAAATTTTCAAATCTCTGATCATGGATTTTGGAATCAAGCTAGGTAGTGACTACTGTAAGTGTATCTTGACTTGGCTTTGAGCAATTTCTAGATCTTTTGGAAATGGTAGAAAAACAATCCCACAAGAAACAAGGTAACCTTGTGGGAACAAAAGGTAATAAGATTGATCTCTTTGGCATAAGGACTTGTAACTTCATGTTTTTTATATTTGAACAGATGTTTTCACAGGGTCTATAATGTCAAAGACACACACAAGCACTTTCTACCCTAAAGGACAAGCTCGACTTGAAAATATTTGCTCACAGAGTTAGGCACACACCCAAGAGCAAATCAGAATACGACCACTATTGACCACGCAATGGATCAAGAATGTCATATTAGCCGACTCTAAATGCTCAAGGATGGCATGATATGGTGAGTAATGTCCCCTTCCCTAAGATAGAGTTAATAATAATAAAATAAAATATAAAATAAATAAATACAACATTGGAATAATAGAATAATAATTAAATAATAAGTAAACAAATATTAAAATCAATATAATATATTAATGTTAATATATCAAATATTATCATAACGTGAAATTGAAATATATATTAGTTTATATAAATCAAACATTAATATTATTAATAATAAATAATAATATTAATAATAACCATTTAATAATAATATATAATATAGTAATAATATTGCTATTTAATAATAATCACTTAATACTAATATATAATAATAATAATAATATATTATTATTATTATTAACCATTTAATAAATAATATAATAAACAAAATGTTACTTAATAAGGGCGAATGACTTGTGTAAGGTCGCACCTTAGAAGGTGTGACAGGATCGCAGCCACAGGCTACGACTAGTCATAGCCCCTAAGGGGTGTCGACCAATGTGGGGGGGGGGGGGGGCGGGGCGTGACTCTCCCTCCCACACCATACTTAATGGGTGTATGTCAGCAGACAAAAGGGACATGAGAAAAATAAGAAAAAAAATAGGAAAAAAAAAGAAACAAAACAGAAGAAAGAAAAGAAATAAAATGGGACAGATAGAAGAGTTTAATAAAGATTTAAAAAGGTAATCATTTAAAATCCTTTATTTTATATATATATATATATATATATATATATATATATATATATATATATATATATATATATATATATATATATATATATATATATATATATATATATATATATATATATATATATATATATATATTCAAGGATTTCTTATTTCTTTTACATATAAAGATGTCTATAAATGTATTGATGTGTATTAAATATATATTTATACATGTACAATTCAGGCCTATGAAAATATGTTATAAGCATTTTGTGTTGTTGGATTTCTTTTATAAATCTAAATATATGATCTTGTAAATTAAATTAATCTTTGGTACATTTATATGTGGATGATATGGGACCATAGAGAGAATGAATATTATTTTTTGGTTGTTAGTTTTGATGCCTTCGAATTGTGGTTATGTAAAGGATAGCACTGTTATTTTGTTGTTGGTTAATATAAAAAATATTTCATTAATTTTATCTTATATTTTATATTATTTGTTATAAGTAGTGGTTGTCATTGCACCAAAAGGTTGACATGTTAATGCCCGATATAACCACTAGACTTATAGAAGACATAGGAGGCACTTAAGCTAGGTCATGAATCGCGAGGGGAGGGCTGACCATTATGCCAAAAATCTCCACCTCAGCATTGTTAGCAATTTGGCTAAGTTGATTACATAGATGTTTTCATTATGGAAACATATGATCCACATGAAGATCATGCAAGTTAGAGAGCAAGTATGACAGAGTGCATTGCAAATTTGTCTAAGTGTGAGATAGTATTTTCACCAGTGCACCTGGACACAATTTTTGTTTGTGATGTTGATTGGAGTAATTTCAGTGCTTGTGCACTTGAACATAGACTCTATGATGTCTATTGATCACCTATCTCAGAGCGCAAGTCAGTATGGCATGTACGGAAGAAGTTATGACAATTTTACCAAAGACAATGTCAAGCTAACAGGACAGAATATGAAGACAAAATTAGTAAAGAGTTAAGGGATTATTTTGTTTATCAAAATAATGAATTAACAATATAAAGGGACAACATCCTAGATGTTAACTCTTGGATAAAGTTATTTGTATAAATTTAATTGTAATTGTAAGAAAAGATAAGATTTGAGAATAGATATATAGTGAAGTGATGAAATGTAATGAAGCTGTGATATGATGCGAAATATATGATGCATATGTAATAGCGATAGTGAAAGAGCAGTGAAGAGATATTGATGCAAGCAGTATAAGGTTATGTACCTTAACCTACTTTTGTAAATCAATTGACATTGTATATTACTTGTTTGGGTTGTGGGCTCATCTGGTAATCACATTTTGTACTGCCAACTCCTAACAGGGTTGAGGCTTCTAACAAGGTCTATAGTCCCTTAATTAGGACTGATACACTATATTCTTGTAATAGACTCCTAACAGGGTCAACATCCTTAATAGGATACTTTTTATTAGTGGATCTTTGTGGGTACCATCCCCACAGGGTTTTCCCTTGGCCAGGGTTTCCTCAAGAATAAATAATGTGTTATGAGTTCTTTAGTTTTATTGTTATGCATGTTGTTTAGCTTCTTATGTTATGCATGTATTAAGATTATCTGTTATATCCATAATTGGGCAAAAGAAAAAGTTTGTAGAATATTGATTCACCCCCCTTCTCAGTATTCCCTATTTCTAACAATTGGTATCAGAGCTTAGTTACTCAGAAAAGAATCATTCAAGGAAAGTCTAGCAGCTTGAGTAAGATCTCTATGGATATGGATCAACTACAGAAGAATCTTGAAGAAGCTCTTGAATAGATTGATATGCTTATTGATGAAAGAGACACTCTGAAAGGAAAATATGATGATGCAAAGAACCTCATTGAGAAACTGAAAAACAAGTTGGAAGATCTGAAATCTGAAAAGGAATCCGAAATTCTTATTGAAGATTGTGATGACAATTTAGAAAAAGAAAATGAGATCCTTAAGCATGAACTAAAGATAGCAAATCTGAAGCTAAGTCTGAAAGATGGAAATAGCAAGAGTGAAGCAAATCTGAAATCTGAGAATGAAAAGTTGAAGATTGAAAATGAAGAACTAAAATCTAAACTTGGTAAAGTGGCATTTGAATTTGAGAAAGTCAATTTGTAGCATGTAGAACTTGAGAAATACAATACAATTGTGAAAGGTGATCTGACTCAATCCAAACAACAACTTGAAAGGCTATATTCAACTAGTGAGAAGATTGATGAACATATATCTTTTCAGAAACCATTCTATGATAAAATTGATCTTGGATTCAATGCATTCAAAACAATTGAAGAAAATAAGGAACCAAATCTGAAAGTATCTGAAAGCATAGATGAGAAGAAGTCTGATGAGATCAACAAATCTAAAGATACACCTAAAGGAGAAGAATCACCGAAGCAAGAGGAATCACCCAAAGGTATGCAAAGAGAATTCAAAGGTAGATGTTTTGCTTGTAATACTATTGGTCATATGAAGAGAGATTGCACAGGTAAACAATTCAAACCTCTTAATGGTTATTGTTATAATTGTCATGGTTTTGGACATAGAGCTATTGAATGTAGGAAACCTAAATTTGTTGAGAATGACAATAATAGTAGAATGTTTAGGAATACAATACTAACCTATTGAAGATATGAACAGAAGAAATGGAGTAATATGTTATAGATGCAACAAGGTTGGACACTTTGCTAGAAACTGTAGATCACAAATCAATAAGCCTAGACCAAGATATGGAAACAATGGAATTATTTGTCAGCTATGCAACAAGATTGGACATACAACAAGGTTTTTCAAAATGAACAATGGAGTTTTTCATCCTAACCCTAACCCTAGAAATCATGCAAGAAGAAATGAAGATGCAAGTAACAGACAGAAAGGATGATGTGGTAATTCTGATGAAGTGAAGTTTGTTAAAAGCACAAATCAAAGAGGCATATTCAACATTGAAGGTAATCAGGAAGGTGAATTATTGAAAGGTAAGAATGAATCTTTACCTAACCTATCTCAAAGCACTTAATTTATGAAAATTACAGTAGATTAGGAACTTAGATTAGTGTAGAAGTAGATATATGATGAACTGAGTCTTGCGTAGTTAATGCAAGGTAGTTTATGATGTTCTAATGCTATGGTTAAGAGTGCAAAGAAAAATATTATGTTTTGCGAGATCGCAAGGAGTTTTAAGTTTTGCAGGATAGCAAAAACAATTTTTTGGAAAGAAGGGGCAAAAGAATTGAATGCGATGTCAAATCTAAGTGAGATTGAATTAATAAAAGGTCATGATTGTTAGATTTGACAAACGCAAATCTTCCCAAGAACACCTGCATGCAAAGACTGCTACAAGAATGAAGACAGAAGCAAAAAGAGACAGAAAGCTATGGCGGCCAATAGGCCAGAGACTGCAAAACCATGTTGCCAGAAATAAGCTTCTATTAACAGTGATGAAAATAATAAAATCTCCTTATTGAAATGAAAGAAGTGAATCCTTATAAAAGGAAACACGAAACCCTAAAGGCTAAAACCTTAAAGAATTATAAAGTGCCTAAGTGAAACTTAAGCCTAGAGTATGATAAACTAATAATTAAATGATTTAATTATTAGCTAACATAAGACTACTCTAACACCCCCCCTTAAGTGTAACTTAGGGAGAAGCAAAAAAAGCTAAACTACTGTAGAAAGCAGGAAAGATGGGTCCCGGCAACTAGGCCTGATCAGGTACCCAAACATAAAGCAAAAGATGTCCCAGAGAAAGGAACAAGAAGAGAGCAAGAAGCTCCTCCGAAGCATGTCTGAAAACTCTGTCAGAAGATACTGCTGGAACCCCCACTGAAGTGCATGACCAGGTAGAGAAGACAAGTGTCTGAAGAGCTGATCAATCAAACCAGGAAGCAATAGAACCAACAGGTGAACCCCCCCATAATGCTGAACTGGGAGAGGTGACAGGAACACTGAAAGGCGATGCCAAAAACAACTGCAGAAGAAGAACCAGGAACACCAACAGTGCAACAGAAGCACACACACAAGATAAAGGGCGGTGTCATAGACACAGTCTACATGGGCTAATGTCGTGGAAGGTACGCTCACTTGACAAGAGTGGATGCGCCTATAGTGGCAAATGCATCAGAATCCCCCCATGGCACTTTATAACTGAGTGCGAATACTAAAACTGAACCAGGTGAAAAAGAATCCCAGAAATGCAGAAGTAGGCACTTATCTCAGTGCATTTACAGAACAAAGATACATCAGAAAGAGCATGCAAGCTCAGAAGTCAGAAAGAAGAGTGCACTAAGAAACCAGAAGAAGAGATCCCCGGACCTGTAGAACCAAGCACACCACCAGAGGGCATAAACTGCATAACTCGGAGGAGTGAAAACCTGGAGTAGAATCTGGAAGAAATACCTCTGCCACTGAATAGTACACAGAAACATCTTTCCGACGATATCTCGTTTGCCGAAAAAGGAGTCCGGATGAGCCAGATATGACTCCCGGAAGGCAAAAAGAGACATCAGACTTCAACAGCAAAAAACACTATTGAAACGGTAAAACCCAAAACCCTAACCTCCATCATCGGAAAGAGCTCGAAAAGAGCTTTCCGACGATATAAAGAAGTCAGAAAAAGGCCCCCGTATGCTCCCTATAGAGCGAAAAAGGCCCAGGTACCCCCAAAATACCCACCAAGGCAAGTTTTAAGCCCCAGGGGCTAAAAAAAATAGGCCCCCGGACGCATGGCGCGCTCCGGGGGCTGGGCCGCAGCCCCTGGTCACCCATGTGACCGCCCGCAGGGCTAAAGCGGCCCCGGGCGGCGCGGCGGTGGCGGAGCTGGGGCCGCGGAGGGCGGGCGGCGCAGAGGAGCGGCGGCCGCGGAGAGCGGGCGGAGGAGCCAGCGGAGGGCGGCGGAGCCGGGAGGAGCCGGGGTGGCAGAGCCGAAGGCGCAGCCGGCGGCGGTGGAGTGCTGGAGGCGCGGTGGCGGCGCCAACAAAAAAACATTGAATGCGTTAATTTGAACGCAAAAAACAATGAAAATTGTTTTTTTTTTTAAATTTTCGCCTCGGATTTCGTGCCGTACGGCCCTAGGAGGCCGAAAAAAATTCTCCAGAGCCCCGGTGACCAAATCGGACAAACTTTATATGGATCCTGGGGTTTTTGGGCCTTCTGGACGCAATGGAAGTGTCCGTTTGGGCCTAAAATGCCTCCAAAAATAGAGACCCCCCAAAACCACTAAAAGAAGCCAAAAAAGCTTCTGAAACCCTCTGTGCTTCAATAAAACACGAACAGCCAGCAGCAAGATGGCTCTGATACCATGTTAGATTTGACAAACGCAAATCTTCCCAAGAACACCTGCATGCAAAGACTGCTACAAGAATGAAGACAGAAGCAAAAAGAGACAGAAAGCTATGGCGGCCAATAGGCCAGAGACTGCAAAACCATGTTGCCAGAAATAAGCTTCTATTAACAGTGATGAAAATAATACAATCTCCTTATTGAAATGAAAGAAGTGAATCCTTATAAAAGGAAACACGAAACCCTAAAGGCTAAAACCCTAAAGAATTATAAAGCGCCTAAGTGAAACTTAAGCCTAGAGTATGATAAACTAATAATTAAATGATTTAATTATTAGCTAACATAAGACTACTCTAACAATGATCAGTATTATTTGATCATCAAAGAAAATTCAAGTGTTAAGGAGATCAAAGAGCAGTGATTGGAAGCATTTTGCAAGGATTTGGAGAAGAATTTTGTGCTGAATCTACGCAAGCCCTAAAATCATGAAATCGAGGTATTTTACTTGACAGATCTTTAAATCAGTGAAGGAATTAGAAGAAATCATGGATGTTTCTTTAATACACAATGTCAGAGATAAGAATAGACCTAAATTGAAAAGGGAACTAGTAGAACCCTTGGAAGATGATCCTAGGCTAGCTTTATCATTCGTACTAGACGGAGTTTTACACCTAGAGAATGTCAGAAGTTATCTTGGATGCAAACTTGAGACAGTCAGTGATAGTGATTTCACAAATGTATATCAGAAGATTTACAATTAGGATATGACACTAAAACAAGGTTTTGAATATTTGAAAGACAATGAGATCATTAAGTATGCATTACAGTATGAATTTGATAATGAAGAATGTACTAAGATTATCTTGAGCAGAATTCATAATGGAAAGTTTTGGTTAGAAGATAGAGTGATAGATATTACAGCTGATTTGATTCATGAAGTCATTGGATTATCTAAAATTGGACCTATTCCTTTAAATAAGAAAAACATGAGGAAAATAGTCATTGATAACACAAATTCATCCTATAATGGTAGAGGAATTGTGATTAGTAAGATTCAACAAGATGATGTGAGATACTTATGCAAGATCCTAACCACTAAGTTTTGTGCAAATTCAAGAGAGGATGACATGGCAGTTGGAATGATACATGTAGCTTATTTGATGTGTGTTGATAAAGTGCAAGTTGATATGTGTGAGATTCTGAGAATTCAACTATTTGAATTTGGAAAAGATTAAGAAGACAAAGTATGCACAATTTAGATTTTCTTCTTTGATCACTTACATGTTTTTTCATCTATTGAGAAGATTTCCTTACACCATTGCAAGTGACTGGAATGATGGACAAACTACAATGGAAAGGATTAATAAAGTGTATATGAGGCATGTTATTGATAAAGTGAATGAGAGTGCAATGTTGGTAATGAAGACATTTCAGAACTTGGTATCTAACAGATCAAGGATCCCTAAGTCTCTTGTGGAAAAGTATAAAGATGGCATATGTTTCATGGTTGATACTCAATTTACCTATATTGAAGTAGTAGAGCCTAGAACAGAGTTCATAGACCCTCTTGGCTATGAGATATCTGAGGTAGAGACAAAAGAGTATGTTAGCAGGATACTTAAGTGTAAGTTGGACACTCAGTGTAACAGGTTTGGAACCTTTGAGGAGAACTTCAACTCCGCAAAGACCTTAATTGAAGAGAAGTAGTCTAAGAAGAGAGTTGAGAGCACTATAAAGAAAATCCTAAAAGATACAGGGATGACAGAGCATGAATTTTTAGTAGCAAAGAAAACAGCAGCAGCAATCAAAGAGAGTGGACAGAAAGAAGTTTTGACTATTCCACCTTTATCATCAATTGCAGTATAGTAGGAAGAACCACAAGTGAAGGTGAAAGTGGAAGATATTGAAAAGGATCAAGAAGCTAAGATATCCACTAGATCCACTTCCTCCACACCTAGAAAAAGAGTAAAGGAAAGTGCTACTGGACCAAGAAAGAGATAGAAAACTTTAGTGCAACCAGTTCCAAGAAAAATTACAGAAATAAAAGATGTCACTACTATTAAGAAGAAAGCTTGGAAACCAAAAGTTGAAAATCCTAATGAGTAGATCATTGAGGATGGAGACTTTACAAGAATGAACAAGTACTATGATCTTTATGATTATACAGATAGACTTAATCTAGAGAATATAGTTGTAAAGCATATGATTTTGGCTAATAAGAAGTTTGATATAATTCAGGGTTAGATACCTGATGATTTGTATAATAAACTTGCAAATAGGAAGAAGAGAGCATCAGAGGAGGACACAGCTATCAGAGAAAAGCTTGTAAGGAAGCTTTGTGAAATAAGAGATGAAACACATTTTGGTCAGATCATGAAATCCTTAAGAACCCATCTGAGAACCAAAAGGAGAACCATTCAAATTATGGGAGGCAGATATGAATAAATCAATTATAAGATAGAGCAAGCAATTATCAAGGTTATGTCAGAAAATGTTGGAGAACCATCAGTTGTAGCAGAGCAAGCAGGTGAGACAGAACAAGAGGACATTCCCTCTCCTCCAACCATTAACATTGAAAATGAAACCATGAATGTAGAAGGAACAAAGATCACCTTGGATACTAATGATAATGTATTCAAGAATTTGGAGAACATTGTTGACAATTTAGCTCTTGATGAAACGGATACAGCTAAAGAAGTAGAACAAACCCACACCATTGTTGAAGAACCCAAAGCAACAGAGAAACAAGTATCCCACCAAAGAAGACATTGGTCTTACTCCTGAGACTAGAAAGAAGAATAAGATTGCATCTATGATTGAGCATTTGGGAAAGGAAGTAGATGATGATGATCAGTTGGAATTGATCACATCCTTGAATAAAATCATTGGCAAGAACAAGAAAGTGAAAAGTCTTGAAGGATGTTTGAAGGAACTAACTAAGAAGTTACAAAGCATTGTAACTACACAAATTGCAGAAGTAGACCCTTTGGAGAAATCAAAGAAGGTAATAAGCACTTTTGACAGTGAATTCACAAACTTATCTGATATTGAAAAAGTGAGAGCACAAGCAGCCTATGAGGCTAGAATGCTTTTGAACATCAGCCAGAATATCAAGAATGATATCAACAATCTTGATATTTGTATCAAGGACTTGAGGAAGAATTAGGAAACAGGAAAATCTTTGTACATACAATGTACAAAATCAGAGACCTTGATAGTAGAAGAAGATTAGAAGATAAAGTTGAAGGAAGCAGAAATTTAGAATGAACCTAACCTTCTTTCTAGCCCCAATGTGAAGGTATGTAATGTTGAGGAGAAAATTCGGAAGCTATATGATGAAATCAGAGTTTTGCAAGATGAGAGAGATAGAAAAATGAAAAGACTCACTCTTTTGAGAGAACATACTTCTATGAAGTTAAGCATTATTGAGGAGTAGTTGGAAGAATGTCTTTCAGCTAAGACATATTTTCAGAAGTTTAACTTTGAGAACCTCCAAGCATGTCAAATAGCATCATATGGACTAAGCGCACTACTCAATATGGCGGATTCCATTAAGAAATCATGGGAGAAGGAGATAGAAGCTATGAAGATTGATTTTGCAGATTGTGTTGCAAGCCTACCAGCTTTGCAATAATGAATTAAGGTATAATCTTTTTGTGATACAGTTTTGTAACCTCCTTACCTTTATTTTGTCATTGTTGTCAAAGGGGAAGAGATATATAGCAGAAAATTGATAGTATATGATAAGGATTGATACTCCTAGGGGGAGTACTATATTAGAGATAAAAAAAAATTTGAAGAGTTATAAGGATATTATATATTTTTTATACTATGGCCACAATTTTGAGATTTTGAAGTTGTACACTTAGCCAATTTTCTCATATGTTGCCACCAATGACAAAGGGGGAGAGTGTTGGCAATTTGGCTAACTTGATTACATAGATGTTGTCATTATGGAAACATATAATCCACATGAAGATCGCATAGGTCAGAGAGCAAGTATGACAGAGCCAATTGCAAATTTGTCTAAGTGTGAGACAGTATTTTCACCAGTGCACCTGGACATAGTTTTTGTTTGTGATGTTGATTGGAGTAATTTTAGTGCTTGCGCACTTGAACATAGACTCTATGATTTCTATTGATCACCCATCTCAGATTGAAAGTCAGTATGGCATGTACAAAAGAAGTTATGACAGTTTTACCAAAGACAGTGTCAAGTCAACAAGATAGAATATGAAGATAGAATTAGTAAAGAGTTAAGGGATTATTTTGTTTATCAAAATAATGACTTAACAATATAAAGGGATGACATCCTAGATGTTAACTCTTGGATAAAGTTATTTGCATAAATGTAATTGTAATTGTAAGAAAAGATAAGATTTGAGAATAGATATATAGTGAAGTGATGAAATGTAATGAAGCAGTGATATGATCGAAATATATGATGCATATGTAATAGCAATAGTGAAAGAGTAGTGAAGAGATATTGATGCAAGTAGTATAAGGTTATGTACCTTAACCTACTTTTGTAAATCAGTGAACATTGTATATTACTTGTTTGGGTAGTGGGCTCATTTGGTAATCACATTTTGTACTGCCAACTCCTAACAGGGTTGAGGCTTCTAACAAGGCCTATAGTCCCTTAATCAGGACTGATACACTATATGCTTGTAATAGACTCCTAACAGGGTCAACATCCTTAACAGGATACTTTTGATTAGTGGATCTTTGTGGGTACCATCCCCGCCGGGGTTTTCCCTTGGCCAAGGTTTCCTCGAGAACAAATAATGTGTTATGAGTTCTTTAGTTTTATTGCTATGCATGTTGTTTAGCTTCTTATGTTATGCATGTATTAAGATTATCTGTTATATCCATAATTGGGCAAAAGACAAAGTTTGTAGAATACTGATTCACCCCCCCCCCCCCCCCCCTCTCAATATTCCCCATTTCTAACAAGCATTACCCAAGGGGATTCGAACCTGTGACAAAGCTCTGATACCACTTGTTACAAGTAGTGGTTGACGTTGCACCAAAAGATTGACATGTTAATGCCTGATACAACCACTAGACTTATAGAAGACACATGAGGCGGTTAAGCCATGTCACAAATCCCAAGGGGAGAGCTTACCATTATGCCAACATTATTATGATTTATATTCACCTTACACAAATTATAATGTTATGATTCTCTTTGGTTATCCAATATTTTCTCTCCTTGAGACAAAATCTAAGAATAACATATCATTACTTATAAAATCACAAGTTCATGTGCAATTACATGATAAGGAATTGGATCATTGCTCTAATAATCTTACTTCCAAATGATAGTATCTTTCATATTTTACTTAGGTATGTTTTCTCATGTATATTTGCATGCAAATTAAGGTAGAGGAAAAAATTAAAGGTTAAGAGGCATGGTTACAAATGCATATGCATATTCACATGTGCATTAAGGTGGAGGATAAATATAAGGGTTAAGTATGCATTTGTTGAGGCTTTGCCCTTTTCTCATACTTATTCAACAAATGTGGTGCCCATACTTAACCAATTTCTATATTTACCATAAAAAAACATTAGTATTTAATCATTAAATAATTCCTTGATAACCATTATTAATTCTTCTATTCAATGTAAAACCATAGATCTATCTTTTTACCCATATCAGTTATGTAGCTATAAAATTGACATGCTCTTGTCAAAATTAAAATGAACCCAAAGACTAAGATGGCATGCTTCAAACTAATCACTATTCATCCTTTCTTGCAAAATAAACTTTCAAATTATGTGTGTAGCAAAAGTATAAAGGACATTACTCCTACAAGTTTTTTCACGTGATTAATTATCATCCAATATTGACCTCTTTCATCTAAAATCACTCGCTTCTAATATCAATACCTCTCAAAATCACACATCACTAATTCATACCAATGTTATGCATAAATTGGTTCATTTGCATTAAACTCTTTTTGAACAAACTAAAAAATCGTAGTTCCTACACTAGGTCATTACTAAAGTAGAGTATATAGCAACAAGTTCACAATCTCCCAAAATCCTTGATTCAGGCCTCAAAGTCCTAATTCCTCACCTCTTCTTTATTAGAGAACCTTATTCTAAAGGTAAGCCAAACTTCCAAGGGTTTTTCACACTCCCACTAACTCCCTTGACTCCCAGGGATCTCACACAAGGAGGACCCAACTTGGGCTTTAGGGACACCTTCCCTAAACTAGACCAAAATATAAAAATGTGGCCCAACCTTCATAATCACCCAATCTAATGATTGATATACCTTCCTTAGGTCCAATGTACTAAGAACCAATCACTAATTAGATTCGAAAACACCCACAAAGCAACTTTCTCTTTTGGCCTAGTAGACTCAACTAGGTCTCCAAATGAGGTTTCGGGGAGATAACTCCTAAACTTCCCTAGTGACCTGGAAAATAAATATTAAAAATGGATACCCTTTTGGGGCTTACAAAAGACTCCAAGGTCATAGAATGTGACTCCACTTTGGCATGCCCTAACTCTTACTAGGTTCTCAGACCTAATTGGCACCTAATTAGCCAAATTAGGCTTGGATAACAAAGCAAGTGTTAAGGGATGGGTACACATAATAAATTCTACCCCTTAGAGGTGTTATTATATTTCCAAATGAATGAATTCCAACATCTACCAAGTCACCATACTTCGTTTGTTTGACTGACTCATACTTTCTTCACAATTCTGGCTAAATACATAGAATTCAGCCTAGGGCTTGATGATAGAAATATCAAACAAGCACTTCATGTCTTGAGGCTTATGAATCTTATATTAAATGGCCCTAACTTTCATTTCCCTAGTGGTCGTGGAAAACCATGAGTATAATAGAAAGTTAGGGTAACATCTTTGCCAAAATCCTTGAATTTTAGGCCTTCCTAGGCTGTTTACAGAGAATGAGGTGGATCTTTCTTATCTGATCATCAAATGACCTCACTCCATCTGAAAATGAACACTAATTTACCCTACTAACAATCCATGCCCAAATATTTACGAGCTGTAACTTTGTACAATGTCGTACAAGACAAGTAACTGTCGAGTTTCTTTGGAAATTATTGATTTGTAATGCTTCAATTTATCAAATGTCTTGCAAAACTTCATCTCTCCTCATGGATCAATGAGAGATGACTATATAGACATTTTTCAATGACTTCAACCAACTTATGAATGGGTGTGACTGTTTTAGACCCAAATGCAACTTTTCGAGCAACTTTGAAAAGTTGCTTGACACTTTTGCATTTATGATTACATAGACTTATTAAGAGTCTTAGAGACCTCTTAATGACTCAAATATTATCTCTAACCTTCAAGGATTCACATGAGGTTAATTATTAGATAAAAAATAAAGACCAAAACACAAACATCCTAAACATTAAGTCCTTTGGTTCAATGAGTCCTTAGGTTTATAAACATACCTTAGGGATCATTAACCTTACAATTTGGACCTAAAGAAATATGAGGTGAATCAAAAGATCAAACACCTTCATTACATGCCAAAATACCTTCTAATGTCTATGATATGCCTAGGGTGCCCTGCACCAATTACAATACCTTTTTTACACTTTTTTCAAGTCTCGAGCTTTTTTTACTACAAGAATTGAGCCTCCCCCTTATAAACCGATGTGCCTAGGGTAAACTTATTAACTTAATCAGTGTCACTAGCACATTACACCCTTCAATACTACATGGGATAGGAGGAGAGTAGACCTCATGCCTATCTCAAGAAGCACTCACTAATTGAGCCAGGCTCCCAACCCCTTGCTCCAATCTCAAGTTATCACATTATCAATCCAATACCATTTAAATTTTGTTTATCGTTATCTTTCAATATTTATCAAAATTATTCAATCAATTAATGAGGATCATCTAAGGTTAATATCACTAAATAGAAATCTCCCTTAACATTCCTTAACACCATGAAGCTTTTTTATCATAGATTAAATTACATATAATATTTTTTTATCGTAGAGTACAAGTGCATGTGAATCTTATATATAGGAACTCAAGATTTTAAAATAATAGGGATTAGATCTATGGTACAAGTTCACTTCTTTGAAAAATGTAAAATTTTAGATGTGGCGCTCAATTTTGTAGTTATAATATTAAACTATATTTTTGGGGAACTTTATAACTTTTAGAATTACTCACCCCAATCCCTTCATCTTATATCTAGTATCAGGTTCCTAATACAAGTATTATATCATAGTCCTTTTAATCTTCTTTCTTGTTCAATACTAAGGTGTATATTATTTTATTCTATTTTAGTAAGCATCTACGTCCTAGCTCATATATCTAAGACAATTTATTATCATCTTATTCACAAATATATTTACTCTAAATTTATTTTTAAGTTGGTTTTATTTCATTCCATTTGTCAACTACCACATTTATTCCAAATTAATAAGAGAGCATTCAAATGAGAAATATGATTTAATATTTATGAAAGTAATTGATACTAAATGATATATTGTGAAATCTTTAGAAAAAAAAAACATTTAATATAGAAGTCATTGAAATCATTTTTATTTTTTCTATAAAAAAATATCATTGTAAATATTTTAAGAAATGGTCTACTACATAATATAAATATGTGAAGTAAAAACTATAACCCTAACACATATTGCTAGTCCCAAAGTAAGAATTGAATTGGTTAACATTTTCTCTCCATAAATACAATGAACCCACTGGTATAAAGAATAAGTAAATTCTCTTGTAATTGAATAGAATATGAAATGTATCATCTAATTAATTTGAATATAAGTTGCTAAAGATTATATGGTAGAATTTAGAAACTCTGAAATTAAGTGGAGCAAAAGGATTTCATTGATTTGATCATAACTTTTAAATAATATCTCAAAATTCAATAATCATGGATGTGTTCATTCAAGTAGAATAATGCAATTTAAATTGGGTCATTCTACGAATCTATGCAAGTTTGATCATACACTTGTAGTTTTAACCCTTTTATACTTTTTAACATTTATTAACAAAATTGACCCTATGATTATTAGAATATATCTATGTGCGATAAATTATTACCTAATTTCTCCATGTATATTAGGAGAACTTATTGTGTTTAACAATAGTATTAAAATTTCTATGACAATTGGGAATTATTTAGGCTTCCTTAATTATATTTAAGGTGTACTAATTGATGCAACAATTTCAAGATAAAGATGGAAAACACACCAAGCAGCATATACAACTAATAATGATGCACAGTTATAATTATAACTTGAGATTTGAGCAAAGTTTTGGGTGAAATCACAATGACGTTTCTTACTTTTTGGCCTTTTTAAGACACTAAAAATAGCTTTTCAAAATTCATGACATTCTATCACTTATAATGTTAATAAATCATTAAAAATAAAATTAAAAACTTAAAGTTGATGTGCACTAAGAATTTATTGCATTTCACTATAGTATATTTATGCTGTTTCAAGCAAATAATTTGATTCATATTTGATTATTTTTAAAAAGTGATTTTCGATAATAATTTTTTGATCCCACATAATGTAGGAAAAAATGTAAAATCCATTTATTACTACTTTAGCATTGGCCCTTAACTCTAAGGGCTAAAGCAATTATATTTTTTGGTTAACTTTTTATTATTAAAGTGTCGAAATAATTTTAAATTTATAAGTGTAATGTACCCTTCCACTTAAATTATAACATATTTTTCTAAAATAAAGGAACCAGTAAAACAAGGAGATTGGTTCATAAGCATAATTATTTTTTAATATCTTTTACTATGATTTATTATTTTTTAATGTCAAAATATTATTAGTATTAAGGCGTATAGACCTTTGCAATTTTTGACTTTTGTTATTTGATTTATTTGTTTGTTATGCTTTTTTATGTTCATCTTAGATGTCTATTTGTGGGATGTGCCTCAATGAGTTGGCATCATACATGGAAGATGACTAGGATGGCATGCATGCTAAATTTGTGGTAGTAAACATCACTGCTTTGTGGACCCCATTGTGTGGTCAATTTTATGGCATTTCCAAAGGTGTAAGAGTATGTTTAGTTATAAAAGATTACAATAAGATCATGTCATATAATAGATTATGACAATGTAAGAGATGCAAATGGAAGTGACTAATGATAGGTGGGACCCAACTTGTAGGTGTCTATGCATGAAAAGGGTTTGTATGCATGTAGGTACCCACATTATGGCATGTGGTGATCTCTAGTGTCCATTTTGGAGAAGCTTTATTAAGTATTGAAATCTATAAATTAGAGACTTTGAAGTAGTTTGTATTGTTTTGTAGGTATTTATATGCTACCAAAATTGCTCCAAGATTCATATCATTGGTGAAGACTTAGCTCTAAACCTATATTGTAATCATTGTTTGCATAATGATGCATTGGCTTGTGCTTTTAGAGTGTGGAGTTTTTCCCTCAAAATGGTTTTCCCCACATTAACAATATATTATGGTATTTTTTGCTATTTTTTATGTTTATGTTTATGGTTGTTTTAGGGTTTTTTTAAATAAATTGCACTATATTTGAGAAAAAGTGGTTCCAACACCCTAATTTAAAGAAAAAGATTATAGAATGGTGGAACATCCTTGTTAAGTACCCCATGTATAAGATTATGTATAAATTGAGTCATGTTAAACATGTTATTAATAAATTGAACAAGGAGTATTTTTGAAATATTTTCATGCAATTCCAACACATTGGCATAATCCGGGCTGAAGTTATTGAGGAGAAATGTTTTGTGACTAAAGTATATTCAATTATTACCAAGCATAGAAATGAAAGATTATGAGCATTCTATGGCTCCATAATTCTAGGGACTTGTGCTCTCACCTACAACTTTGAACCTCAAGTGACAATCTAGAAAATGAAAAATCAATTATATGATATGCAAACTCTACTCTAAATAATCAAGCTAAGCTGATTTGCTTATAATAACGATGCTCTCCATGATAATAAATGCACAAACTAGCATTATGATGATACTCTAAATGAAAGTGGATCCTTTTACTCCAATTATGCATCCTATTTATAGGATGTCTCAAGGTGTAGGGGTTGAGTTTATGTAACCATGATCAAGGTAGAGTTGGGATTAAGTTTGATAATGTGTCCCATGTGGAAGGTCAAGATTGATTTTCACAAATGAATGGTCAAGATAGAAAATCTCATTATTGATCCATGTGTGCTCATTCATCATCTCTCATTGGTCAATTTAATTTTGGCATGCAGTGGTAGATGAGTTAATTTAGGAGGAATTAATTCAAAGAATTAATTAAATTAGTCATGCATGATATTTGAATGGGTTGGATTTAATTAATTAAAAAACTAAATAATCAAATGGTTAATTCAATTACATAGTTGATCAATTCTAATTTTAATTAATCCAAATGGCTTGAACTTAATTAATGTTTGCTTTGACCATTTTAAAGTGTATACAATAGATTTCCTCTCTAGATTGTTGATTGATGATAGAATTCCTTCTTTGGGAAGAGGAGTTTCTAAATGTCATACCCTCTATAGTTTATAGATGAGACAATGCTAGCCTGCTCTCTCCTATCACAAGTGATAAAGTAAGATGGGCAGTTCTCTTTGAAATCAAGAAAACCCCAAGACTAGACAAATTCGCTCATTTCTTTTTTAATCTTTTTTTGGAACATTGTTGTGAAGGATTTAGTTAAAGTTGTGCACGACTATTTTAGTCCTAGGAAGCTCCTAAAGAATATAAATACCAATATTTTAACTCTAATTCCAAAGAGAGGAGTATTGAGATGTTATTGTCGGTATTGTTGTCATTGATGTCAAAACATATGTATCAGTTGGATGTGCTTTGGGTGAAGAACATAATTGACCCATCTTATGCAATATTATATGGTAAGAGATAGTGTGGATGACTATCCTTAGCTCTTTCTGGGTATCCTTGTTATTCGATCATTCCTGCAATTTGTCAGGAGTTTCAATATAACAGTTGTATCTAATCTTTGTATTGTTGCTTCTCGATTCTATTCTCGAGACATGGTCTTGGTTGTGGTGTTCCCATCAACTCCAAAATATATTTATCTTTCGGCACTTAAGCTATGTAACTGGGTTATCTTTTGTAAGACCTATCTTTGGGTCCCATGGTAGCATGATACACATTTCCCATATGTGCAGCCTATCTTTTAGGTTTGATGCTAGTGTGTGAATCTTCATTTTATACCTCAAGATATTTTCTTTTGTACTTAAGCCGACATGTTTTGCTAGGCCACATTCTTTGTATCCAAGTATGAGGATGTAGGAAGTGTGAATGCTGAAAGTCGTATGATTTGAGTATATGATTGAAAAGCAAAGTCAGTAAACAAAATAAGAAGTGCAAAGGATAAATATGAAGGCAGAGTAAAGGTTGTGTTAGAAAGGTCTTGTAGAAGCATGTCGAAGCCTGGTAGAAGATCTTGGTTCAAGTTTGCTACTCACAATCCATGCATGTGTAGATGCAATTTCATCAATTCAAGTTTTGTTTGCAAAATTACTTCTAGTACTAATTGTGATAGTAGTTTTGCATTCAAGGTAGTTACTGGCAATGAACCTTACTTGTACTGAGCATTGTATAAATCACCCTAACTAGTGTCACCTTAATCGATGGTTCTTTTTCATGAGAATTAGCTTCTCCATGATTTTTTACACCTTGGGTTTCCAAGGTGGATGGACATTGGGTGTTCAAAAAGATCTTGGGAGACAAAACTCTACCCCAAAAGAGTTAAAAAGAAAGTATAAGGAAAGAGGACCCAATATGACACCCCCAATGACTACTTATATCAACAATATACAATCAATTATGCCCCCATAAGAGGGTTAAGGCCAAACAAACAACAATCCAATGTACAACATTTAGTCTCTTAATTAGCAGAAAGAAAATCAATATGTATGAAGAAAATCCCATTTGGGCTAGGAATTAGTAGGAAGAAAATCAATATGTATGAAGTCTCTTAAAACTACTTGTCTCTATGTCAATGTTGAAAGTTGCCACTAGACTAGTCAAGTGTTTTAAGTATCTCCTCTAACGAAATATATTTCCTAAAATGTGTTTCTCAATCCTCAAAGGTGACAGATATTGATAAGATGAATTAGGTAGCATACAAAATTTAGATACAATAACCATGAATGCATGTTGTTTACTATAGGGGGAAAATTGGACCAATAAGAATCTATTACACATATAAAAGGTGTCAACATGAATGATGACTATATAAAATGACTCATGAATATATGCAAAATCAGGAGATGGATGCTATTAGAATCAATCAAGGACTCACAATACCAAGATCACTCCCAATAACCAAAATAACCTTATACAATAGAGAAAATCACAAGAGCATAAATTGGCAATAACTAATGTAAAATAGATTAATTAAATAAGATCAAAGGTGTGTGCATGTGCAATATATGCAATAACGTGCAATATATACAATACAATGAAATGCACATATGACATCTTGTTTATATAGATGATGACTAAATACTTTATATACATGATGACATTTTTTTTATGGTGACTAAAAACCCTTTGTTTGCACATATTTTCTTCTTTATATGTAAAAAGCATGGAACAACAAACCCAAAAAACTACTACAAACTACATATACTAGAGGAAAAACAATACAAAACTAAGTAGTAGCCATTGAAGATAAGAAAATTTTATTTAAATTAAATATATAATAATTATAAAAATGTTTATTATTATATTAAAATAGTTAATTAGAAAGAAAATATTATTTTCAAATAGTTTTTATAAATACAAGTAATTTTTATATTTTGTATTATATTAATATTCAAAAAATTAATATCTAAAAGATATTTTTTTAATGAAAAGATTAAAGTTATTAATAAAATAAAAAAACTCCGAAGTAAAAGAAACCTCTTTTTAATCAAAGTGATTAGATTTCCATAATTAAAAAAATAGTAAATAATATGAAATCATATGTAACAATTTAGATTTCTATGAGTGATGGAAAAGATAAAACAAAAGAAATATTAAAAATAAGGTAACTTACTATTTCGAAATCATTTTTTGCTAATTTCTAACAAAATGGAAAAGATAAAACAAAAAAAATATTAGAAACAAGGTAACTTACTATTTCAGAACCAATTTTTACTAATTTCCAACCAAAAAAAAAAAGAGGAGGGCTGACAACTATCCTGTAGGAAAAATGCATAGAAAAATACATTTCCAAGATCAAAACTCAGCACAAAGCCTATCAGCTTAATTACGCGGTGGAAACTCACTCTTATAAACAAACTAAAGAAAAAAACACAAAATAATATAATAGAACAGTAGTCACACTTCCACGAGTCTGACATGTTGCATAAGGCATCACAGGTTGTCTTTTTGCAGTCTATTCAGCCCACCGCTGCCAGAACAGAGCTGAAACTTCAACATCAAGTAAGTTTGCAAAAACACATCGGAGTAAGTTTGCAAATACCATCTACCTCTACCTCAAAGCTAATAACATCGAAGTACAAATCTAAAGTAGCAATCTTAAGAAGCCCATAATCACATCCTACAATCTTCATCAAGTTCTTCAACTCTTTGATTATCAATTATATTAACAAAATCCAAGGCCAAAATTCACCCTACAGTCCTAATCCATATTGGATAATTAAAATAAACTCTTACGCCTCATCTTCATTAAGCAACATGTTTGGAATGCCCTTGGTAACTGGAAATCTCCTCCCAGTCTCTGGACAAATAAGGGCCCCTTCTTCTAAATGCAACTCAAGAAGAGCATGATGAAATCGCTGAATAAAATCATCATTCTCTAGCATCGTTGGTTCTACTTGCTCTGGGAGATCATTTACATTCAACTTCCTTGATGCATCATGTAAAGCCTTCCACTCAATCTTTGGGAAAAATGTGCTTCAAGAAATCAGGGTTAAACTGAACCTCCTTTGTCACAAATTTTTCAACTTCCAATTCCAAAGGATAGCCCCTGGTACCCCTCTAATGTGACAGGATGACAGCATGTTGTGTGTCGAAAGCCTCATCCTCGCCAAATACGTGTTAACCGAATAAACTCTAAAGCAATCTAAACCTGCAGAATTAAATAAGGTCACGAAAAATTATGCCTAATATGCTAAAGGTGAATTAAACAGATCAGCCTCAACGTTTGCCAAACAGGTTTCATAACAACTATCTTTTGGGATCAAAATTGAGCAAGCATTTTTAATTTTTTTAAATGTCGTCACGAATACAGACGGAGCATCATTAGAAAATGCTAGTCACATGAACTCGTGGCTGGTTTTAACCTCACTGTTCGAAGGTTATTTATGTTGGGACGGCAGAATAAAGCATCTACCGTTCCGCTGGGTCCTTCGAAACACCCTTTCAAAATCTCCAAAACAAAAACCGTAAATAAAACTTGCAAAGCACTAATAAAGTCATGATTGCTCGCAGACAGACATAAGATCACAGAAGCAGCAGAGACGGAAGATGAACTCGAAAGAAATGAAGAAACCCCTAAAATGAACATACCGAAAGCATGTGCAACCATCGAGCAGTAGGCTGAGAAAAATGAAAAATCAAAGCACTTAAAACATGGCCACAGATTTCACCTTTATCTGCGAAGGCAAACTTGGAAGAAAGCAAACTAACATCTCACTTTCTCCATAGGTCCTTCAAACCCTAATTAAATTCATTTTCATATGGCACGCCACGCGCACAAACAGGGTAAGAATTAATTGATGCATCCATACATACATTTCGGTAATGACCTGCCGCTCCGATTGTTACGTGTTCTATCCGTGTGAATCGGCCTCCGATTATTTATCTGGAACAGTTAGGGTTTCAAGTATTGAAAACGCAAACCCTAATCCTCAACTATATAAACCCTAATACGCCTCGCCGTGCTAACGAGGGAACTCTTCCGTGGTGCTTCATAGATCTATCACAACAATAGGCTAATACAAATACTATTGAAAGTTATGAAATATTGTAAGCGAAGCTTTGCATGGCCTAATATTATTTTATAGTCTTAATAGATTTGCTATGTGTTTTTGGATCTATTCCGAAAGGGAGGTTGTGTTACAAAAGAGCCTAATTGTGCTATAAACAAGGAGTGCACAACCCTGCTCTCGTACAAGTTCTCCTTTACTAGGCTAGAAACGGGGTGTGATTGTGGACGCCTTTTATTTATTGGTTTGAAAAGTCGTTTTGAGATAAAGTTTTCTTTTATAGTTATGGTCATAATATAATTAATATTAATATTAAAGGGTATTTAGTTTAATGGTAAACTTTATGTTGTAAGCATCTAGATGGTATTTATATAGAAAAAGTTAGTAACTTAATCAATTATAATCAGCATTTTATTATATTATTTTTCATAGTAGTAATAAATAATAGAGAAAAAAAGAGTACTAATGTATTCATTGAATAGTAAGTTAATACATGTAGCTTTAATATGACTACCATCATTTCTATCAATAATGATTTAGATTGTGTGGCATTTTTGCAACTTCTTATTTGATAATTGATATATCTACCACATTTTCATTAAATGAATGATAGCATGAACACGCAATATATCCACTCACCTATGAATTTAAATGATTTTTTGTTAACCCACAATAGTCACTAAAACAAGATCATCAAACAATGTAGATGGTGACGGGTCCATAACCCTAACAATAGTCTGAGGCATTGAAGCCTTTGAAGCAAACTCTGCTAGAAGAACATTATGCCCCACCATAGGAGACTCATGGGGAACATCCAAACATTCTAGGTCATCAAAAACACCATCGTCAAGTGGTCAAAAAGAGTGGCTA